>CM068593.1:27132036-27272522 GCA_035048485.1 Pteria penguin
TTGATTATAATTGTTAATCATTTGCAATAATACGAAAGTTTGTGACCACACGACACACTCACGTTGATTAGCATTTAAAAGATGACACGTGTTTATCAGCATGCCAATTTTATGGAAGTAATGAAACCATATACGACATAAATGACAGATTAATTCTTTGACTGCTATAATTTTAGTATTTGTATGAGGAAATGAGATTAAACAATACTCCATGGAGAAATATGCAGGATATATACATCATTTTGATTGTTCATTTGTTTAAATTTTTTTGCAGCAAGGTATGATTTTCGAGGAAAAGATATTTGAATCTTGCATGAATGTACAGTGAAAATGAGTATAAAAATAAAATAAATATAGAACATATATACGTTTTAATTTAGTGCACCATATGCGCATTTCGACAACTTATGTCTCTTCAGTGATGCTTGCGGCCAAATGATTGGAATTGCCAAAATATATAAATATTTGAAGAGCAGTGTTGAAACCAAAATGACCGAAAAGAGAACCAAAGAATCTATCTAAGGACAGAGCTATGCATGAGGGAGATACTCCTTAGTTTTAGAGTGACTTACTTAATTTGATGAATGAAATTTTGAAGTATATATTTAATGTCAGTACAAAAGCACTGAAAACTAGACTTATGATGCCCTCGGGGCATTCCCCCAGCAGTGACACCGGCCAAGTGGTTATAATAAATATAGAACATATATACTTTTTAATTTAGTGCACCATATGCGCATTTCGACAACTTATGTCTCTTCAGTGATGCTCGTGGCCAAATGATTGGAATTCCCAAAATATATCAAATGATATCAAAGTGATACCTTCAGTGTATAATAATAATAATAATAATAATAATAATAATAATAATAATAATAATAATAATAATAATAATAATAGAGAAAAGACACCTGACAAGGCTGTATGACACAAATCATCAAGGACCTACAATAATAATAATAATAATAATAATAATTAAATTGAAAAAAAAACCCACGCACAAATACAAAATGTATCATAAAATTACTGATCCTATAATATGATGGCACCTTCAATGTACCACCAAACACCATTCAATGACCCCTGGAAATCACTGGAAGATTCAGTATAAAGTAGCAAATGATACGAAGATAGATTAAAGCAGCTCCACAGTCGAAACTCTGTGAGAATACCAGCAAAAAGGAAAAACAAATAGAAAACCGACCAATCATGTGTTAAATTTCAACAGACAGTGAGAATGGAGAGGGTAAGCAGTAATATAGATTTATTAGACATGCAATCGAAGTATGTGCTATCCGCATGAGGTGAGTAAGATTCAAGTATTATAAAATATTGATATATAAAACAAAACTTCTGCCTGATGATTCTATATAAGTTGCCATCGTTATATTCCAAATACCATCCCCTGCTTCCATATCGTGATATAACTGAAATATTGTTGAAAGCGACGTAAAACACCAATCAACCAAACAACCAACCAAAGTCCGAAGATATGTTGTTGATAACAGATTTTATTGTGTTATATTTACATTATCTAAAACTAAGGAATATTTCCTTCATGCATAGCTCTTTTCTTAGATCATTTCTTTGGCTCACTTTTTTCGAGCGCTTTATTTTCGGATCTTCAAATATTTACATATTATTAGAATTCTAATCATTCCGCCATGAACATCACTGTAGAGACATAATTTCCCAAAATCCACATCTGGTACACAAAATTATATATTATTATTAATTATATATATAGTTTTCTAATATTTATAGTATAAGATTTGTTGAACAAATATCTTGTGCCTTAAAGAATGGAAAAGCTTATGATTAAAATATATCATGAACAATAGATGATGATGATGATGATGATAATAATAATAATAATAATAATAATAATAATAATAATAATAATAATAATAATAATAATAATAATAATGCATAACATGCCTAAACAAAAGCAAATTATAATTTTGATTACTCTTTATATATTAGTATGTATTATATTGCACATTTGACCCACTTCTACTTGAACACCTGTGGAAACATTTTCAGAGTAATACTGGTTTATTTATAATGATCTTTTTTAGAATCAAAATAAGTATAATAACTCATTGAAAACTAATTTATATACTTAAAATTAAAATTTTCCGTCATAATATTATATAAATCACTCTAAAACTAAGGAGTATCTCCCTCATGCATAGCTCTGTCCTTAGAATGATTCTTTGGTTCACTTTTTCGGTCATTTTGGTTTCAATACTGCTCTTCAAATATTTATATAATATGAGAATACCAACCATTAGACCACAAGCATCACCGAAGAGACATAAGTTGTCGAAATGCGCATCTGGTGCACAAAATTAGAAGATATATATGTTTTATATTATTACACTCTTCAGTTAGAATGGATACATCAACAATGAAAAATATTTATACATATCAAGTAATTAATTCATTTAAAATAATGCAACATCCTAGACATCAGTTTTTAGGCAAATTCTATAAATAGAAAAAGCAAATTAACCATATAAATGCTTCTCTCGTTCTCAAGGGACGAGCAAAGTCCACGTGTTTTAGTATTGTTAATATAAAACAGGAAACATATGAGTATACAAGTATATACGTGCATTCCTACAAGATTGTGAATGTAAAAGATAAAGCGCAGTTTATATTTAAAGTGTAAACCGTTCACTTTTACCAACGAGAGATTGATTGATTGATTTTTGTTTAACGTCACACCACGAATATTTCACATATATGGTGACTTTTGCAAAGGACCCACCCGAAGCAGTGAGGGATCTTTAACGTGCAATGCATGCCACGACATGGGGCTTCGGTTTTTACTGTCTCATCCGAAAAACAGGACACCGGCATAACCAGAGCGAGACTCGAACCCCGGCCTCCCGATCAGGGGGTGAGCGCGATACTACTAGGCTACGCCGACGAGAGATGATAATCATTCAATCTATTGTATTTAACAAGTATCAAAACTGCATTACGATCTTATTTTCCCAATTTCTGCGCGTCCATAGAGTCAGAATCTTATTTTCTTTTTTGTTTTTGTTATCAGAATATCAGTTCTTAATAAAGAGAATACAGAAGACATCGACAAAGCTGTATTACACAAATCATCAAGGACATGCACACAAAAGTAAACACAATGAGATACCTTGGAGTTAATTCTGTTCAAATATATCACACAAAGATGGCTGCGCTTTTTATTTTGTTCCATGAAGATCGAGGATTAATACGAGATTCTAATGCATTTTGCTTGTAACACGGGATCTCATTGGCTGTCCGATTTAAAAACTGCAAAGGTATTCACGAGTTTTTGATATGACGTCACGATACCCTGCAGTTTCTGATTTATGACGTCACGATACCCTACAGTTTTTAATATGACTGTGATTAGCGACTTGGCTTAGAAAACCATAACTGTGCCTCTAGTTGTAATTACTTTTGTCAAATGCATTAGAATGGGGTTACTATGCTTGTGTTTTTCAAAAACTGACAGGGTATCGGCGAATACCCTGTCAGAAATGTCCGTTTCACAGCTCGGCTAACGCTCGCAGTGAAACTCAATTTCTGACAGGGTATTCGCCGATACCCTGTCAGTTTTTGTAAAACACTCGCATGGTAACCCCTAAATGTGGTTTAGGGATCGATTTAGAGGTCCAATGCCATATCAACAAGTCAAGTATTCTCTTTAGCCGTGTGGGAAGGTGGGCGCCCGTAAACCGGTTAATCATCCCAATTGAGTGATGTTTCTTACTTCAATTGACCGTCCTAATTCGGTAGCGTAACCGTAGCACAATCGAATATTTTTGTAATGTTTTTCCGTATATATTCTACTATTAACATGTTTTGTGTGCATGTCCTTGGTGATATTTGTCATACGGCTTTGTCAGATGTCTTCTGTTTTTTCTTGTCCCATGATACCTTGCACTGCCATGGGGTCCGTTTCATCGACATGTGTAAATTTTCGACAAACTAAATCTTACGCCAATGGCGCAAGTCTAACTACACACATTCTTAGTGTATTTCTTCAACATGTGTCACTGTGTACGTAGATCTACGTAAGGATCCGAATGGCAAGTTGACTAACTTTTTAGGAGAATTCGAATTATTTAATTATAAAATATCAAGTGTATTTCTTACAGATGTTTTACTTAAAATGCATTTATTTAGCAACAGGCACTTACATTTACACACGATGCGCTTATTAACATGTAGTGACGTCAAGTAATTGTATGCGGTACTTAAAAATAGCTCATCAAATGACAGATATTAAAGTATCTCGATACCATGTGTCCACATCTATAAGGATAAATAAAGTCAAGCGGATTAGGAATTGCGACGAAATTGAAAAAGAGAATCTACCCTCCCTTTTCTGTCATTCTAGTATAATAATGTCCGTCGTACGGAGTTACGCCGTTTGATGAAATGGGCTCCTGGGATATAACATTCTATATACATGATGATGTGAGCACGTTAGGAAAATAGAAAATAACATAAAGGTTAGCATTGGCCAACACACACATACATACAAACACATACTTCTACACATTTACACACATAAAAAGTTTACATCGCAAGTTTGAAGGACGCACGCGCTAACTAGCTGCTAGGTAAAATTTGTCGTTAATTTGTTCTTAAGTTTTTGTCGTAATATTTCACTTACTAATACGTTCGTGAAAAGGGCTAAATAATTCACTTACGAAGTTCGTAAGTTAAAAACACTGCAGGTGCTCAGGAGAAGTGATCCTCTCTGGCTTGCAAACAACACTCATCACATCGTTCTGCAGTAACTCTTCAAGGTGAAATATGTTGCCCAAATCGGTTTTGCCAAAAAGGTAATGAAGTATGACAAAAGTGACCACAGAAATATACAGTATACAGTGTAATGATATGACAAAATCACATAAGGACATCACAAAACTATTCGATTATAGTGCAGTTACGATACCGACTTAAGACGGTCATTTGATATGGCAATAGTCAATTAATCGGTGTGGTTAACCGGTTTACGGACCAACTCCCAAACGTTCGAATAACATTTTTGAAAAAGGGACTTTAAACTGCATGAAATCCCTATGTCGACAAAACAGTTCCCGAATGAGTGCAAATATATCTAAGTAAAAAAACGAAGAAGTAACGAAAGGTAAACCATATCTGATAGTCCATGGAATAAAAGGACTATATTGTGTATAGTGTCATATTCAGTCAAATACAAACCCCAACAAAATCGACGTAAGACCAGGTGCCCGGGAGCAGTAAGCGTCCCTTGGATGCATGCAACGCCCATCGCAAAAGTCCTGCAACAACATTTGAAGTCGAGGAAGTAAATACATAAATATACACGTATAAACACATGAAGGAGACAAGAACACGACGTCAATGTTTCCTATTCAAGGCATGATCTGTTGTCAGATGAAAGACAGGGTGAACCTGGTTGAAGTTATGTGTGTTTTTCCTTGATTTTAATCATTTTTAGCTTGCCGGGACGAATGTTCGGAGAGCTATTGTCATACCCCCGGCGTCGTCTTTGTCGTCGTCGTCTGTAGACAAAAGATTAGCCCGTGAACATAAGTATAAGAGAAATCTGACAAAGCTGTATGACAAAAATCCCCCAGGACATGCACACAAAGGATGACATATAGAAAACATAGAACCATTAGAGACATAGCATGTATATTCCTTGTGCCAAGATCTTTCATTGTATTTTCAATTCCGCATCAAAAGCTCAAAAACAGACTTGCTACAATTATTCGAAAGTCTTTTTTCCATAAAAATGGAAATCGTAGATATAAATATCTTGTCATTGGGCGGGAAGATACATATTTTGTAAAAGAACACTCTGATGCAAAACACAAGTATACCGAAGATCAAATCTTCAAAATGCTGGAATTTTTAATAGACAATATTTTCGTGGTGTTTGGTGGGAACATTTTCAGCAAATCATTGGCATTCCCATGGAAACTAACTGCGCCCCTCTTCTTGCTGACATTTTCTTATATTCGTATGAGGCAGAATTTATTCAAAATATGCTCTCCACAGGCAGAAAAAAGCCTTGCATCTCAGTTTAATTTTACGTATAGATATATAGACGACGTATTGTCAATCAATAATCCTCACTTTAAGGATTACATACATGAAATCTATCCCCACGAACTTGAGATTAAAGAGACAACCGAGAGCAATAATTCCGCTTCGTATCTGGATATATTTTTAACTTTCGACAATAATGGTCATTTGAACACCTCTCCGTATGACAAACGTGACGATTTTAACTTCAGAATAACTAACTTTCCGTTTCTTTGCAGCAATATCCCGTCCTCACCTGCTTATGGAGTTTTTATATCTCAACTTATAAGGTACGCAAGAGCCTGTTCTTTATACGACGGTTTTATTCCAAGGGCCAAACGACTGGCCACTAAGTTGCTCATGCAGGGATATGTTAAAGAACGTCTGAAATCGTCACCGAGGAAGTTCTACGGTCGCTATGGGGATCTTGTACGAAAATATGATGTGCCTCTTTCTAGAATGATTGATAATATTCTGGAATGCGACTAAATGACCTGTTCAGTGAACACCAAATATGACTTTGTATACCAGTTTTGTACTTTCGTATGTACAATTAGGAAACCAAAACTCTTGATTTTGACATGTTTCTTAAGAACTGCTGTGAAGGGTGATGCATGCAAACAGGAGACGCTTACTCTCCCTGGGCACCTGGTCTCATTTTTCAGTATTTCGGGGTTCACAACAGTTCCTTTTTTAAACTTACACGATTTTGTATCTTTCCTCGGAGAATGATTAACGGTTTGGTACTTCTTCGATATTGATTGGGTAACAACAATTTTGACCTTCTGATCTTGACCTTATAGTTTGACCTTCTTTTCAAACGTTTAACCATGGTCATAACATCTCTTTTGACCTTGACTTTGAAGACTGACCTACTTACAAAAAAACATTGCTATTTAAATTACGTTGCCACCGGTAGCTCCGTTGTCTTCAGACAACTCTTTTTAGTATTGGCTCCAATCATATTATATACCCAAGCATGCTCTCGATATCATATTCAGAATTAATTTATTTATAAGGAAAACTCTATTCAATATAGAATTATACCTGTTTCGGTATCAATGTTTTCTTGAATGCTTTTTCTTGAATGCTTTTCAAGATGTATTCCCATTGTGTTTTTTTTCATTCCAAAGGTTGGTTTAAACATACTTTGGTAATATATGATAAATTGAATTATGACTATTCCGTTTTAATTCATATATACTATCAAAACATTGCATCTGAAGTGAAGAAACAGGTGTAATTAATGAGTGATTAATCGATTAAACAGTTTTTTTTATAATTCCATCTACGTTAACAAATTCGAAATTACATAATTGAGATAATAAAGATCATAACACCTGTAATACTAATATTGAATATTAATGTTGTTGGAATATATTGATCAACAACACTTACTCGAAATATAATGCTGAAATCTTTCCGTGATAAGATGTTAAATATCCTGTGTAATCCTGTAGCTTTCACGACTTTAGACATTGGTATTATTGAATACACATTGTTGTGTCGGAATGCACATCTTGTTCAATATATTGTAATTTGGTTGGTTGGCGTTTTATGTCGCTTTTTCAGTTATGTTGCAACATGGAAGGAAAGGGTAACCAACATGTTAAATATATTGAAGCAATCCGACCCCGATCGTCTGCGCAACAGTCGATATATTTACAGATTAATAATTATACATAATATAATATAATATAATATAGCTGATGCAGTATAAAAGAAGAAAGAGGAGTTACTGACTCGGTTATGTGGCAGAAGTCACCATGGAGCAATAATATATACTCATCGGGTGTATGTGTGTACGTATATGTGGTATTCTCCCCAGGTCATGACAATAATTTCACCTTAATACATTACGATTTATGTTACAAAACCAACCGAAATAGGAAGGTACGTTGTAAAGTGTAAAACCTCTGATTTTCCTATTTCATCCGAAAGAATAGTCGAATTCTGGTGACATGCAATGTAACAGGACAAATACAGTAAATCATTTAAACTCAAGGAAGTTATTTCTCTTTTGATTGGTTTATATATGAATGTTTGAGGATTTAATATATAATTTAATGATACCGTCAATCCCCATGAGTGATATAAACATTATATGTTTACTGACTGTATTGTGTGGTTATCGAAATTATGGAGAAGGATAATGACTACAGTGACATTGCATAAATATCATTTATCTTTTCACAAACGTGAAATAGTTTTAAGAGAGGAAAGAGGATAAACGACTCAGTTGTAACAGAAAGGTCGTACAGACATACACATCATAAAAAGATCGTACAGATATACACATCATAAAAAGGTCGTACAGACATACACATCATAAAAAGGTCGTACAGACATACACATCATAAAAAGGTCGTACAGACATACACATCATAAAAAGGTCGTACAGACATACACATCATAAAAAAGTCGTACAGACATACACATCATAAAAAGGACGTACAGACATACACATCATAAAAAGGACGTACAGACATACACATCATAAAAAGGTCGTACAGACATACACATCATAGAAAGGACGTACAGACATACACATCATAAAAAGGTCGTACAGACATACACATCATAAAAAGGTCGTACTGACATACACATCATAAAAAGGTCGTACAGACATACACATCATAAAAACGTCGTACAGACATACACATCATAAAAAGGACGTACAGACATACACATCATAAAAATATTTAATTATCATGCAGTTGTTGTACCGACTAAAAGTGGTCAATTTAAATGTTAATAGGTACTTATTGATGTGGCTAATAGATTTATAAGCCCACATTTCCACTCACCAAAAAGACGTACAATTAAAGAACATACATATAAGTAATTCACAATATAGTAACTACACCAATTAAGTGACGTTCGTTACTTCAATTGTCCGTCCTAAGCCAGTATCGTAAACACAGCACAATCGAATATTTTATTATTGTCGTTTCTCTGTGTATATGTTACTATTATCTTGTTTTTGTGCATGTCTTTGGTGATTTGCGTCCTACAGCTTTGTCAGATATCTTCTGTTTTCTCTTTAATATATTAAAAATATACTAGGGTGTTTATGGACTACGTATTATCACGTTAGAAAATGCAACAAAATTCACTGTTTGGTAAACCCCCTCCCCTCCCTCAGCTTTTAAAATGCTTTTGGAAACGGGTCAATACGGTAGTGAATTTGAAGGTCAAAAATATTAACCTGAATTTTCTTATGGAGCGAAAATATTACTAAAAATTCAAGTCAACGTCCGAAAGCAAGGTTCGAGGATTTCTGGGTTAAGGCAAGAAACAATGATCTCCTCTGAAAAGGTTTAGACAACGCTTGTCACAGTCTCAACCACCCCGTTAGCCATAGTGCAACGCTCAAGGAGAAATCTGCACACCGCTTTAGAGTGACCCAATTCAATATCTATGGCATGGCCTTGTGGTATCGCGCTCGCCTCCTGATCGGGTGGCCGAGGTTCGAGTCCCGCTCTGGTCATGCCGGTGTCAGGTCTTTCGGATGATACAGTAAAAACCGAGGCCCCGTATCGTGGTATGCATGACACATTAAAGATCCCTCACTGTTTCGGGTGGGTCCGTTGCAAAGGTCAAAATTTGTATGCCCCTCATGAGGCAGATGCCGTCACCATATACGTGCACTATTCGTGGTTCGACGTTAAACAAAACTCAATCCATTGATGTTTTCGGGGTCATGTTGTCGATGTCGAAGGTGTCTAATGTTATTAGAACTCCTCGATATCAGATTATCGAAACCCTGTCTCCTCTGAATTGGTTTGACGAATGCCCGTCATACAATCTCAACCACCCCGTTAGTCATAAAGTGCAACGCCCAAGGAAGAGTCTACATATGGCGTTAGAGTGGCCCAATAGAAGACTTATAGTTTTTCAAGGATCTCAGTGCCATTCTTTTGATATTGGAAGCGTTTAAACATTTTTCACTAGATAAAGAACTTTAACCCTCTTTGGTTCGCAGGATTTCCGAGGAAATGGACATGAAACGTTGCTGAAAAGTTTTCAGAATTTAGATGAAAAGATCTGAATAATTCTTTACAATTTTCCAAATCTTTCGATTTTTTATATCTGAAACCCTAAGTCAAAAGTTTGATAGTATATTTAGAGTTTGATTGTATGGGAATCATGAACTTGGAATAAGCTTTAACAAATTAAACTAATTAGAAAATATAAATCCCACCTGATGGGAGTACACGCAGAGAACTATCTTACCAGGAAAAAAAATGACAATATGAAATCCAAGGTCGATTTATTTATCATAAATGGTCTTATGTGTATTATTGTCTTAATTTTAAAGTACGGTTTCAAGAAAATTGTTCCTTAATTAGATATTTTGGTATTTTTTAATACAGATAGATAAAAGTTACTAATAAGTATTTCAAATTCAGGATTATCAAGTGTAAATGTATTATCTAGATGTCTTATTAAACACGTCAATAATATCGCAGCATTCTTATTTCTAAGTCAAAACATGAAATCCCACTCATTATAATAAAAAAATTATAACAAATAACATACAGCAATAATGTAAGGTGACTGCAATGCACCATTAGAATCTAGATAAAAGTTACAAATTTCATCATTCTGGATGATATACATGTATGTAATATGCAAACTAAATTTGAAATAAAAAACATCCTCAGTGCTAACCTACAACCCATTGTAATTATAACCCAGACCTTGATTGTGACTACGTTTATACTGTTACATGCTTAGTTTGAATACAAGCTATACTAGCTTGCATAATCCTATGGCAGGTATGGTTAGTCATTAGAGGATGTTTACTGCTCCATGGCAACCAGCTTCCCGTGTGCTACCAGGGGTCTGTGAAAGCAATATCTCTATTTTGTGTATTATAAACATCGTTTACTGATAACTGCGTGGTATATAAGCACTGTCCATATCTCTTAATGACCACCCTTCGGTATCAAGGAGTTTTACATATCTCTTAATGACCACCCTTCGGTATCAGAGAGTTTTACATATCTCTTAATGACCACCTTTCGGTATCAAGGAGTTTTACATATTCTTATTCAGTACAGATCTGTATCTTAGCATTCTACATATTCCTTATTGCTTCCTCATCGACTACTGTTGAGTACATATATGCATTTAATATATTCCTACCAGCTACTAGCTATCTTAGCGGTGTACTTTTTATGTAGTCCTCCTTATATATGCAAATAAATGATATTGCTCTTTTAACCAAATTGTTTCTAATCACTGTACTACAACTCTTATTATTTTTACATTGCACAGGCTAACCACATCGAAGTTAAAGTGCAGAAGATTTAGCTTGTTTATAATTCTGTCATAAAATGTCAGTTTTTGTATGTTTTACATAACCTTTACTTAATCATTTTCGTAACATCCTGTTTCCTGCTTATATTTAACCAATGCATGACGAATCATGAGTGATTGTACATTTCAGTGCTTGTCACATTCCAGACCATACATATCACACCCTAGTAATAATTTACACTCCTCAGTAATTCACGCAGTGATACATATTTACAAGAGTTTAATTGACAACTGTCATTTCAACTGACAGTTGTTACGTCAATTTTACTACAATCGACGTAATGTTTATGTGATTATGAGCATATCACGATGACGATTATGATTATGATGATGATGATGATGATGATGATGATGATGATGATGATGATGATGATGATGATGGTGATGATGATGATGATGATGATGATGATGATGATGATGATGATGATGATGGTGATGAAGCTGATAATAAAATGATGATGATGATAATGATTTATTCAGTTATTCTTTGCATCTATTTGTTTGGCGTATAGTCACTAATGAGAGATTGTGTCAAGACACTTTAAAATTATTATAATAAGTTACAGATTTGTTTTGCACCGTATGAGTGTTTCGCCAAATGATGTCTCTTTAGCGATAACCAAGGCCAAAACTATGGAATGTATAGATATTGGAAAAGCAAAACTATGGAATGTATAGATATTGGAAAAGCAAAACTATGGAATGTATAGATATTGGAAAAGCAAAACTATGGAATGTATAGATATTGGAAAAGCAAAACTATGGACTGTGTAGATACTGGAAAACAAAACTATGGAATGTGTAGATATTGGAAAAGCAAATCTATGGAATGTATAGATATTGGAAAAGCAAAATTATGGAATGTATAGATATTGGAAAAGCAAATCTATGGAATGTATAGAAATTGGAAAAGAAAACTGTAGAATGTATAGATATTCGAAAAGCATAACTATTGAATGTAATAGATATTGGAAAAGCAAAACTATGGTATGCATAGATATTGTAAAAGCACAACTATGGAATGTATAGATATTGGAAAAGCAAAACTATGGTATGTATAGATATTGGAAAAGCAAAAATATGGAATGTATAGATATTGGAAAAGCAAAACTATGGTATGCATAGATATTGGAAAAGCATATCTATGGAATGTATAGATATTGGAAAAGCAAAACTATGGTATGTATAGATATTGAAAAAGCAAAACTATGGTATGTATAGATATTGGAAAAGCAAATCTATGGAATGTATAGATATGGAAAAGGAAAACAATGGAATATATAGATATTAAAAAAGCATAAGTATGGAATGTATAGATATTGGAAAAGCAAACTATGGAATGTGTA
Source organism: Pteria penguin (assembly GCA_035048485.1). Taxonomy (NCBI): domain Eukaryota; kingdom Metazoa; phylum Mollusca; class Bivalvia; order Pterioida; family Pteriidae; genus Pteria; species Pteria penguin. The sequence goes on from CM068593.1 coordinate 27,144,783, forward strand.
GATATTGGAAAAACAAAAGTATGGTATGCATAGATAATGGAAAAGCATAACTATGGAATGTATAGATATTGGAAAAGTAAAGCTATGGAATGTATAGATATTGGAGAAGCAGAACTATGGAATGTATAGATATTGGAAAAGCCAACTATGGAATGTATAGATATTGGAAAGGCAAAACTATAGAATTTATAGATATTGGAAAAGCAAACTATGGAATGTATAGAAACTGGAAAAGCAAAAGTATGGAATGTATAGATATTGTAACAGCAAACTATGGAATGTATAGATATTGTAACAGCAAACTATGGAATGTATAGATATTGTAACAGCAAACTATGGAATGTATAGATATTGGAAAAGCAAACTATGGAATGTATAGATATTGGAAAAAAAACATTGGAATGTATAGGTATTGGAAAAGCAAAACTATGGAATGTATAGATATTGGAAAAGTAAAACTATGGAATGTATAGATATTGGAGAAGCAGAACTATGGAATGTATAGATATTAAAAAAGCCAACTATAGAATATATAGATATTGGAAATGCAAAACTATGGTATGCATAGATATTGGAAAAGCAAAACTATGGAATGTATAGATATTGGAAAAGTAAAACTATGGAATGTATAGATATTGGAGAAGCCAACTATGGAATGTATAGATATTGGAAAGGCAAAACTATAGAATTTATAGATATTGGAAAAGCAAACTATGGAATGTATGGAAACTGGAAAAGCAAAAGTATGGAATGTATAGATATTGTAACAGCAAACTATGGAATGTATAGATATTGGAAAAGCAAACTATGGAATGTATAGATATTGGAAAAAAAAACATTGGAATGTATAGGTATTGGAAAAGCAAAACTATGGAATGTATAGATATTGGAAAAGTAAAACTATGGAATGTATAGATATTGGAGAAGCAGAACTATGGAATGTATAGATATTGGAAAAGCCAACTATGGAATGTATAGATATTGGAAATGCAAAACTATGGAATGTATAGAAACTGGAAAAGCAAAAGTGTGGAATGTATAGATATTGGAAAAGGAAATGTATGGAATGTATAGATATTGGAAAAGCAAACTATGGAATGTGTAGATATTGGAAAAACAAACCTATGGTATGCATAGATATTGGAAAAGAATAACTATGGAATGTATAGATATTGGAAAAGCAAAACTATGGTATATATAGATATTGGAAAAGCATAACTATGGAATGTATAGATATTGGAAAAACAAAACTATGGAATGTATAGATATTGGAAAAGAAAACATTGCAATGTATAGGTATTGGAAAAGCAAAACTATGGAATGTATAGATATTGGAAAAGTAAAACTATGGAATGTATAGATATTGGAAAAGTAAAACTATGGAATGTATAGATATTGGAGAAGCAGAACTATGGAATGTATAGATATTGGAAAAGCCAACTATGGAATGTATAGATATTGGAAAAGCAAACTATGGAATGTATAGAAACTGGAAAAGCAAAAGTATGGAATGTATAGATATTGTAACAGCAAACTATGGAATGTATAGATATTGGAAAAGCAAACTATGGAATGTATAGATATTGGAAAAGAAAACATTGGAATGTATAGGTATTGGAAAAGCAAAGCTATGGAATGTATAAATATTGGAAAAGTAAAACTATGGAATGTATAGATATTGGAGAAGCAGAACTATGGAATGTATAGATATTGGAAAAACAAACCTATGGAATGTATAGATATTGGAAAAGAAAACATTGGAATGTATAGGTATTGGAAAAGCAAAACTATGGAATGTATAGATATTGGAAAAGCAGAACTATGGAATGTATAGATATTGGAAAAGCCAACTATGGAATGTATAGATATTGGAAAGGCAAAACTATTTATATAGCATTAGAATTAGAATTCTAATCATTCGGTCATGAGTATCACTAAAGAGACATAAGCGCATCTGGTGCACGAAATTATAATGTATATATCTTCTAATACTTACTGTAAACAATTTGAAGCAATACTTTAATGGATTTGTTATGAATGTCATAGATGGGATTTTCTGAGGTTCTACGTATGCCATAGTTCTATATTTTTGATAATGTACAAATAATGAAAAGTATATATTTCATTTACAATTTTAAATATTCATTACGATTTGGTAGATACGGAAATATATCAAGAATATTAATGACTTTCAAATAGTAAAATCCTCTGTCTTTCATCTCCATAAATTCTTTCTGCTTTATGTGCATATCAAAGAAAATATCAAAGATACGAAGCAATTTGGTAGATGACCTAGTAGCCCTAACGTTGACGTTACATCTAAAAGTAACACTAATGAGGAAATACAAAATACTTATTATTTGTCAAGCATGCGTCAAACTTTTAATTTAACCCATTAATCTGCATACATAAAGTACTTGTTAATATTCATTGCTTCTTGACGATTATCACACCTGATAAAGAGTTTAGAGAGAGAAAAAAGGTATTCATAGGACTATGGATTATTCCGGAGTGATTCCGGGAGATAAAACATGTCAATATATATATATATATATATATATATATATATATATATATATATATATATATATATATATATATATTATATATATATATATATATATATATATATATATATATATATATATATATATATATATATATATATATATATATATATATATATGTATATATATATATATATATATATATATATATATATATATATATATATATATATATATATATATATATATATATATAATAAAAGAGGTCAAATACAGAAGCACAAGAAAGCGCGACAAACGACACTAAAATAAATGAAATTGTCAAATCGAGGCGATCTGCTCATAATACAATAAACCAAACTAAATAAATAGAAATATGAAAAAACTAAACTAAAATGTATATATATATATATATATAATGATATTGCTACAGCTACATTTTGCGTGTTTGTAGTTCGTTGTCTAAATGTAAAATGACCAGGCCTTTATCGCTTTCTTGTGTTTCTATATGGTTGTTTTACTTCCGTTACTGCTGTCCATTTATTAATCTATATCACGAAATCATCTCCAGCTTCTCACGTCTAGCTGACATTTCCCTTTACTGATGCAAAACAGAATTCATGCAGTATTCCTCAAACGGTAAGAAAACTGCATACATCGATGCTATTTTGTCAATCAATAATCCTGACCTTACAGACCACTTTGAAATCGTCTATCCCAATGAGCTCGAGATAAAAGTGTGAAACGTGACGTTGTCTAATTTTAGTCAACTTGCCTACTCCACGATAGTAACATACCGTCCTTTCCTGTCTATGGCGTTTTCAGAATACAAGTTCAAAAACTTGTGTACTGAGGGACAACTAACCACAAAGCTGAGCATATAAATCTTAATTCTCTGACAATATTCGAAAATATTTATTTACAAAATATGACAGCTGTCTACAGTTTTGTTTCAGGTTGTGTGTAGATAGGAGAAGCTCATACCTTAATTTTTATGTTGCGGTTCACATTCATCTTGAACCATATATGATATTATCTGTTTTGGTATTTTGAGATTAGATTTACCCCAAGCTAAGGCTTACAACGTATCAAAAGTATTTTGCATCAGAAATATATGTGTGAATTATACCCACCAATTGGCATGAAAGAACATACATTACTACATAAGTGCATTCACAGCACATTTCTGTGGTGACGTTTGTCATACGGCTGAGTCAAATGTTTTTATTTTTTCTTTTCATCTCTTCGTTTAAGATAATGGGTATTACTTAACTCTTTATCATCTATGATCTGATGGTTATGTTAATTTCTAAACAGTTCTCTTCATCTTCCAATTCTTGTATACAGTAGTGAAAAATTTGGTTATGTCGTAATATTTTGGGTATTATAGCGGACGTGGAGAGTAATCAGAAGACACGTGCTGCTCTTAAACCTCTGAACTCATCTCTGAATATCAGTATATCAATATCCACTATGGCGTGATGTTACAATGACATTGCCTTAAATATTTCCGCTCGTTTTATTATTATTATTATTATTATTATTATTATTATTATTATTATTATTATTATTATTATTATTATTATAATCAATATCATAATGATAATAATAATAATAATAATAATAATAATAGTAATATTATTATTATTATTATTATTATTATTATAAAGATATTATTATTATTATTATTATTATTATTATTATTATTATTATTATTATTATTATTATTATTATTATTTGGTATATTCCAGATATCGTTTAAGGTATTGGAACGATAATGTCTTATTCAACCTAAAAGGAATGAATTACTTCTATTCTAATACCTAGAGTACATCAACTTAAGCATTTCGTCAACACCAGACATGTGTCAGTTTTATATGACCCTGGTGTTTGCAGAGAATTTTTATATTACAGGAATAGTACACCAACTGCACATTTTAAATATTCATCTGACAAGTTTGCACTCTGTTGTACAAGAAGCTATGTCTAAGTAGGTTCATTATATAAGCTTAGTCTCTTTGGGTTTATTATATAGGCTAAACCTCTAAGGCGCTCATACGAAAAGCCCATGGAGGGTAAACCAACAAACTGCCGAGGCTTAGCTAATACGATTCAATGACGCTTTGCTTACACAATACACCCACTGGGGCTTACTTAATACAATACACCTACTGAGACTTAGATAATACAAACCCCACGGGTACGGGGTTAAGCTTATACAATTATCATATCGGGGCTTAGAAAATATGATGAATGTATGTGTCCTTTGATATTGCTGCTTTTGCGGTGAATTAGAATGTGGCACCGGTAAACCGTTTAACCACAACAATTGAGTGACGTTTGTTACTTTAATTGACCGTCTTAGGTCGGTATTGTAACCGTAGTACAATAAAATATATTTTTGTAATATAGTTTTCTGTGTATATTTTACTATTATCATGTTTTATGTGCATGTCCTTGGTGATATGTGTCATACAGCTTGTCAGATGTCTTCTGTTTTCTCTTTTAGACAATAAATGCATTGAGTCTTAGATAATACAGTAAGCCTATTGAAGCTTAGCCCATACAATTAAAAAGCATGCTGTCAAATCAAATGTGCATAGAATTTCGTCAATGCTTTAATTCGTCAAAACTTCCTGATTGATAAATAATGGCGCTTTGCGTAATGTATGAATTTTAGAGGTTTGATAGGAATCTTTACACTTACATGACATTTGAAGTCATTCTCGATAATTGATAAAGGCCATATGGCCTCTTTGGAGTCGACCTCATCTAGGTACAATACCTGTCAATCCATGAAAATATCTATTGGGGAACTGTGGTAGGGTGACTACGGGTTGTAAATAATAATGTATTTGTGTATCTTGGCATTAAATGATGACTATGTTGGCAAGTGCCGTGCTTTAAAATAAGTACTATTGTACAAAACATTATTTTAAAGATTACTTTGTCTAAAGATATATATTGTTTTATGTTCAATGAAAACTTAAATATGCATTAACCAAGTTTAATTTTCTCTAATTGAAAGATAAAGTTCTGTTAGAAACAACGTCGTCAGAAAATAGATGAGATGTAAAATTATGGAATGAGAAATATTTACCATTTCATTTTTCCAGGAAAGCTTGCAGTTAGTGCTGCAATACGTCAATTGGTATGTTTAAAACCAGATAGTGGGTGATCTTAATTCATTGTGTAAGTGGATACCACAACTCCATTACAATCGAATTAGTATGATGTCTTTTGTGTGCTTACTCATTTATGCTCTGCATTTCTCATACAACTGGATAAGATTTTTTTTTTTCATTTCTTCACATCAAACTATGTATGCAACTGAGGTTACGGAGTTGGAGAAGGCGGGCATCTGTAATTCAGGCTCAATATATACAAAAAGTGCAAATATGTCAAATGTTTGGATACTTCAGATTTACGGTTGGTGTACTTTTCTGTAATGTCAAATGTCAGGCACGATTATGTACTTTCCAATGATATATGAGCATGAATATTCATATGTTTAAAATATGTAAGATTATTGTATCTATGTATCATATTTGAATCTAATTCATATACACGAACACTATTATCGTAATAAGAAATACACTTCATGCATGTCCAGCGTGGTAGTTTGCTGTACACACCACGATGATAAATTTCATTGGCATGCTATTTTACTTTACTTGGCATGTCACCTTATCTGCCACGCCCCACCCGAGAGCCTATTACATTTCTTGTTCCGTATCGTCTTTTCAACTAACAATCACAGTTGCCAGGTAAACGTGAATGTGACTAATCCCTGTGGAGAGGGAGGATGTATACTTTGTACCATGCAAGGTCCGTGATCGTGTACTGTGTTTATATCTTGGCAAAAGTATCCAATAATGAACAAGAAGTTCGGTGTCATAATGATACATGGTGAATCATTTCCTGCTGACGCGTTATGCCCGCCATGAAGTGAGCATAAGATGCATACAAGTGCATGACAGTATCAAGTAAGAATATATTATGAATATATATCTATCTCTTATTTTCTGGATTTTTTAAATGTGAATATTAACTACTCTTCGTTACTGAGGAACACACAGCAATGTACTGTGGAGTTTGGTAAAACTATATGTTTGTGATGATAAAGTACAAACAATAAATATTTGATAGTTACAACTTGGTTTTTTACTTACTAACGACAGTTCTACTTTAAATATGTGTATGTCGGTATTTTTCCAAAGGATATATACATCACAAAATCGTTATTAAGGATGTTCTTATTTCAATATAATGATACTATTGCACAGTAATATATCTACTCAGAATGATACGATATTCTGGAATATGATCATGTACAAGGACTTTCCTTTACACATCTGATCAATTACATATATGACTGTACCATTAAGGTTAATACGAAACATTTGAGATGACTGTAGCATGTTAGCAAGAGACGCCCACTTCTTGTAGACACTTGCTCTCCCTTTTTAAGATTTGATGAATACCGTCCCATTCATTGTCTAAAGATTCTAAATAAAGCTGTATAGACAAAATAAAGAGGAACGCAATTTAATGTCTTTCTGAATACTCTATTACTGGTTACAAATACAAATTCTATTAGAAATTCATATTTTATCATTTTCAACTACTATTGCCATATGTTCCTCTTTGGTATATGGTCTCACATTTCATTTCCTAAATTCGATGAATGCCGTACGTGGAGCGTCGGTGTCATATAGTGTCACAGTAGTTATGTAACAAAGTTTAAATACTCAAAGTTTAAATACAAAATCTATCATCAATAGATTGTCTGTTGTTTTGTTATGAGGTGACATTTATTGGTTACATAGACGTGATTCTTATATATGAGACACGAGTATTATGTGTTTCATGGAATTTTGTATTTACATTTTGGAATACATTCAACTTCAAATATTAACAAGAGCAAAACTTGTCATCTATAGGACCTCAAGACGACACATGCTTTGGCCCTGAGCAACAACCCTGTGAAAAATTTTGGAAATCAACTAAGGCAGTAGGAAGTTTTGGCAAAGAGAAAAATTAAACCCCCTATTTTTCATCGATGTCAAAAATTTAGGCGTAAAAAACCCTGTTATATAAAGTACATAAATATATATAGCACCAATTTAAATTCTAAAAAGTTCAAGTGAGAACTGCTTCTTTTTTTATTATTTCACAATGAAATAAATCAAATACCCATTACTCTGTACCAACAAATGGGATATTTTCAAATACAAAATTCAAAAGGCACCTTCTCTTATGTTGTTAGAGTATTCTGTTAAAGTTTTATGACAATCCATTCACGATTACTAAGGTTAATGTATACCATAAAAACTGTCATTATTCTATCCATGAAAAGAAAATTCAAAGTCCCATTACTCCGTAACGACAAGGAGCATTTTTTAAAATCGAAATTGTCCTTCCTCTGCATAATTTAAGCATTCTTTACAAGCGTCATGAAAAACAATTAACGTTTACTAGAGTTATCGCGTACCATACTCACTGCGAATATCCTATCAACGTGCAATCGGAACACCATCGTCATTTTTTAAGAAAATAAAATTGGAAGCTCTACAGCGCAGCGATATATATACCAAATCGCTTCAATTCTTCGGCTTTCCTCGTAGGAGCACAATGCGAAATGAGACGAAAACAGTTCATAGAATTGATTTTGTAATTTAGGATATGAGAAGTTCAGTATGAAATGTAATACCCGTTTTAATGAACATTATACAACCGCAACGGTAATTCAGTAATCGTAGCCAATTTCACCATGAAAAAATCATACTAGTTCACCCATTCAGAGAGAAACAAATATAGACAAAAACAGGCGGAATTTTTTTCCAAAATCGAAAAGCTCTTCTTATACATCATTTAAGCACTTTGTATAAGTTTCATGAAAAATCACCGACGTTTATTAAACTTACCGCTTACCACGACGGACGGACAGACAGACGGACATCGTTATACCATAGTACGTCTCGTCTATGACGGGCGTATAAAACTTAATATATGCAACTGTTTATTGTAAAACATGACATGTGGGATGATATTGGAATAATTTATGTCGTAATTGTCTGGATGTTTATCGGAATTACATAATTTATGTTTCTGTGGTTACAAGGCTGAACAGACTTCATGACTGGTCCCTTGTGCATTTACGCACAAATGCCATAAAAGTGTTATCTGGTTTTTCATTTACGTATATACTATACTCTCTCAATCAACATACCAAGTCTTAAGAACCGAAAAGATAGAGTCCCCGACCTATGAATTCAATGCTTTATATCTGATTCAAAAAGCCAATCAAACGAAGCATAACAGTTGTTAAAGAGCATATCCTGAAAATAAGTAATTTCACAGAATAAGATCAAAACTGACACATAAAAGTACCAAACTCTGTATACAAGGAACACTTCAAAAACAGCCAGTGTTAAACCAAAGATCATTAATCATAATAAGATTAGAAATCTGACATCTAATTGATGTGTATTGGTTTATATTTACAGAAATGTTAAATATGGAAGTTACTAGATCTATGTCAACACACAAAAGTGCGTCGTAATGGAATTTGATTTATTTTTGAAAATAAAAGATGACACCACAAGAATTGCAGGTGAAAATGCCGTTTGTATGGTCGATGGCTCAGATCATGGATAGATGATTAGAAGACAAAGATTCTGACTAAACAGTATATGAACAATATCCATGGTAATATCAATTATCTTTCAAGACCGTTGAGGTACAACGTTTTCGTACTACGCTTGATATTCCTTGACAATGACGAACAATCTAAACTAAGTGAATTCGGTTCTTCGTTTTATCAGTATGGTATGCACATTGATGATACTTGTGCGTACTTTGCATTATGTGTATTTCCTACATAAAATTGAGACATGAATTTAAGATTTAACATGGCATTAATGTACATGTGTTATATAGAAAATGGATTATTTTAATATTGTGAATCTAGGGGGAAATGTGCTTTGATGTTATAAATAGATTAATACAATTTAAAAAAAATTTCCCATTTTTCATTATGTACTCTGTAAAGCTCCACATTTCTTGATTTAGCCATCATCCGTTTTGTTACTCTTCCTTGATGTGTTTTGTTTATATATATATATATATATATATATATATATATATATATATATATATATATATATATATATATATATATATATATATATATATATATATATATATAAACACATCAAGGAAGAGTAACAAAACGGATGATGGCTAAATCAAGAAATGTGGAGCTATAATATGTTATACATAAGATGCTTATATCGTCATAGTTGTACTTATGTATTGTCACATTTATTCCATTTGCAGAGAAGTTGTCGACTGAAATGTCCAAGGTTCGACTCCAGCTGTGGGCACGCATGTGTCCTGTCTTTTGGATGGGACAGTGAAAACCGAATTGTCGAGTCACGGTAGGTGTGGCATGTTAAAGATCCCTCATTGTTTCTGATAGGTCCGTTACAAATGTTAATGGTCAATGCAGATAGCTCCTGATCTTACCGTGGAGGGTTAGGATCCTTTAATCCCGCTATCGAAGGTCACTGCTAGTTACAAATCGACATAAGAATTGTTTCTTCGGTATTTTACATCTGAAAGAAAATAAAATCTCCACACGCACTGAAATATATTCGTGCATATAGCCATACCTCGTGATTATAATAATATATATCAATGGCTTCCCTATTAAATGGATAGATGACTCAGTTTACTCCTCGTGGTCATTTCGACTCTCCTTTGGTATCATCGGGACCATGGTAGGCTGTGACATACTAGTAGCTACGTTTATCTATTTCTATTTTTCAATATATGTTTCAACTGATCTAGTTACATGAATTTCATCATCTGATTTGAATATCTTGGGGGTGGGTCGAGAGAATACTGCTTTACAAAATATATCTAAGTAATACCGCCAGCTAGCTTCAAAGTGATACACACATGTATTGTTATAACGAGTTTGACCCATTCACAGAATTTCTGTCCCAGTCATATTCCTTTAATCAGGGACATAGCACAGAATTAGTTTTAAGATTTAATACAGGTAGATGATACAAATGCTGTATAAATAATGGATAAGTGTTATACAATGACAGTCAATGATATTTAATATTATGATTTACAGATCATCCAATGAATATCGACGGCCGGTATAAAGCCGAACTCCCGAGATCCTGCGTTTTGACAACACCTGCAATATAACAATCATGTACTATTGCAATTTAGAACGACTACACATCAGAGACCCCTCTCTCCTGCTGTTGTGTTATTCCTGTTGTAGGATAATCCTTCACTACTGCTTTTTGAACTTGTACTTGAAAATGATAATTATTAATGGAGTTTACTTTGAAATTCATGTCTCCTCTTATTGTGTTGACCCTGCTATATAAAACAATACAGGAGTAATTTTGTGAAAAAAGAAGAAGTACCGAAGGGTAAACCATAACCCATGTCCATGGAATAAAAGGACAATATCATGTATGGTGCCATATTCAAACTAATGCAAACCCCAATAAAATCGAAGCGAGACCAGGTACCCGGGAGGAGTAAGCGTCCCCTGGTAGTATGCAACACCCGTCGCAAAAATCATGCAACAACTTTTCGAGGAAATAAATACATAAAGATATACGTATGAACACATGAAGGAGACAAGAACACAAGAAATTCCGGTGTCGGAAATGTCTATATATATATTTATATAAGTATTATGTCAAATCAAGTATAGTCAAAAAAGTAAGATGGTTAGTTTCTATGGTCAGGTCCAAAAATATCTTGCAAGAGGAATCTGAAATTGCACTAGATCCCTATATCGACCATAGAACTTCCTCAGTGACAATTTCAAACTATCCTTAATATATCCTTGTGAGAGTAGTTTCGTGGCAAGGAGCCTTGCTCTCAGGAGGAAGTATGTAGAGCATGTCCTGGGATAGCGAAACGCATGTTTAGGTTTGATACTCTCCTCTCCTATCTAATTTTGTGTCAAATGCGAAAATATCTGCAGTCCTGCTGTCACTACATCACTCGCTCTACCGTAATGAACATTCAATAACCCCTAGAACAAACCAATCAGACTTAAATCTATTTTAAAATTTTATATCTAAATCTAAACAATATCACGTTTAGAGGTTCGTGATTGCTAATATCTTATTTACATATGTATTGTGTTTCTTCGACTTCGAGTTGTGGATATCTTTGATGTGTACATATACACATACATACATACATATATATATATATATATATATATATATATATATATATATATATATATATATTCTCATGTACACGCACATTTGAAACACATGTTGCACACCTCTAATTAAGATTGGTAAAGTGATAATTTTTATGCCAAATCACGTAACTACTAGTGCATGAAATTTTGACAATCCAATATATCAAACTATAATAACTTTAATTAAGTGCATTAATTAGCATATGGAGTATTGCCTGACGCATCAGCTGTCATTTGTGTTTTATGCGTGTTAACAATTATTTAAGATGTTCTCATGTGCGTCTGAAATTGTACCTGAATTTTTTACAAGAGAAATGCGCATCTGGTGTGTTAAATGAAGGTTGGTTCATATCATATGTCTTACAGGTATTCAAGAATTTTGTCGTGATAGTGTTGTCTGGCTTATTGTAACAATTTTAATTCCCATTTACGATATCTAATATGATTAATTATATAAACGCAGATATTAAATAGATTTAACACATTGATTTGGATAAAATATATTTATATATTTAAGACATACAAAAATCATACTCTAAAATTAAATGCAGAGAAAACCCAAAGCTGAAATCAGCAACTTCTATTGATATAGTGTTGTGTTGGTAATGAAGATATTGTAGGTTCTAGGTTACATGGATAAGGTGAAGCGCCGCTAGCATTCCCTTTCTGGCAGCCACTTCCGCTTACTCAGGGTAAGTAACAGAATTCAATCTCAAATCGGTGCCAAGTCATTGTTAGTGGGAAGAGATAATCATAAGATGAGTAGTTGTAGTACAAAAAAGAAAATAAAGAATAGATTTTTGTGATATGTAGTTGATTACATTTCTTTATATCTACCACAAACAAAGAGATCGTTCAGGGAATCGAACCAGATAGATTACACTGCACTTAACCACTACACCATGTCTGTTCCTTTAGACCGATGTAAATGCTGTTAGAAGGACGATTTGTTCCCATGCCTGATACATCGAAAATTAAAATCCCATATCTCATATCAAATTAAGGACAACAAGGCAGGAAATGATTAAAGTATTACAGCATATGTAGCAGATAAATAGGAGTCTATGATATCTTCATAGCAATTCCCACGTCTGGTACTTCATAACGATGCGTGATGATCTCCCTCCGCTTCCTTTTTTTTATTGTCTCCTACTACTCTTCAACAGAGAAGACAGCAGACATCTGACAACGCTGTATGACACAAATCGGCAAAGACTTTCACATAAAACTTGATGAAAGTCAAATATGCATGGAAAACGACATTACAAAATCATTCTATTGTACTGCAGTTACGATACCGACTTAGAACTGTATATTAAAGAAACAAACGTCACTCTATTGGTGTAACTAACCAGCTTACAGGCGCCCTTCTTCCCACTCGCACATTCAAAGGACACACAGTCAAAAAATTATAATGTTTTTTATTGACAGTTTACCTGATCGGGCTATGTAATTATCAAAATGATTTATGGAGTTTTTTTTATTAATATAATTAGAAACATGTGTCGTACATAGTTAGATTCTTGTCTTATGACACAGAAGGATTAATTTTCTTAAAAAAGTGCCTGGTGCATCACACGGAAATTTGACCATCGGCGCAATGGCACATTTTATGTGGTTAGTCTACTGTGACACAAGCCATCGGTTTTTATTGTCTCAGTTACTGAAAGACAATGTAATAAATGATCCAATAATTTTATATATTGTGGTTAATATTTCGGAACTATCTGTTCCTTTGTCAGGACAACGTATGGTGTTTACCGCACAAGTCATGTAATGAGAATGACTGGTGGGAACTATTTTTAAGCGAATTTATATATTAAAGTGGAAAATACAAGTGGCGACACCTAAAGTGCATTTGCATAATGAAAACCTGAAAGAAATACTTGTGGCGACATCTATACATGATGTAAATCTGCATACATTAAACATACAATGGTGGATGATTTACGAAAGAAACTTATTCTTATTCAAGTAGAGTTTATCAAATGTTTGTTCAGACCGTCTGGCTCAACAGAGTTTAAAACAAACTACCAGAAGATTTCTTTTGACTCTCGCTCGTCTAATGTCCATTTGTCATTTTGGTCGATTGCAATTACAATCATATCTTCCCACAAAGAATGATGGTAACCCTAACCCTATCTAAGAATAAGGATGTTTATTTCGGGTATCAGGTGGAACAGGAAATGAAAGGAACAAGAGACTGACTTTTCATTAATTACCCAGATTTATTTTATGGCAAGTCATTCCTTTTAATGCAGAGCTGAATCTATACATATTTTATTCTTCTATTCTACAGAAGGTTTACGTCAAGACATTCCCCATTACCCCGGCTGTTTATGTCAGTATGTATCTGTGTGAATTCCCTAAAATTATATAGACAAAACAAGACATTCCCCATTACCCCGGCTGTTTATGTCAGTATGTATCTCTGTGAATTCCCTAAAATTATATAGACAAAACAAGTATTGTGAAGCAACCAGAAAAAATCATAAATTTTATTCAATCAGATCATATTCTTAAATTAGAAGTTTCTGCTGTGTTTACACGTAATAAACACCGATTTATTTTATATTTTCTTTATTATTTTTTGTTTTCTTTTCTTTGTTTTGTTATATTTTTTTCTTTGTTTACATTGCTTTTTTTTCTTTTGTTTCTTATGTCCTTTTTTTTTTAAATTTTTGTTTGTTTGTTGTTTTGTTTTTGTTTTGTTTTATTTTGTTTACTCTGCTTTCATTTTTATTTATTTTTGTTCTCTGTGTGTGTGTGCGTGTGTAGTTTTTGTTTTTATTGTTTCTTATGTCCTTTTTAAATTTTGTTGTTTGTTCTTTTGTTTGGTTATGTTTGGTTTTTATCACAATGTGGTTCCGACACGATTGTCATTTCAATTGAACGTCCAAAGTCTATACCACAACTGAATTACAATTATCTGTTACATGTGTATGTCTGTTTGTGTTCAATACTAACCCGTTATATCACCTTTTGTACAGAGATGAAATTGGCGTTATAAGATGTGTATATGTGTGTGTGTATGGGGGGGGGGGGTTGTTAAAACGAGGTTCACCTATTTTCCATACCATAGCGTAAATATATCTCTGCATACATATATACCATTGCCTAAACTGACAAAAAAGGAAGAGAAATCACATTGCCTGTCTTGGTAGATATAATTTGTTCTTCAGATTATGTTTACGTCATTGTCGGAGGTTGTTTCCTTTGACTCCCTGTACCGTGCAATAATGTCTAATGCAGCCCTTGCGGCTCGCGTAACTTAACAGGCGGCATTTGATGGTTGTCTTGACAGAAGACATTGGTAATGACCTTTAAAAGATCGAATAATACCAGTGGCTGCAGGTGACTTTTAGTTGTAGGGGCTGGATATGAATTTTAACGTAGACTAGCCCCATATCCGTGGTACCATGCCTCGGCCCATTTTCCATAGTAAGAAGCACTTCTGCCTCTGCGATTTGGCCGGCGCATTTTCCGATCAAACGCCTTCAGGTATTTCCTACAGATGACGGATGGCATCAAAGCCTTTTTATTTCCTGTACAATCGGTATACAGTCCAACATTGAAATTTCAGACACACCTTGGGTTCATAGACTTCCCTATTACGGTTTAATCTTTTTTCACATACCAACACTGCACATTGCCACGGTGATGTTGTCTTTTAATTTTTTTGTCTCTTTATAGTTAACGCACTGATAGAAGGTGACCTGTCCGAATAAAACGCACTGATCAGGAGCGTATATTACAATAAGATTATTTGTAGGCTAAACTGAAGTCGCAGGCTTCATACGAGACGCGAGTGGGGGTGGGGGGGAGTTCGGGGGGCCTCCCCCGGGAATTTTTTTTAAAAGAAACAACATGCATTTTTAATATACTTGAGTATTTGACATAGTAATATTTCAATACAATTTGACAAATATCACGATAGTGTTAAATGACTAAAAACAAGATATTATAATAGATTATAAGACTCTTTTAAAGGTTGCTATGAAAGATACATCAGTTACACCCTCGGGGTCTCAAAATCACGCAAAACCCTCGGCAGTCTCGGGTTTTACTTGATTTTGACACCGCTCGGGTGTAACTGATGTATCTTTCATAGTAGCCTATAAAGAGTATTTTTCTCTCATATTTTTGGCCCAATATTGAAATTCCAAAAAAATCGGAAAATATTTAACTTCATCGAATCAGGAAAATTATGTCATATTCGTGTTCAGCGTCCTCGAAAATGGTTTGTTCTAAATAAATAAACCGTGATCGTTATTCTCTTTGCCTTAATATGTAAAACAATGTAGAAAAAGGAGTTTTTATTTGTCGTTTTATTGAGACGTCGTCGTCTTCGGTGCGGAAATCATAATTCCGTCACGTGGTATGTAATACACATGAATATCACATAGCTGTATTACATGGGCCTGCGCTATAACATATACGTGCATATGAGAGAAAATTGAAATATTAGACAGATTTAGAGTTATTTGTATCTTTACTATAAGAATTTTATGTTATTATAAAAGGTCTTTCTATAGAAACAAAAAATGTGTGAAGTTCAAGTGGACCCATTTAAGTTTTAAAGTATTAACATAATAAAGTTCAGATGTTTCAATCTGCACGCAGTCTACAGTTTTTGGATTCACTAAATACATTTATGGCCTTTTCAAAATCAAATTTGAAATCGCGATAGACATGTATGAGAGCAAGATTGCTAAGCCTCTCTTCTCCCATTGTTGATCTTAGATAGTTTTTGATGCGCTTTAAAACAGAAAAAGAACGTTCTGCAGTTGCAATTGACACTGGCATGATCGCTAAGGTCTTCAGAGCACAGTGAATGTTCGGGTAGGAATTTGCACTTGTCGATCTCAGCGTGGCTAGAAGATCAGCAGGTCTCTCTAACTCTTGCTCCCACTTAACAATCCAGGGGCGAACCTCTGCATTAAAACGTTCAGGATTAGGCATGATATCCTTATATTCGTCATGGATGACCTTGAGATGACTATCTCTGATTTGGCCTAGACGAGAAGGTATCAAGTCTTGTGCAGAGAATCTACCACTTTGGACGATCTTTGATCTTGCTCAATAGATGGTCGACAAACGGACAGTATACATTTCGTTGATAGTATTGATCGACTGCTTCTATTTGATCTGTGACTCTGTCGACCTGTTGTCCTTGGCATTTCTATTGTTTCTTTAGAAAATATACTACTCCAAGTGTCGTCACTATTGCGCTCTCTTATTATCAGCTCAATAACCACATTGTTTTCTTTGACAGCCTCAACCAGATCGATTGACTTATTTTGAAGTACTGTAGAAAGCTCCACTGTATTTTGAAGAACATGCTCTGCTGCACAACGATTGACTAAAAAGTCGAACCGTAGAATTCTGTACAATTTGGAGGTGGCCTTTTCATCCCCTTCATCTGCCAACATTTTAAGAGCATCTACAACAACATCAAAACTGTTGATGAATGTGTAAAGTGCGTCTGCACGGGCAGACCATCTTGTTTCGCATAATTCTCTAAGTTTTTTTTTTTTTTTTGGCGTCTTCCAAGCTGATGATTTGTTGTTTCCAGGCTTTCTTGGTACTGCGCCATCCTTTTGGAGGAATAAGAAAAAGCAAATAAGATGTCCTGGACGATCCCCATCATATTCCATATAGATTGGATAGATGAAGCATGTACCAAAGCTAAATTCAGACAATGATCATGGCAGTGGATATACAGTGCTTTTGGATACAAATCCCTTATTCGTTTCTGCACACCTTTCTTATTGCCTTTCATATTACCGGCCCCATCATAGCCCTGACCGACGATATTTTCAAAAACGATGCCCATGCGGCTCAATTCCTGCACAGATAGATTAGCCAAAACTTCCCCAAAATGTAAATGAGTGTATAATTCAGGATCAGCTTGTGCTCTATATTCAAGAATAGCAAGGAAGTTGCTGCTGTTTTCTGTATGCCCTCTTAGAGGAATATTTTGCTTCCCACCTAGTGCTATTTTTTCGAATAATGTTTGGAGAATGCGCTTGTTGCTCTTTAGTTTCTCATCATGAGCCTCATTACGCAGTTGACAAATATTTTTTTCCTTATTTAATGAAATAGACAAATATCGTGCAGCAGTATCTACATTTCCGTAATGCGGGGACGAATCTCTAAGACGTCTACTTATCAGAGAAGTTATGTTTTTCCAGTCATTTGATGACGTAACACATGTTTTTTTTTTCTCTATGATCCATTGCCATGAGTAAAACGCAAGGAGCGCAGTACACAGCATCTTTTGATTCTGAATATCGAAGCCATTTTTGTTTAAACTTTTATCAAAAGATCTCCGTTAAGCTTACGTTGTTGACTTCCCATCAACCTAGAAATAATATATAAAAATCAAATAACTTAAAGTCAGTATTATCAAGTCGAACATTTGATTATAATTTAATTTCTATGCACTTACATCGATATATTGATGGCATATTTTTTTCGCCTGTCCCTCTGTCTGGGGCAAAACTTTAATCTTAGTAATATTTAGTGATAGGTTCATGAGATGATGTGATAGGCATTTCAAAATGAATGCGTATTTCTTGTGGCAATACCTTTTATTTAGTTGTTGGTTGATTAGTTGAGTTGGTGTTTTACGTCGCATTCAACAATTTTTCAGTTATATCGCGACATGGAAGCAAGAGGTTACCAACCTCTTAAACATAGTGGCGCAACCCGGAAATTGAACCCGGATCGTCGGGGCCGCAAGCCAAGCGCTTAACCACAAAACCAAGCCTACCCCCCTTTTATTTAGATCTTGGCATTTAATTACAGACATTTCCAATCTACATATGCCTTCATATTAATGAATAGGAAAGGTATGTACCTGTGAGGAAATGGGAATTTCTTTATGGAGGAATTTTGCAACAATTCTGCTTTTATGGAGGCAGGACTATTTTCAGGGCGAGTGTCTGTATCTTTGAAAATATCAGGATAAGGAGGCTTTACATATGCTTCGTTTGCGGCATTTACCAGATTCTGTTTAATTTCTTTTTTACTTAACAATGTTTCTTTAGTGTTATCTTTCTAATGATCTAAATGCAGGAGGAGGTAAATGTTAATGCATCGTATAGGGAATCAATGAGTGTGATCATATGGAATTTTATTTTGTTGCTCGGCCAAAGCGGACATGGCTCAGTGGTTTAAGCGCTTTCCCACTGACCGAGAGGTTGCAGGTTCGAGCCTCGCCGTAGTCAAACCGGTGTCTGTCTTTCGGATGAGTCAGTAAAAACCGATACCCCATATCGCGATAAGCGTGGCACGTAAAGATCTCTCACTGTTTCGGATGGGTCCGTCGCGTTGCAAAGGTCAAAATTTGTGTAACCTGCATCTGTCAGATGCCGTCACCATAAACGTGCAATATTCATGGTGTGACGCAAAGCAATAAAAACAAACGAACAAAATTTTATTGTAGAATGTCGGGCCTTTTTGTTGCCCCGTCATCGTTTGGTTTCCGCCCATTACCTCAGTTGAGGCTTGACGCATCTGATAGGTATCATGGTAGGATTCAGGTTAAGTTCGAATATGGGGTTGGTTATTTTTTAGACCTAGTATCCTTTGACACCCGCCTCCTGCAGGCAGCCGTAATGCCTCCACACGTCTTCTTTATTAACAAATGTTAAAGATATCCAGTATGTTTAGATAAGACCAGCCGTTGTAAGGAAGAATTTTGGTAAAGTATAATAGAGCTTTTATCATGTGATAAATACATTAATTTACCATTTTTCTCTTTGTGTTTGAAGAAGTCTGATATCGACGTCTTTTTTAAATTTGACTTTGTACAAAATCTTATCGAATCGGAAATGAAATAACCCGTATAAATAGAAAACCGATCGCGTGTTATACGATACGTAATCTCTTTCTCTCCTTTCTGAATCTCTATTCATTTACTTTTTTACCTCTTAATTCCTCGTAACGTTAGTAATATAAGAACAAACAAATGAACAAAAATGAATAAATGCAAAGAAATATAAACAAACAAAAAAAAAAAAAAACCAAAAACAAAAACAAAAACAAAAACAAAAAACAAACAAACAAACAAAAAAGAATCTGCAAAATTTTTTTGTAGGTTCGAGCCTTTTAGCCTATATGTAACTGCTGATATAAGGTGACATGTCCGATAAAAGCCGTTAATGATAAACATTTAAGTGCGAATCGAATCTGCGAACGTTTTGTTTTAACAGGGCATAGGTTACTGGAATGTTGGATCGATCTTTAATAAATCACATGTAGAGCGCATCCTCCATGTCTTCATGGTGTACTGAATGGTGGCTATTACGTGGTGGAGTGTTTGACAATCATCATCATTCTGTCATTTACACGACAAAGCATCATCTACAGTTCTACAGTCCAAATTCCACTTCTCGGAAAAACGTTCGCATTTTGTTGTTGAGATACATTTGGATGTGACGCTTAATGATAAAAAAAATCTAGTTTTTTGTTTACTGTCCAACAAAAGACGCGTTCTTTTAGCTGGACTATCCATCATTTCGTTTGCATATCAGAAGTAAATTTATTACTTATATATTGTCTGAGTAACTCATCTTCACATACCGCGATGGAGCCAAGTAACACATCATACAGATGAGGATATGATAAACATGGACTCTTGTTTATACAGTTTATTAGCATGTTTAACATAATTATGGGGGGGTGTATTTCTGCACTAAACTGACTATTTGGATGGCGAATCTCGCGGAGAATAGCGAAATGTGTGGAATATACATTACAACGGGAGTTTGTATAAGAAAGAAAATGACGCAATTCCTTCTTATAGAGATATGCGGGGATGGTGGTATAACGGGGTCTATATAATGTTATATCAGTGTATTCATTTATATTCGCGGTATGTCCGTGACAGTTTTTCTTATACAACTGAAATAGATATCTCTCTCCCCATCCCCGCCAACCTCTCTCTCTCTCTCTCTCTCTCTCTCTCTCTCTCTATCTCAGAAATGATTGACCTATGTTGGTCAAAGAAAGGTAATTAACGAGAGCTGTGATTGGCTGATGTGGTGTAGGGAGAGAGGGACTACTATTTCAATGTATCAGGAGCTGTGACTGGATGAAATTATTTGATCTATGTATAAATAAAGATTGATTCTGCTGTAAAATCATGAATTTTTATCTCATTTCGGTAATGTAAAGATTTAATGACCTAAAAAGGGGTAGTTGTTTACATTTGAATTTTGGCCAATTTTGGGGGGTATCCCCCTTCCAGCATGATTTTCTCGAAATTAAGGTGGATAACCTATGGTAAACTGTTAAAATTCTGAAAGAGGAGGGTCTGACAAACATTTTGATGTGTGGATCATATATAGCTAAAATGTAGGATGTTGTGTAAATCTTGCTGGAAGTTCGGTAATTTAACATGGGACCCTATGGGAAATGGAATTACTATGCTTTGACCTGTTACGTAAACAATCCGGATACATCATAGGATATAGTATTTGCAGAAACCGATTGTGTAACAGGGACTCCGTCTTCATTCCTTCATCAACAAAATAGAAGAGAGACAAGTCGCCGGTAGGAATAGAACACGTGACATTCGATCGAACTCAGTGCGATACTTACTTCAATTATTATGTTTTTTATATAAAAGCCGCACTTTTTTACCCATAAAACATCGTTATCATATTAACACATAGGTTAATACGTATGCTATACAAGAAATCAATATATTGTTAGAATAGGATCACAAGGAAATGTAGAAGTTTAAAGTTAATAAGTAAGACCTATGCATGCATTTTTTATGTAATTATTAATGCCTTTCTTTGCCATTATTTGACCGCTGTTGATAAATGACACCAGCATGCAAACTACCGTTTCTAATTTTATTATATTTCCGTTGCATGCAGGCAAAAGATATCACGATGTTTTAGAATCTTGTTTGCATATTTTGATCAATTTTGGTAAATGTATATATTTATTAGAAATTTATTATTTTGATGGACCGAGATTTATGTGAAATTCCGCGGGTGTGGGTGTTATTGCTTTAATTATTCAGATATATAATGCGCCATGAAGACATTGATTTTACATTTTTTTTTTTTGTTAATCTTATTAATTTAATTTAATTTGCAGTAGTAATGGTCATCAGTTAAACAAATCATAGTTCTTTCCGCTATTAACTTTTATATACATAAACAACAACATCAATTAAATGTCCCAAATGCGTTTTCTGAAATATAGTGTTTCTTTCGTAATCCTTTAGGACGACATTGTAGGTGTCCTGAACATCAGTAGAACAAGGAAATTACCTAAAAGACCTAATTATAAAGCGACTACAAAGCTTAAATGCACCAATTATTAAATGAAAAGAAAAGAGAAAAACCCAGGACCATATAAGCTGGTGAGATGACGGATAAACCCTAACTACGTAAATTTCGGGAAAACGAAGGGCATGCAAATTAGTAAAAACCATAGATAGAAATACAACCTAAATATCATCAACGTAGGAGCAAATGTGAGCCCTTATGTGCCAGTTACCAAACCGAATGTGAACCCTTGTGTGCCGGTTACCAAACCCTCATCTATGATCCGGTAAACATCTGACTTAGTTGTAGGGCAGACGTCACCAAGAAGATATACAATAAAAGTCGGTAACAAATAATGCAATGCATGCGATGAGATTACGAGATTACAAAAATATTGATTGTACGACAGATGCAATACCGACTTATATTTAGGATGGTCATTTGAGAAACAAGCGGTGTGGTTAACCTGCTTAGTGCCCACCTTCCCACTCGTCACAAATGCAGTATGATCAAAGGACACACATTTAAAAACCAAATGGGTGAATCCAGCATCCATTATGAAAACGAAAATCAGCAACAAATTATAAAATGGTGCAAATTAAAACTTTTAACACATGTGGAAGCGACGACGAAAGTGACCGTGACCCCTGGTGCAATTTCTCTCAAAATACATAGCAACAAAATCAATCAGGTAAATCAAAAGAAATAAAATTTCAAAAATGAAAGACAACAGCTTTTTTCAGCCTGAGCTGGAGTAAATTTTTTATAACGATATTATTTTTATAAAGTTATTGTCGGATCAGTGAAAATGTGACAGCAACTCACTTTTCCCCATATTCCTTATACGTTTAGATAAGAAGTGCCTGTCACCCATTATGGGCGAGGTAGATGTTTTTATTTCACAAATTCACAAGATTTTAGCATTATGTTTTCATTTGTATGGGCGACGGGTGTAACATGCTTGCAGGAGAAGCTCACTCCTTTCGGACTCCTAGTCTCGTCTCAGTTTATAATAATAACTGGATTGATTTTTGTTTTTGTTTGTTTGGTTGTTTTGTTTTTCAGTGTTTTAACTGTACTGGACCGGACATCGAATGATACTCCTTCGATTAATATTTCATATACATCTGTTTCTTGTCCGTACCGAAACAATGAAAACTGACCTGGTTTTACTGTAAGATGTTTTAAACAATACCGTTATTAGCATATGGCATGAACAGAAAATATTGTTATAAAAATGTACACATATCTATAAGTAGATTTCTTGTGCTCATGTGTGTATATTCATGTATTTACTAAATCGATTTAATAAGTTGTTGCAGAACACTTGCGACGAGTGTTGAATGCAACCAGGGGATGCTTTTTCCTCCTGGGCACCTGGCCTCAACTCCATTTAATTGGGGTTCGCATTTGTCTAAATATGACGCTATACACGATATTGTCCTTTTATTACATGGACTATGAGATATGGGTTACCCTTCGGTACTTCTTGGTTGCTTACTTGAAGATAAAGGAACACAAACACGCTGTATTGCAAATTTTCGGCCTCACGACATTTTTCAAGCAATTTTTCAGATGACGAAAATTGAAAAATCTGAAAAATTGTTTTATGTACCGGACTTCCCTTTGGAGGACTTCTTCAAATCTTTATTACTTAAAGATAGAATGTATAAATATGTTTAAATCCAAGAGACTTATCTTTCTCTTTTCAGGCACTTGACCACACCTCTGATTCCCAGGGACCATGTCACTGTATACACATAGATAAAAACATATATCACTTCATGTATAAACACATATGTAAAAGAACATATACCACTGTATACACACAGGTAAAAGAACATATACCACTGTATACACGCAGGTAAAAGAACATATACCACTGTATACACACAGGTAAAAGAACATATACCACTGTATACACACAGGTAAAAGAACATGTATATGTTATAATATCATTGCTTGAATTGTAATATTAGTATTTCAAGGATACATTACACTCCTCTGAGGTTTATTGGTATCATTGGCTAATATCAGTAGTTCAGAGGAATATGAGGGCACCTCGAGTTCATTGTTACACCATCCTGTCCATATCTTCTTATACCTATGGATATTACTTACTGCTGGGTTCAGTTCTTTGGTCTATACTTTAGGTCTATGATGTATTTATCTAGGTACGCAAGGCGCATTGAACTCTATATTTGAATCATTACACGAATATCGCAATAACCTCTGTCCATCATAATGACATATTTGTTTTGAAGATACCAAAACATGATCAGTTCAGCCAGACATTGTTTTCTTAGCACAAGAGACCAGAGTCCGGCGCCATAAAATGAGAACATACTTAAGTCATAATTTCATATTCTTCTGTTCAACAATGAATTTATAACTGGGATTTGGATTTTGTGGAGTTTAATTCTATCGATAAATGGAAATAAACAAATCTGCATGACAATTTATTTAACCGTTTGATAATGGAATAAATTAAAATGAAATAATTGACTTAAGTATTTTCTCATTTTATGGCGCCGGACCCCTGGAATACTTTAAAGGTTAACATATGGAAATGAGATGTTCAAACATCGTGTTATTTCTGCCTGCATGCATCGGAAATGTACTAAAAGTAGCCATGGTAAGCGGCACACTGGTGTCATTGATCAACAGCCGTCAAATAACGGCAAACAAAGACATTTATAATTTTACAATATGCGCACGCATTGGCCTTACTGATATATATCAAAATTTCATATTTCCTTATGATTGTTTTGCGACCAATATATTGATTCCTTGTATAACATACGTTATAGATTATGCTTCAATGATAGAATGATGTTTTCAGTAAGGTTAAAAACAGTGTGACCTATATTCCGAAAAAAAAAATGTCATTCGTGAAGTTGGTATCGTACTGAGTTCTGTTTGAAATGTCACGTGTTCTACACCTACCGGTGACTCGTCTGATTCCTGTATGTTGAGTCCCAGCTACACAATAGGCATCTGCTAAAAGATGCTGTAATGGACCAATATTGTTTTACTGCATAGGTCAAGCATTTGTATGCAATGTATCATGCCGAGGCTGAAACGTTACATATCCAGTTTAAGAGAGATCTAGGTCTGGCGTCATAAACTGATAAAGTATTTTAGTCAATTATTTCATTTTAATTTATTCCATTATCAAACGTTCAAATGAATTGTCATGCAGAATTGTTTAATTCTATTTATCGATAGAATAAAACTCAACAAAATCCGAAACCCAGTTATTAATTCATTGCCGGACCCTGACTTCTGGCCATAAAACAATTCTCAAACGAAAATTCTTCCCAGTTCAAGATTCATTCTCAGAATTTATTCATTTTTTGTCTCAGTTCTAAGTATCATCACTGACCATAAAGAATTCTCAGAAAATGTTTGTGCTCAGAACCTTATAATTCTTAGATTAGGTCCATAGCAGACTGAAGTCTATTCTCAACTGTAACACGGTGACTGAGAAATATTCTGAAATTCTGCGAAATAAAGAAAATTGTCTGAAAACTTTGCTGTTTACGGTCACGAAGCTTGACCTGTCATAATTACAATGAAATCATGGTAACGATTCAATGATTTTTTCAAAAAAAGGAAGAAGAAGAAGAAGACTGATTGATTGATTGATTGAGTTTTGTTTAATGTCACACCACGAATATTTCACGTATATGGTGACGGCATCTGCCTGATGCGGGGCATACAAATTTTGACCTTTGCAACGGACCCACCCGAAGCAGTGAGGGATCTTTAACGTGCCATGCATACCACGACACGGGGCCTCGGTTTTTACTGTCTCATCCGAAAGACAGGACACCGGCATGACCAGAGCGGGAATCGAACCCGGCCTCCCGATTAGGAGTCCAGCGCGATACCACTAGGACACGCCGGCTTAAGAAGAAGAAGA
Organism: Pteria penguin; assembly: GCA_035048485.1. Taxonomy (NCBI): domain Eukaryota; kingdom Metazoa; phylum Mollusca; class Bivalvia; order Pterioida; family Pteriidae; genus Pteria; species Pteria penguin. The sequence goes on from CM068593.1 coordinate 27,170,763, forward strand.
ACAACAAAAAAAAAAAAAGAAAAAAAGCAAAATAAAAAAATTAAAAAAAATTAAAGACTCACAACTCTGTACGGGCAAAGAGGATATTTACGAAATCAAAAATCATATTCTTTTATTTTATCAGAGTATTTTGTATAAGTTTTATGAAAATCAATTCATGATTACTGAAGTTATTATATCCCATAGAAACTGCCATCATGCTATCAGTGAATATAAAAATCGAAGTTCATGGGCCATAACTGTGGCAAAACTGGGTCAATCATACCGAAATGCGAACTGGTACTTACTTCTATCTAAATTTGGAAATATTTCTTTTCAACACTATGTATCCAATGGAATTTCCCATCCTAATTTTTTACGGTGCTCTCGTATATAAACTAAAGAAAGTAAAAGGCTCCGATAACGTTATTTTATCATGTAATAAAATAGTCAAACGTCTTCTAAATAGACAACATGATATTGAGATCATCAAAAAGACTATAGGTCTTGTATTTGGCCCCTCTACAGCCTTATGCAGACTTTTACTTAAACGTTGCACGCTGACTAACAGGGCGGTGGGGACTATATGACGGGCCTTGTCCAAACCTCTTTCAGAGGAGACATGGTCCTGAACCTCGTCCCCTCTGACTGTTAGTCGGGACTCCTACAGATCTAGGGTCTTAGCTCGCTTTCAGACTGGCAGAGTACGGTTTATCATGTTGATTTCGCATATATTTTTATATCATTATGTGTTTTACAATACCTTACGTGTTTATATTTTTATGACCTCTCAATATGCGATACCTGTTGACCCTTGTTCTTTACATGGAGGATTATTTATAAATTTTTAAATGTACGTCTTTTGATTGTTCTGCTGTTACGGTGAGTGGGAAGGTGGGCCCGTAAACCCGTTAACCACACCATTTGTTTGGCTTTTGTCAAATTAAATGACCGTCCTGAGTCGGTATCGTAATTCCACTACAATCAAATAATTTTGTAATGTGTTATATGTGCTAGTATATTATTTATATTCATGTATTGTATAGCTCCATGGTGACTTCTGCCACATAACTGAGTCAGTAACTCCTCTTTTTTTTTTCTTACCTTTATTCATATATAGTTAAATGCTACGGTTCAATCCAATACCTTGAGAGGCTGCAGAAAAAAGTGCGGAAAACTGTAAAATCTTTGAAATTTCTACGTTCAAGGCCATAACTCTGACAAAACCAAGTCAATCATACTGATATGCGAACTGGTACTTACTCTCATTGATATAAAATTATATGCCAAGTTTCAATCCAATACCTTGAAAGACTGTAAAAAAAGTCTGAAAAACATGACGTCGGACGGACGGACAGATAGACGCACGGACAGACAATGACGTAACATAATACGTCCCGTCTATGACAGACGTATAAAAAAAAGGAATTTATGTATTAAACATGTATTTATGTATAATTAACTTAATCACTTAAATCTTTTGCTTTTTCTATTAGAATAGTTTCCAACATTTCAAGGCGAGAAAGGGTTATAAAGGATCTGATCCAATCAAGTGTTATCATTCAAGACGCAATCAAGTGTTATCATTCAAGACGCAATCAAGTGTTATCATTCAAGATCCAGTCAAGTGTTATCATTCAAGATCCAGTCAAGTGTTATCATTCAAGATCAAATCAAATGTTATCATTCAAGATCCAATCAAGTTTTATCATTCAAGATCCAATCAAATGTTATCATTCAAGATCCAGTCAAGTTTTATCATTCAAGATCCAGTCAAGTGTTATCATTCAAGATCCAATCAAATGTTATCATTCAAGATCCAATCAAGTTTTATCATTCAAGATCCAATCAAATGTTATCATTCAAGATCCAGTCAAGTGTTATCGATCCAATCAAGTGTTGCTTTTGTTGAGCATGTTGCTTTTGGTGGGTACGTTGCTTTGGTTGAGTATGTTGCTTTGGGTAGATACGTTGCTTTGGGTGGGTAGTTGCCTAGGACAAAATAATAAAGTCATGCACAAAGCAGGAAGTACCGAGTGCAGTTATCTGAGATAGGTGTGTAATAAGAAATAAACAAACATTGAGAATAAATAAACAGACATTGAAAATACATATACAGACAGTGAGAATTCATAAACAGACCATGAGAAAAAAATAAACAGACATTGAGGATAAATAAACAGACATTGACAATACATATACAGAGAGTGAGAATATTTATATATATATACAAACAGTGAGAATGCATATACAGACAGTGAGAATACATATACAGAGAGTGAGAATATATATACAGACACTGAGAATACATATACAGAGTGAGAATATATATACAGACAGTGAGAAGGCATATACAAAGATTGAGAATATATGTACAGACAGTGAGAAGGCATATACAGAGAGTGAGAATATATATATATATATATATATATATATATATATATATATATATATATATATATATATATAAATATATATATATATATATATATATATATATATATATATATATATATATATATATATATATATATATATATATATATATATATATATATATATATATATATACAAACAATAAGAATAAATAGACAGGCAGTGAGAATACATATACAGAGAGTGAGAATAAATAGACAGGCAGTGAGAATGCATATACAGAAAGTGAGAATATATATATACAGACAGTGAGAATACATATAGAGACAGTGAGAATATATATACAGAGAGTGAGAATATATATGCAGAGAGTGAGAATAAATAGAAAGACAGTTAGAATACATATACACAGAGTGAGAATACATATACAGAAAGTGAGAATATATATACAGAGAGTGAGAATAAATAGACAGAGAGTGAGAATACATATACAGAGAGTGAGAATACATATACAGACAGTGAGAATGCATATACAGACAGTGAGAATAAAAAGACAGACAGTGAGAATACATATACAGAGTGTGAGAATAGATATACAGACAGTGAGAATGCATGTACAGAGAGTGAGAATAAATAGACCGACAGTGAGAATACATATACAGAGAGTGAGAATACATATACAGACAGTGAGAATGCATATACAGACAGTGAGAATACATATACAGACAGTGAGAATAGATAGACAGAGAGTGAGAATATATATACAGACAGTGAGAATGCATATACAGACAGTCAGAATATATATGCATACAATGAGAATACATATACAGAGTGAGAATATATATACAGACAGTGAGAAGGCATATACAAAGATTGAGAATATATGTACAGACAGTGAGAAGGCATATACAGAGAGTGAGAATATATATATATATATATATATATATATATATATATATATATATATATATATATATATATATATATATATATATATATATATATATATATATATATATATATATATATATATATATATATATATATATATATATATATATATATATATATATATATATATATACAAACAATAAGAATAAATAGACAGGCAGTGAGAATACATATACAGAGAGTGAGAATAAATAGACAGGCAGTGAGAATGCATATACAGAAAGTGAGAATATATATATACAGACAGTGAGAATACATATAGAGACAGTGAGAATATATATACAGAGAGTGAGAATATATATGCAGAGAGTGAGAATAAATAGAAAGACAGTTAGAATACATATACACAGAGTGAGAATACATATACAGAAAGTGAGAATATATATACAGAGAGTGAGAATAAATAGACAGAGAGTGAGAATACATATACAGAGAGTGAGAATACATATACAGACAGTGAGAATGCATATACAGACAGTGAGAATAAAAAGACAGACAGTGAGAATACATATACAGAGTGTGAGAATAGATATACAGACAGTGAGAATGCATGTACAGAGAGTGAGAATAAATAGACCGACAGTGAGAATACATATACAGAGAGTGAGAATACATATACAGACAGTGAGAATGCATATACAGACAGTGAGAATACATATACAGACAGTGAGAATAGATAGACAGAGAGTGAGAATATATATACAGACAGTGAGAATGCATATACAGACAGTCAGAATATATATGCATACAATGAGAATACATATACAGAGTGAGAATATATATACAGACAGTGAGAAGGCATATACAAAGAGTGAGAATATATGTACAGACTGTGAGAAGACATATACAGAGAGTGAGAATACATATACAGACAGTGAGAATATATATACAGAGAGTGAGAATATATATGCAGAGAGTGAGAATAAATAGACAGACAGTGAGAATACATATACAGAGAGTGAGAATACATATACAGACAGTGAGAATATATATATACAGAGAGTGAGAATATATATGCAGAGAGTGAGAATAAATAGACAGACAGTGAGAATACATATACAGAGGGTGAGAATACATATACAGAGAGTGAGAATATATATATACAAACAGTGAGAATGCATATACAGAGAGTGAGAATAAATAGACAGACAGTGAGAATACATATACAGAGAGTGAGAATACATATACAGACAGTGAGAATGCATATACAGAGAGTGAGAATACATATACAGAGAGTGAGAATAAATAGACAGACAGTGAGAATACATATACAGAGAGTGAGAATACATATAAAGACAGTGAGAATGCATATACAGACAGTGAGAATACATATACAGAGAGTGAGAATAAATAGACAGACAGTGAGAATACATATACAGAGAGTGAGAATACATAAACAGAGAGTGAGAATATATATGCAGACAGTGAGAATGCATATACAGACAGTGAGAATATATATACAGACAGTGAGAATGCATATACAGAGAGTGAGAATATATACACAGAGAGTGAGAATATATATACAGACAGTGAGAATGCATATACAGAGAGAGAGAATATATATACAGACATTGAAAATGCATATACAGAGAGTGAGAATATATATACAGACAGTGAGAATAAAAAGACAGACAGTGAGAATAAATAGACAGACAGTGAGAAAACATATACAGAGAGATAGAACGAATAAACAGACAGTGAGAATAAATATAGAAAAAATAATATATAAGAATTCATCAAATAATGAAATAAAAAATGTCCTTTCAAATTTGATTGCAAATATTATACCTACCTGGATTGCAATCAGTCAAATTATTATAAAGATATTAATATGTTTCGGCGACGTCGTAAAATGGTGTACAAAATCCCCCAGAGAAGCCTAATTGATGCATAACTTCTTTATTACCATGGCATTTAAATGATTTCCGTAAATGATCTAATTTTTGCTGTGATGAAAACGACACCACACACGATATGTACTTCTTAATAAGTGTGAAAGCTGAATGGAATATGCAAAGAAAAACTAAATTATCAGGAAATATATACATTTATATTAGAACATGCACAGAACATCTGTTTCACCTTCATATCTTCATGTCCTACGCGTTCAAATGTTAATGCATCGTGGAATTATACTCATAATAATTACTTCGGGATCGCGGTTGATAAAATATCAATCCGTATAAAGTCTTCCACTAATTAATGATTATTTACATTTATAATGAGATAAACATGCATCTCATCCAGTGCAAGGACAATGATGATAAAACTTTGTCATGCTCTCCGAACACGTTGATCGTGTTTCTTTTGATTCATTATGCCTCGATCTGTACTCCTGTCTAAGATAATGTTAGGTGTAACTGGCGTGCCACCATGACGTCAAATCATGTATTTCAGAAATGACTGTGAAAGTGTCATGTGATAAATATTTTAGAACTTTATTTCTGTATTTTCGCATCAATATGCCTATAGGGTAACAACGCAGGTAGCACAAAACATTTTCAAAGGTCGCAAAGAGATGTCCTTGGAACATGTTAAGCATAATGTCATAATAATGTTTTTAAAAGATTTCAAATTGTATCGGAACATTTTAAAAATGTTTTCTAAACATTCTAGTAAAACTTAAAAAATAACCCATAGATGATTTTTGAAGGATTTTGTGAATATGTTTTTAAAACGTTTTCAAAATATTTGCCTATAATGTTATAAAGAGGCTTCAGAAAAAAATTTCAGGTCAACATTTCCAAACGTCATTGAAATGTGAAAAAGGTAGCAGATTGGTTGGAATGAAGTATTTTTGAGAAATGTTTTAAACATGTTTTAAATCAAATTGAATGCAAGATTTGAATATTGATTAAATATCAAAAAGATATATGAAAATTGCAATGTTATCCATTTGAAAAACTTTTGACACATCAAATCACTCATTATGAATCATACAAATGTCATTTCGAGAGAAGGCAATATTTCATATTAATTTCACGTTTTTACAACATTTTTGTGAAACATTTTATACGATGTCCTCAAAACATTGTAGATGCATTTTTACATCTACGAAGCTCTCCTATAAATATTTAAGTAATGCTTTGAAGATATTTTCTGAAAATGTACAAAAAAAAGGTTCAATACACACAATTCAACATATACATGTATTTCGAACAAAAGTACCACTTTTCCAAAGTAAAGAAAACAATAATTTCTCATATGTGATCGATTTGAATTTTTATTAGGCAGTAATTTATTCTTGAAATTTTTACACAATTATCATGCAGATATTTTATATATATACAAAACTCTTGCGGATGTGATCTTTTCGAACTCGTCGGATTTGATATATGAAATTAGATAGTTTTCACTTTCTCTTGAAATATGCAGTAGGTGTTGCATAACAACTCCCGCTAGTTTTCACGGAGAGATAACAGAGTAATGTTTATTCACTAATCTAAGAATTAGGTCAGTTTCTCTCACAGCATGGGACTTTCCAGTTACTATGGTAACCTTGAGTTACTTCTTGATTCTTGACCATCCCTAAACGCATATCAGATGCGCGGTCCAGACATTTTCAAACGTCCGATTCCGTGTATATTATACGAGCCAAGAGGTGTTGACTAGAAAAAAGAAAAGTACGAAGATAATTGTAAGTATTCAGATTATGTATTTACTTCTTTGAAATCATTTAGATTTTGTTGTTAATGTGTATGCGGATTAAGTGTTTAAATACAGTTAAATCGCATGAAAATTACTAGTTATATGAAGTTTGGATGAGTCTGAGTTGGTTGAAGGGACCGAAACACCGCCGTTTCCTTAACTGCTCACGGGAGGGAGTGAGTTGGGGCTATTAATGACAGACAAAGCGACAGACAGGCAGAGTGTGTAGGGTTTTAATGAACTGGACTTTATAAATAAGATGTTTTTATTCCGATCATATATAGACTCAACTTGGAATCTCTTACTGTTTTACTCGCTGCTGCACTAAAGGCATCGTAAAGACGAATGACGAGAATAATATGCATGATTTGGCGCAGTAGTAATTAAATCATTTAGAATTAATGTCGTCAAATTTTAATCCTTCTTTCAGAAGAAAAGAAGGAAAGAAGGGGTACATGTCCTGAGGAGGAGTAAATGGACGAATTGGATTGAGAGATGTGTTAAATTAGTTTGAATAAAAATTCAAGTGATGAGATGTTACTATTATTATTTTGAAGGAAAGAAATACTAAGATAAGAGCTAACTTAAAGCATTTCTAAAGCATTCTTCCTCAGTTCTCATCTTAGCTTTTCCTGTTCAAAGTATCAAAAGAACACTATGTTCTCTCTTTACATAAAATGAAATGTATTTGTGTGAAACATTGTTTTAAACTTTGACAATGTTTTGTGCAGATGAGGCATTATAATTTTCAAAAAGGACATTTTTAAATGAAAAAAAGTATTTAAAATGTTTTAAGAACATTACTTCAAAGCATTTTTCACAAACGTTCTGAAGACATGACAAAAAGGTTTACAGAAACGTTTTTCAAAAATGTTTTGAAAACATGATGTAGATGTGAAAATCATAATGTCAAAACACGTTTTTAAAACGTTAATTTAAAACGTTTATCAAAAATGTTTTAAAGATGTGAAAAAACCCCATTCAAAATCACGTGAATAAAACAAATCCCATACAGTACCAGGATCTCTATTCCTGCAAGCTGTATATATACCGTCCATTACCAGGATGTATATCCCCGCCACTTTACAGATCTCATACAGTACCAGGATCTCTATTCCTGCAAGCTGTATATATACCGTCCATTACCAGGATGTATATCCCTGTGACTATACAAATCCCATACAGTACCAGGACCACTATTCCAGCAAGGTGTATATATACCGTGCAGTACCAGGATGTATATCCCTTTGTACAAATCCCATACAGTACCAGGATCTTTATTCTGCAACTGCATAATACCATGTATTGTAGTACCAAGATGTATATCCCTGTGACTGTACAAATACCATGCCATACCATGGCCGTAGGACCCCCCCCCCCTTTTTTTATGCAGAAATAAACATTCTGGTACAGTTTGGGTTATCTCACTTCCGATATTTATCTTTTTCTACAAGCTCTCTCGGTGTTACGTTTTATCAGATAAAACTTCATGTGTTTATGTTCATTTCATTGTGATGCATTAGATCATAATATACCTGGAGTGAAGATGTGGAGTACGTTCGATAACTCTTGTTGGTTTGAGAGTTATCTGAAGATGTTTTAAAAACACTTCCTTTTAACTTTTACTGTTGTTATCATCACATTTCCTTTGCTATCACACAGAACACAATGTGGAAGAGGATGCATGCCCAATGTCATCAGCGCTTTTTCAATATTCATAGATTTGTCAATGGTAGTATTAAGCAGTTGTGGATTCAGGAATTAGAATGTAGACAGACTACAGCTATCACAGTCGTAGGATATGGTGACCAATAAGCAGACAGACTACAGCTATCACAGTCGTAGAATATGGTGGTCAATAAGCAGTTGTGATTGTTGTGATAAAGATTTTATATAAGGTATATAGGAGATTAAATGTGTTTTTAATTCGTTACATGGTCACCTAGTGGGGTTGTACGGGGTCAGGGTCAGTTTTACTGACCCTCTATCATCGCATACAACCCCGTTAGGTGACCGCGTAACTGATAAAATACAAAATACAGCCAATTGGGCTTAAAAGCAGAGTTGCCGATAGGGAGATATTATTACCATTTGGTTAATTTGCGTAGCGGCCATATATTAGCCACTATGCAGAAATATAGAGAGTCACAGTCATTTACATGGCGTCAAATTTTTTATATTATTATGAACTCATGTGAAGAGTATGCCAGACGTTGGGGTAAGAGAGAGAAGGTTGAAGTAGACACTCTTTCTGAATGGCTGAAGTCGATCAGAAGTCTGCTAAAGAAAAGAATTCGAAGACTTTGTCATTTCTTCCAGAATTAACACAATACTATATTTCGTGACTCTAGTGTTGTTAGAAAACTTTCTGAACTTCAAGAAAATTTCATTATTGTTCCTGCTGATAAGGCAGCTAACAATTATATATTTGTATGTAAGGCATATTATATTAAATGTCTTATAGAACAGCTGGTAATCCAACATACACAGTTACAAATTTGTCTCCTTCAGAGGTATTGCATAATCACAAGTCAGTTCTCAGTTCATTCGGTATTTCTACAAATGAATCTGATCTCGAGCTACCATACCTATTTTGGATTCCAAAGATGCATAAAACTCCATATAAGCATCGACTCATAGCTGGATCTTCCAAGTGTTCCACCAAGCTTCTTTCCATGTTACTCACTAAATTTCTTACAGAAATCAAATATGGTCTTCAGAAATACTGCTCTGCTGCTTACTCGAGAAGCGGAATCAATCAGATGTGGATCCTAAAGAATTCCAAGGAACTTCTAGAGCAGTTAAAATCTCCTATTTTCAATAATAACACTAGCATAAAATCTTTTGACTTTTCAACTCACTTTACAACCATTCCTCAAAACTGAAGAATAGAATAACATCAATTGTTCAAACGCCTCTTTGTAAGGGAACAGTCTGATTCCAAGCAGCAAGTGTACAGAAAAAGAGATCATCCAAATCAATATCGAAGAAGTACCAAACCGTCAATCATTCTCAAAGTCCAAGGACAGATACAAAATCGTGTAATTTTCAAAAAGGAACTGTTGTGAACCCCGAAATACTGAAAAATTCCGAGGTGAGACCAGGTGCCCGGGGAGATTAAGCGTCTCCTGTCTGCATGCATCACCCGTCACAGCAGTTCTCAGGAAACAAAATCAAGAGTTTTGGTTTCCTAATTGTACATACGAAAGTACAAAACTGGTATACAAAGTCATATTTGGTGTTCACTGAACAGGTCATTTAGTCGCATTCCAGAATATTATCAATCATTCTAGAAAGAGGCACATCATATTTTCGTACAAGATTCCCATAGCGATGGTAGAACTTCCTCATTGACGATTTCAGACGTTCTTTAACATATTCCTGCATGAGCAAATGTTAGAATTTCTTATAGATCATATTTTTGTGATATTTGGTGGGAAGGTGTCCCAACGCCTCTTTAGGCCGACATATTTTGTAGTCTTAGAATTCATACAGTCTCTGCTCTACAAAGGCAATAAACAATTAGCATCTCAGTTCAACTTTACATACGAATACATCGACGACGTTTTTTATCAACAACCCTGTATTTAAGGATCACCTCAACAGCATTCATCCAAAGGAACTCGAGATCAAAGATACAACTGAGAGCACATCTTCTGCTTCATACCTCGATATACTCCTATCAATTAGGGACGATGGTTCATTAGTTACTTCTCTCTATGACAAACGTGACGATTTCAATTTCATTATCACCAGCTTCCCTTTTCTGAGTAGAGCATACCTTCCTCTCCCGCATATGGCGTCTTCATTTCACAACTTACACGCTAAGCCAGGGCGTGCTCTAAATACGAAAATTTCGTCCTGAGAACGAGGCTTCTTACTACAAAACTACTCTCACAAGGATATATTGAGGAATTCTACATAGTATGTGCTTCAATATTATCTATGTTCATTATTTGTATATTTATTTACATTCTCTACACTGCAATTAAGTTTATCGAGAAAAAATTAATTGTCACTGTTATTGACGAAATCAAACGCAAATAGCAAACTTACTCCTACTTAGACATATGCTCCCAGCATCAAATTTCCATATTCGTTTCTTTTCAACAAACCGGCTTCCAGTGCCACTAATATGATACTAGAAGTTCTTTTAACAGTTAAACTTTTGAAGGGAAGAACCCTATCAAACCCCATTTTAAATAAGTAATGAATATAAAAAAATCACATGAAATCCACTTTTTTACTTCAAAATACAACGGAAAGGCAGAAGGCATCATTAAATCCAGCATCGAAAACGGCAAACATATATCTATTTCCTGAATTCGCTGTCAGATTTTCCGAAATATTTACCCCCAAAAAAGTTCGTTCTGAAATTAAAATCACTGTTTTTTGCTGCTTTTTTGGGCGGTGTGTGTGTTTTTTTTTTTTCACTTTTAGGGCTGAGTTATCAAAGGTGAAGTAACTGAAATATATACATAGTGATACATGTACACTTCAATATCTCAAAGTAAGCGATGTAATCTAAGTCATACCCTTCATGAATATACATGATTTGAAGATCACGTGGTATCAAGCTCACGAGTAAATTGGTAAGAATTTCTCCATATGGACTTTTTATTACAATATAAAATGAAATCAACGATTTATTTATATCTATTCTGAGACAAGACATTCGTTTATTTCACAATATCTAAAACACACAAACTGTTTAGAATGTTTATATATACAATGAAGGTAAAGTCTATACAAAGACAAATAAGAACAAGGATAATCTTTCACATTACGACTTATCACTGTGTACATAGACTACATCATCAATTCTATGTCTCAGTAAGAATATAATCTGTAGTATATCTAGAGGTCTACACCTCTATTAAATCACAATCAGCCTTGCCAAAAGTGTTGCTATGGTGACCAGGACGATGGACGCACCTGCAATAAGGAATTATTATTCTTACTACTATTTATATCATAGATAAAATCATTTTCATTGTTGGGTTCAGAAAATTTAGAAATAATACTCTTAAAATATATTCAAAAATTGGTAATTACACGTTCCTTGAAAATCTATCAAATAACTGTCATTTTACAGAGTTTATATTACACTTGAGGTATAACGTGGATGTGATGAGATAATTTGACTTACAACTATTCTATGAGTCTATGATTCTTAACAGACGTCAGTTTTAAAGGGGCAAGAACTTACCAACAGCCCTAGCATCGTCGGAATCGGTGTCATCTGGACGCTGCTGATTGTTGTTTACGTAGCCAAGAGACAGAGATAGAACGGCCTGACTACATCCGGCTTCGTCACTTCCGTCTGCGCACGTGGTCTGACCATCACAGCGCCCACCTAGTGCGCAACTTCCGTCAGCGCATAGATACATATAAGACCCGCAACCTTGAAAAGCATGAGAAATGAACCCAGTGCTAGATTTATTGGAAGGTTTGCTAATCAGATATCATATTCATCAATCATTAACGTCCTAATGGAAATTCCAGCAAAACGTGTTTGTACAATACAAGGTCATCTACATCAACTGAAAAGTTCTAATTCACCATTCCACAAACGTAATGTACATCAGCCAGTTTTATATAAATGATACCGATTTTCAATTGAATGCCGTTTTGTGACATCTTTGAAGAATTATATCTTGAATACAGAACGCCTCGTACATCTGTCTATACATGTACATGATAACATGTATTATTGAGTGTTTTCGTTTTACAGAGTTATTTCCCATTTGAAACAGTGTCTGACGTAAAACAATTTTGTCATCAATTTCCTATCAAAACATCATATGTGCGCTATCATTTCCCTGAGTTTTAGATCAGTTTCCATGGGATTTGATGACGTCATAAGTGTTTTGCGTCAGATACCGTCCCAAATGGGAAGTAACTCAGTATAACGAAAAGACCGAATAAAGTTAATGTTAATTCCATAAGCAAAATTCATAGTGAAAATAGATCGTTAGAAATTAGCGAATCGCGAAGTTTTACTGTAATCGTAAAATTAACTGTAATACGCACCAGGGCATGCCTGTGTATTACAAGCATTTGATTCGCTGGTGTCTCCGGAACATTGTTGTCCTCCGTATGCCGCTGCCGGGTTGTTGCAAGTACGCGAGCGCACCTGTTTTCCGCTTCCGCATGTTTTAGTACAGCTCGTCCAAGTAGTCCAGGCCGACCATGCACCATCTAAAATATTTATTTAATGTACCTATTAAAGGACGATAACTAAATATTAATAATAATAATAATAATAATAATAATAATAATAATAATAATAATAATGAATTACTTATACAGTAATAGATGAATAAATAACGGACTTATACATAAATAAGCAAATAAATAATCAAAGGGCTGAAAGTCCTGTGTGTTGGCTAGTGTGAAAGGAGTTATTAAATATGAACTCTGCAACCTATCAAATGTCTACATACATACCAATTACAATTAAATATTTGTAAGAGAATGAGACAAGTCAAGAAAACTATTGATTTCTCAGAAATGATCAAAATCCAAGGTACATAATTCTGTCCACATGAGTTAATTGGCACCACCTATTGAGAGATCCAGACAAAAAAATTAAATTTAATAGGGTGTCATAAGTATTTCATTTCTTCTAAGCTTCATCTCATTCCTTCACACAGTTCATAAGAATAAAGAAGAAAATGTTAATACAAAATAATAAAAATATCTTAAGAGCCTCTCGATCAGGAGTCCAGCGCGATACCACTAGGCCACGCCGGCTTATTTATTAGAGAAAAGTCATACAATAACAAATATGTGCACAGTACAAAGTACAAGCCCCTTTATTTTGTAGAGACTATTATGATATATAAGAAGAAAAAGTAATTAGAAACAGGGAAGCGTTTATGCCAGTATTAATCTTTTTTACTCTAAAGGCAGTTCAACAAGTTTTACTGATTTCAAAAAATATTTCTATCTATAAGGACAGTGTAATCTTAGATAATCGCAGATATTTTTTTCAATTACTTCAATTTCTTCGTATGAAATTTCAAATTTTTGGCTCTTCCTTGAGGTGGCCTCCACGTGGCAAGAGCTGGAAACACCAATTTCTTAGAGGTTAACAACCTCAGTTCAAAATTCAATATTCATTTAATAAGTGATTTCAAAACTTTCAACAAATGAATCCGTTTAAAAAAGAAATCTAAAGTTGGGCCATTTTGGTGTGGGTGGTTTTGTTTTTTGGCTGTTTTGGTGTGGGCCGGTTTGTTTTTTGGGCCGTTTTGACTATAATTCAGGTAAACCAGCAAGAAGCTTTTACTTGTTCTGATACTCCCTGATCTGTTCTCACATGTCAACTTTCAGTTCAATATCTGAAGAAATAGCAGAAAGAAGTCTGGGAAACTAGAATTTCTACGGATTTTCCTTTCCAAGTCCAAGAGCTGTAACTCGGCAAATAATAAGATATCACTATGAAACTGAAATTTGCTCTGTGACCTATTGATATGTATTTGCAAACAAAATTGATATCTGCATAAGCAGCAGAAAGAGTCTGGAAATCTAAAAATTCTTAAGTGAAGGAACTGCAACAATAAGGCTAATCACTAAAAGCTTCCCTTGCTCCGCAACTTATTGATCTGTACTCACATGCCAACTGTCGGTGAATCGAAACACCGAAACGGCACCCTAAACACCGAAACGGCAGGGTAAACACCAAAACGGCACGTACTATTAATCAAAGAAACAAAAGACAACTTTTTTATGATATATATATTATACATCGGCGTACCTAATTGAAGACCTACGGGTAACTGAAGACCTACGGAAGACCTATGGAAGACCTACATTTCTAAAGACATTATTATTTAAAACTGTTATTAGAAATGTGATCCTTATCATTAAAAAAGACAATATAAATATTTATTTCTGTAATATTGATAATTTATAGTGCATTTTTGACCAAAATATTGTATAGGTCTTCTTTCAATCGAAATGGTCGCCATTAGTTCTACTATTTTATGGAGTAATTAAAAATTCATTGCCATTTATAAAATGTGATATTGTAGCTCAGGAGCGGATATTTTTGTTTAGATATACATTAATATATATAAAGAAATAAGATCAGATATGTTCTGACTACTGTATTGTATGTTTACATCACACTTGAGTATACAGCTGTAATGGCGGTCATTTTGATCCACACTGAGAAGACTTACACATTATTTGATTTATAACATGCTATAAAAACACAAAGTTATATAAATTTTTGTGAAATATACATTTTTATAGCATGATAAACATGTATATGAAATTGTTTTCTAATAATAATGTCGAGATAAATGTAGGTCTTCCGTAGGTCTTCAATTACCCGTAGGTCTTCAATTAGGTACGCCCTTATACATACAATGACCAAGTTATATTATGATTTGATGCATATTGACATAGTTATTGCAATTCCTTTTCCATGCTCTTTCAGGTTGTGAAAATGGCCATCTTCATCTCATGAAGAGGTTTATAGCCAGTATATATTCATTATTTTTATTATCGCAATTTGTAGCATTTATAGTAGTATTAATATTAAAGAAATGAAATTTTATAAATTTGCAATATCAAAACTTTGAAGATTTGGATAATAGCGTAACTTTGATTAATTTGTCAAGTTTTTGTTTACAAGATAATTGGGAAAAGTTCCCATGACAATCCTTTATTATGCACAGTTACTTATAATTGCTCAGCAATTGCACCTTTCATGTATGCATTGAAATAATTGCTTTTAAATTAATTGAAACTATTATATTTTTTTATTTCTAAGTCAAAATTTAAAAAAAAATCCGCATTTCCAATGTTGTTTAGCCTATATATTATGGAATTGGACAAATTTGTCATTATAATGAGTATATAAGTGCCGTTTCGGTGTTTACCCTGCCGTTTCTGTGTTTAGATGCTGTTTCAGTGTTTCGTTTCACCCGCGAACTGTCGGACCAATATCTGATGAAACAGCCTAGAAAGTCTGGAAAACGACATTTCTAAGCAATTTTCTAAGTCAAGAATCGCTGCTTGGCAAAAAATGAGTCAATCACTACGAAAACTTCACCTTACTCTGTAACCTATTGATATGTACCTGCCATAATTTCAGTTTAATATCTACATAAGTCCGTGACTGTTTCGAGAGCTTTTCAAGAAAACAGTTGGGCGGAAGTAGAAACAAGATAGGCAACTCGCGCAAAAGTAAATAGTGTCAAAATACCGATATTCGAGAAAATGCTTTGTATTTTATTCAGATGTATGTACAATTATCAGGACCAAAACTATCTAATTTTAGGAAATTCAGATATCATACATTCTCAAAACGCACCCAAGCAATAATAAGTAAGGTATATAATAGATGCGAATTTTCGTAACAGGATCGAACGAAAAGTTCAGTAGTTGTCTGACAATGGTATATATTCATACGCGATTTCTCAAAACAAACGAAAAATATTTCGAAATTTACAATGCAATTATGTGGAATAACCCCAAATTATATAAAGAGACATATTTGCATTTTTCACAGGCCGTTTTGTTTCGATATATCAATTTGGATAATGTGTTCCACTGACGAACAACAGAGAATTATTTCTCAAGGCGTACTGTTGTTGATTTAATGAGTAGCTGTTCGCCTGCAACTTCCACACGCTGCACGACAGCATAGTATGTTGGCTTTTCTAGCCAACACAAAAAAGAAGACCAGATGAATAAACGAATATTAAAAACAGAAAAAATATATGTATGAACAGATGTATATTTATGAAGTGGTAAAATAAAAGGAGTATGCCAAAGACTGTAAACAGAAGTTTGAATAGAATATTTCAATAATTAAGATGTACTAGTAAACGCAGTATGGATACGAAATACATATACACATATTTATTACACGTGACTATGTAGGATTACCTTGTATAGAGAGTACGTTAAGTACACGAAATTAATAACGTTTTAAATTTGTTTTCAGAAAATGAAATATTGATTTGCAATAATTGATGGAAAATGCCAATTCTTGACAAATCAACGTCAAATTTTCTTTAACAGTTTACACTTATACCGACACTGTGTATAATTTAGGTCAAAAGGCATGTACATGTACAATTCCTTACCAACAGCACAAGGACTGAGGACACATTGGATAGAGTCAGTAGAGGGTCCTTGACAATCCAATCCTTTCCCGGATTGGGCAGGGTTATCGCACTGTCTGGTTCGGACTCTGGTCCCCGTGCCACAGGTTACTGGACACGACGAATATGAGCCCCAGCTTCCCCAGTTTCCATCGATGTCCGCTGTAAGGTGAACATAATATCTCAGAGTAAAATCAGGAATGCTGGATGTGATAACTTCAGCCAAGTCAAGAGTTAAATGATAATTTTATGATGCATTAGATAAATATGTGTGGAAAATATGGATAGGGTTTGTCACCACGCCCTCTGTTATTGCAACTATAGTGTCCTATGGTGAGTACTATGTTTACAGCTATATAAATGGTGCAGTTAAAAACAATAACCCCCCCCCCTCCAAAGGTACATTGTGTTTACAACTACATAAATGGTGCAATTGAAACAATAACAAAAACAAAGGTACAGTGTGTTTACAACTATATAAATGTGCAACAACCCCCTACCCCCCAAAAAGGGACAACCCCCCCCCAAAAAAAAACAAAACGAACGAACAACCCCCAAAAACCGAAAACACCACACACACACCCAAAAAAACCCCCCCCAAAACCCCAAAATAAAACCAAAAACAAAGACCACCAACAACAGTACATAGTGTTTACGACTATATGAACGGTGCAGTTAAAAACAGTAACAGGAGTCATGAATCACCCTATCAAATACATGTAGCAATAGATCCTTAAAACTCCGAGCTTGACATATTACATGGCATTATTTCTACACAACTTCTACAAAAGGTATTTAGTCTAGAGATCACCATGAATATATATTTCTAATTTTCAGTTCTTGGGACATGATAAACAGATTTCAAGAAAAAAATTACAAATAATCAGGCATTGGGTGGCACAAAGCATTTAAAGAGACCTCCTTGTAAAACACGGTGATACTACATTGTACACATATGTTAAACATGGAGACTTTGTGGTTCTTGTGGTTCAGTTAAAAGTTAAAAAAAAACATTCTCTTTAAAAAGTTTGCTGCCGGACTCAGGTAAGCTAAACTGTGAATATCGTTATACTGTTTAGACATTGTGGTTAATTGCTATAAAATTCTAATAAAAAATCCTAAGATGGAATTATGAGGACAAGTGACAACTTATGTAAACAGACTGCTAGATTACAGGCAGTACTACTGGTGGAGGAATCAGTACAAAATGGCATGTGACAACTTATGTATACAGACTCCTAGATTACAGACAGTATTACTGGTGGAGAATACAGAACAAGATGACAAGTGACAACTTACGTATGCAGACTGCTAGATTACAGGCAGTACTGCTGGTGGAGGATCCAGAACAAGATGAGCCGGCACCAACTGGTGTGGGATTGGTACAGGTTCTGGTCCTGGTCCATGTTCCTGGTCCACAGGTAGCTGAACATCCCGCCCATGAACCCCAGTTTGCCCAAGCACCATTCACTGAAAAAAAGTTAATTTTATGATTCATAGATTCTGTTATATTTGTCACGTCTACTAGGAATCACATTCTCGTCTCATTTTCGGGAGTTGCATGTTTTCAAAATACACATAAGGTTTTTACATAAAACACTTTTGCTTCGCGTTTACAAAAGAAGGGGAAGTGGTCGTTAAATATAGGTGATTTCTTAATGCAGTTCATCCTTTGGCCGGATTGCAAAGCAATTCCGGTCTATAGAATGGCGATGTCTGTCTCTCTGTTTCTCTGTCCGTCTGTCCGTCAACATATTGGTTAAAGTTTTTAGTTGAAGCAAAATCTCGGCAACTAATGGAGTATACAATTAATACTTTATACATAGGTTCCTTATGACCTGGACTTTAAATTATTCCTTGATTGTTGACAGAGTGATATTGACCTTAGACTGGCCTACTTTTAAAAAACATTAACTTTGGTTGTTTCTTTTGAATCAATAGGGATAGGGTTTTTATACTTCATACATAAGTTCTTTATGACAAGTGCTTCGAATTGGTACCGTGACCTTCGAACTTGTGACCTTGACCTTGTTTCGAATTTGATTTGCAATCCGGCCATACCGTCTCTAACAGTTGTTAATAATTTATCATTGTAACATAAAAATAGAACTGTATGTCATAGTGAAGGTAGGCTACTTATAATGCATTAAGAGTGACCTCAGCCAGAATAATAGTATCTCACATATCAGAATATGTATACATATCTATCTATACTAACTTAACAAGCACTCTGTACGTAATAAGGCAATGAGGCAACTAGTTTGAACTTACTTAAAGACCACTACCTGAAGTAAAACATCACCAACCACGACCACCTGTTCTTCAAGGCGTAATATTAACATAAATAACGCAAGAAATTTAAATCAATTAGACATGTACTTACTTACCTCAAATAATAAAAGCTCTTTTTGGTTTTTTTGTTTGTTTCTTTCTAAGCATATGATATAGCAGATTATTTGTGTTTTATTCTTTGACGTCACACCCAGATTATATGAATACATAGTACTATGTGGTACCAGAATACTACTGTATATTACTAGATGTACTGTATGGTACCAAAATACCACTGATTGTTACTAGATGTACTGTGTGGTACCAGAATACTACTGATTACTAGATGTACTATGTGGTACCAGAATACTACTGAATGTTACTAAATGGACTATGTGGTGCCAGAATACTAATGAATGTTACTAAATGGACTATGTGGTACCAGAATACTACTGAATGTTACTAGGTGGACTATGTGGTGCCAGAATACTACTGAATGTTACTAGGTGGACTATGTGGTACCAGAATACTACTGAATGTTACTAGATGGACTATGTGGTACCAGAATACTACTGAATGTTACTAAATGGACTATGTGGTGCCAGAATACTACTGAATGTTACTAGATGGACTATGTGGTACCAGAATACTACTGAATGTTACTAGATGGACTATGTGGTACCAGAATACTACTGAATGTTACTAGATGGACTATGTGGTACCAGAATACTACTGATTGTTACTAGATGTACTATGTGGTACCAGAATACTACTGAATGTTACTAAATGGACTATGTGGTGCCAGAATACTACTGAATGTTACTAGATGGACTATGTGGTACCAGAATACTACTG
Organism: Pteria penguin; assembly: GCA_035048485.1. NCBI lineage: Eukaryota > Metazoa > Mollusca > Bivalvia > Pterioida > Pteriidae > Pteria > Pteria penguin. Next base: position 27,190,967 of record CM068593.1, read on the forward strand.
ATTGTTTCTAGATGAAATATGTGGTACCAGAATACTACTGTTTGCATTATATGGCTTACAACTCAGTATGATACATGATAAACTAAGTGATATAGAACCCAGAATGCTATGGACGGTACTTTGTGGTTCAGAACCCAGTATGCTGTGGACTGTACTTTGTGGTCCAGAACCCAGTTTACTACGGACTGTACATGTACTTTGTGGCCCAAAACCCAGTATGCTATGGACGGTACTTTGTGGTCCAGAACCCAGTATGCTGTGGACTGTACTTTGTGGTCCAGAACCCAGTTTACTATGGACTGTACATGTACTTTGTGGCCCAAATCCCAGTATGCTATAGACTGTACTTTGTGGTCCAGAACCAGTATGCTATGGACTGTACTTTGTGGCCCAAAACCCAGTATGCTATAGACTGTACTTTGTGGTCCAGAACCCAGTATGCTGTGGACTATACTTTGTGGTCCAGAACCCAGTTTACTATGGACTGTACATGTACTTTGTGGCCCAAAACCCAGTATGCTATAGACTACTTTGTGGTCCAGAATCCAGTATGCCTTGGACTGTACTTTGTGGTCCAGAACCCAGTATGCTGTGGACTGTACTTTGTGGTCCAGAACCCAGTTTACTATGGACTGTACATGTACTTTGTGGCCCAAAACCCAGTATGCTATAGACTGTACTTTGTGGTCCAGAATCCAGTATGCTATGGACTGTACTTTGTGGCCCAAAACCCAGTATGCTATAGACTGTACTTTGTGGTCCAGAACCCAGTATGCTGTGGACTGTACTTTGTGGTCCAGAACCCAGTTTACTATGGACTGTACATGTACTTTGTGGCCCAAATCCCAGTATGCTATAGACTGTACTTTGTGGTCCAGATCCAGTATGCTATGGACTGTACTTTGTGGTCTAGAACCCAGTATGCTATGGATGTACTTTATGGTCCAGATCCCAGTATGCTATGGACTGTACTTTGTGGCCCAGAACCCAGGTTGCTATGGACTGTACTTTGTAGTCCAGATCCCAGTATGCTATGGACTGTACTTTGTGGCCCAGATCCCAGTATGTTATGGACTGTACTTTGTGGACCAGAACCCAGTATGCTATGGACTATACTTTGTGGGTTAGAACCCAGTAAGCTATGGACTGTACCATACAGCGTTCATGTTTAAAGACTATTGCCATCTGTATGCTTTATATTCATATCTAATGAATACATTGTTTTCAAAAACGTTCCCTGAATTCCTCCCAAGATAAGCATGAAGCTCACACTGGATAAATGGATATGTCGTAAAACATGATAGCATTTCTCAAACAATTCTTTTCTTAACATTATTCAGAACTAGTTCTGTCTATCCATTATTGCTGAGGTGACACAAGAAATAGTTCAACTAGAGACACGTCTATTTAAGTGTACAATCCGCTACTTACGGTCAGCACACCTTTCTCCAATCCAGTTTCCAGCACATGTGCATGTGAAGTCCATTCCTTCGTCATAGCAAGTGCCGCCATTCTGACATGGGTTAGGGTCACAGTTGTCCATCACTAAAATATTAAAAAGAAAAATTCATGTCTCATGAAATAATTTGTTTGATGTCTTATATGATTTCACCTTATACAGTAGTGGTCAGTATTTAGTGGTGGAAATTTGGAATTATTTCACCTTATATGGTTATGGTTGGTATGTTACATGTTAGTATGTTACATGTTAATATGTTACATGTTAGCATGTTACATGTTAGTATGTTATATGTTAATATGTTACATGTTAGTATGTTGCATGTCAATATGTTACATGTTAGTATGTTACATGTTAGTATGTTACAAGTTAGTTTGTTACATGTCAGTATGTTACATGTTAGTATTTTACATGTTAGTATGTTACATGTTAGTATGTTACATGCTAATATGTTACAAGTTAGTTTGTTACAATGTACATATGAGTGACTTCGGACATAAACAACGTGACATATTACACCTTATACGTCTCTGTTGGTATGAAAGCAATGATAAATGTCCGTCAGTTTATTTCTGTCACGTGACAGATATTAGTTTGTATATATTAGACATTTACCAGGGGAAGTTTGAGAATGTAATAAAATGATAATTGAATGAATCTTTGTGTTGACAGACACAATGATAGCTGTTTATCAATATATGACAGATGTATATAATATATATTATATAAGCACCAAAAAGGAAATTGTAACAACATTCACCATTCATAAGTATCAGATCAACCTCAATGAAGGTTAATTATCGGATCAACCTCAATGAAGGTTAATGCAAATCGCTCGAGAAAAAGGGGTCGATATAAAAGCACAGGTAAGCGATAACGATACTAAAACAATTTAAAAATTGCCAAATTTTCGAAGCAATCTGCTTCTTCTTCAGGACACACACAAACACTCACACAAATATAAAGACACGAAAAGAAAGATAGAAAATATATACAAAGCACTAGTCTAATAAAACTGGTTTCTTCAATTGGCTACACATTGAGCGTTTCTCTATGCGCTATCTAATAGATACGGAAGGATTTATTACTCATATTTTTCCTTTGATGGAAACTTGTTATTATATCCCAATACAATATCTACAGAAATAGCCTTACTTACCGACTGATACCAAGAACACATCGGCTACTGTATGAGCTGTAAAATCAGAATAAAACAATATACTTTACTATAATAATTTCATTATTCTGTTGAGGAAAAGTGTTGTTTTCGCCAAAGCAAGATGATGTCGATAAAACATCACTTGAATGACATGATCAGGTTCTTGGCCAAGTGCATAGTGTACATGTAAGGTTTTGACGTTATGTATAGTAACGTTTCTACGAATGATTAAGGAATTTTGACTTGCCAAGTCTTCTCTTGAAATGTAGGTCAGTTTAATGTCTTGGTATAGCGGTTAATCGCGATCCTGGTTCGATTCCCACATTGCGCCACTATATTGATTAATTGGGGTAATGCAGAAGGTCGGTTTCCTCTCGTTTCAATATGGCGATATAACGGGAATTTGTTGACAGATCAACTCACCAAACAACAAGACGTCTTGGTCAATGGATGGTCACTTATGACTGTGGTGTCAGTATCGGTGGATCCTGAGAGATGGCGGTATACTCCCTTCTATATGGAAATTTTTACCAAAATAGATTTTTCACTATTCTTGAAAATCGAATCTTCATCTCTTTTTTCTTTACTAAACTGCTCTTTTCGAAAATGATTGATCAACCTTTGCGTTGGGAACCTTTAAACATGCGACCTTTCATTTAAGAACCGAATTTCCATTTATTCTTTCCGACATAACTCTGATATGGCCGCAATGTTTATTTGGATGCAGTATCTTTACATTATAATCTTGAGAAATATGTTAAGATGCATGTGTAGCCCCCCACCCCCCTATGATATTAGTTCTTGACATCATGTAGTAAATTACAAGTCGTTCATACCTAACTTTTTAATTCATTTTGAATCTGATATCTTGGATGTACAGTTTAGCAGTAAATCTAACATAGGTCCGACTTAACACTGTTGAGCAAATATTTCATCAAATATCTCATTTAAGTTTTGGTTCTAACATTAGGCCAGTCTGGAAAGACCTTTTCTTAATCTTTGTCTGAAATAAATCAGACCACTGAGCCAGTGTTATGACACAGATTGAGACCAACATCTACTGATATTGGGAGAATTAGTCCAGTCTAAACTTCGTTCAGGGTTTTAGGGATTATACCAATTTTCAACGATTTTACTAGTCAGAAGTATTACCAAATGAAACAAGATATGTTTTTTAACGTTGTGGTATTCCAAAAATCAATCCAGGATATTCCGTGCTACAAGCAAGCTTTACCACCCAGCTAAGCTCTACTTTCCCCGTCCCTAGATTATCCCATACTTCTGTACCACAACCCATGTTTGCCCCCCCCCCCCCCCTCGCCACTTATCTATTCTATTCTTCTGTACCACAAACCAAGCTCTACCCCATCCTGCCCCTAGGTTTATCCCATACTTAGCCCCTTTGACGTAACTCCAGTGTTGTACGTACCGGTGTTGAGGGTATTTCCACTTCCTGTGCTGTATGCGAAATATGGTCGTGTTGTCATTTGTTCCCAATTACATGCAGAGCCCTCTATGACGGTAAACCAGCCAAGGTCACCGCTACAGCCGCCGTAGGACTTGGAGAGGTAAAATCGACGGCTATGACCAGTGTCTCTGCAATCAGAAAATAGAACGGTTGCAAAACAAAAATATTTGTACAAAGAAGCTAACAAACACTTTGCAATTTATTAACAAAGCTCGTGAAGGAGGACATCGTAGCATACACAACTGGCACATGCGCGGATCCAGAAATATTTGTCAGAGGGTATCCAACCAAAAAAGGTAAATTTTTCTCTTAGACGAGGGGGGTCCAACCCCAAAAATGCCCAAATTTTACCTTTTTGGTAAAATTTTCGGATGCGGGGGAGGGGTGTCCAGACCCCCAGTACCCCCCCTCCCCCTCTGTATCCGCGCATGTGGCAACAATTAAAGCAATTGAATTGTATTATGGTAAAATAAATTCAGAATATCTTTAACAGCCAAACCTATTGTCTATACAATGGGTCATTTACATGCAAATATATATCTATATAATTTCGCAATACATCTTATAAAACCCTCTCGATTTGATGTGACTTATGATGTACACGATGGCAGACCCCGAATTTGTAGTCAATGTTACTAAATATAGATATAATTTTGTAAAATATATGGATACCCAGAAATGCCGCAGTAATTGTGAGATGTTCCCCGATTGAGATCGTCCCAGCTGGTATAGAGGATCCTCTTACAATCAAACCAGTTGTTCTTGTCAGAGCCGTGTGCATCAAACACCACATAACCCTCCTCTTTTCCGCTCTTGTAGAAGCTAACTCGGACCTACAGTAGCAGATAATATATGATGCATATAGTAGGATATCATAGATTTCATATATGATTTATACGGCAATGAAATCATACCATTTCTTTGATATTAATCACTTTATATATTATTAAATCCTTTTTATATAGTTTATATATGCCTTATGTGACAATAAGATTATATTATATTTGGTGATACTTATCATTTTATACATGTATTACGAAAATTCCATTGAATTATCAAATACATATATTCTAGATATATGGCAATTGTTTGACTGATTGACTGATTGACTGATTGACTGATTGACACACGTAATCATTGACCAATTCTAATGATTAACCATATTCGATTACAGTCTGGTATCGGTTACTTCCGTTATTTTAAACTATTGTGACAAACATAAGCTTATATTAATCGAAAAGGTTAACTTACAGCTGAAACGATGTGGTTTGTGGACCAGGCATCAACAGCGCTTGATTTATAAGTTTTCGTGTTTGCACCTATCGTCAAGGCGCTAGAATCAAATTCGTTCACGGTATAGGTTCCGGTCCATAGGTTGTACACGCTGGAGGCAGGGCTTATGGACTGCCCATGCGCAACTTTCATCACCATTCTCCATCCTATAAAATGAACATTTCAACAGATCATTTCCAGCAAATATTATTCCACGTGAAAATATCAAAAGGAAAATATATATAAGAATGTCAAAAATGTAAAAAAAAAATAAGATAAATAAATAAATAAATAAATAAATAGATAATAATAATAATTCATTAGAACTACTATGGAATGCTGATGAAATCGCATTTCTTGTGTCATGATTGTAAAACAACCCCCATCCCCCATCCCCAAAACAAACAAAAACAAACCCGCCCCCCAAAAAACCAAACTAAACCCCCCACCCCCAACCCCCAAACAAACAAAACAAAACTAAACAAACCATCCCCAAAACCCCATAAATGAAAACAACCAAAACCAACCCCCCCCCCGCCCCCCAAAAAACCCAAAATACAAAAAATAACCCCAAAAACAAAACAAAACAAAAAAAAAATAAAAATAAAATAAAATGAATAATAGTAGTAAAATAAAATAAATAAAAACAAACAAAAAAAAATACAGTTTTCCTTAAACAAATTCACATTATGATACAAGATAATCATTCTAATTGTTATAATTATTTACAATAACAAAAGCACATTTTTCAGAAATCTTCGGTCACCCGACTTTACTCTAATTGCTCACAGAAAATTACAATATTTTATGTACTTTCCATGCCTGTTATTATAAGCCTTTATCATAAAAGATTAAGGACAAAATGTAACATTTATTATTTCCAATGGTGTACTTATAGTATCACAATAATAATACAAATTTCTCAAATAATCTATAATAGACAATACTGGAATAAGACGAAAGATTTCATATTAGGTTTGAAGCAACAATGATAAAAGAAGCAACGAGAGCATCATCTGTGGCAAATTGCATTTTCGGTACTGAAACAATGTTTGTCTCCACCGTCCTTATAATATCTTACCTTTGATGAATATTGCCAGAGTTTCGGCAGACGGGAATTCTGCGCTATTCCAAGATCCTCCTGTGTTATAACGAGACAGAAATGGTCATCTTAATGATACATGTTTATGTAATTTACATAAGATACATTATAGAATAATAATAATGTTACGGCGTGAAGATCACGCAGTTATTGTTATAATTCATCGATTTATTCATTCATTTATACATTTTTCTTCTATTTCTAGTATTCTGCATGTACAAGAGCGTTAGCATAGTTGACATAATCAATTCAATGTAAATTCGATGATATGTGAAGAAGTTGTAGAGAAGTATGTAGTCAGTTTCGATAGAAAATATCATTCTTGGCAGAATACTGCTAAAAAGCTTGTTCTTGTAAATCTGTTCCATACACTGCCTCCTTTGTAAGTGGGGAATGCTGATGTAATAAAATTGTAACATGTATCAATTCGGGGTATGTGTGTGTGTGTTTTGTTTTTGTTTTTAAACTTTTAAACTACTCAACAATACATGTACCAGTATTACCTGATTCACACAAGGCCCACGTTAGTTTGTTGCTGTACAGAAAATAGGGACGTGCTATGTTGTTGGTTGTTGCTAATTTGTCCCAGGGGCAAGGATCTGACGTGTCCGATGAATCTAAGATGGCCATCCACGCTTTGTCATTGGGACAGCCCCCATGCTCTTTCCATAAAGCGAAACGACGGATATTGTCACTGTTCAAAATACAACATATAATACAAAGATTAAAATGTAAATTAGAAAAAAGAATATACAGCTTATACCCTGATCACATATCCACTGATTTGTCAAAAATACTCTACCGATTACGTTACGAGAAGACTTTTCTGAAAATCGCAGGGAAATCCACAAATAACTTATTTTTTACGATTCTACGGTCACCTGACGAAAACTACATGTAGACATCAGTGGTATTATCAGCAGAGAATAGCGGAGAGGTAAATAACGGGGACCATCAAATGTCGCTTGGTGTGAAAAACCGGTTCATCGGCTACCTTTCTGCTTACCACAAAAGCAGCACAGTTCAAGAAACACATTTAAGAATTGTAAATAACCCTCCATTAAGAGAATAAGGATCATCAGGCTTCTCAAATTGAGAGGCCATAAGGATATGTAAATAAGAATAGTATTATGGTATAACATTTTAAAGACTAAAATGTAAATTCAGATTAGCATGTAGGAGGTTCGACTAAGAGTCAGATGGGACAAAGGTCATGACCTTAAAGAAGCATAATCATATACGGTATTTACCCATCAATAGAGGAGCCGACTTTAGTATAACCTTTGATGTCCGTCCATCTTGAATAGAGGATTCTCGGATCTACAAACCAGCCGTTCTTGTCAGTGTCCCTGCCATCGTATATACTGTAACCCACTTCGTATCCGTTGTTAAACATGGCGTACTTCACCTGTTACGGGCAATGAGATGATTTATACGAGAAAATCAATGGTGAATCAAGAAGGGGAGTAACTGAGTTTGCAACAGCTCCATCAACCCACCAACCTTTCGATGGCAAATTTTTCTCAAAAGCGTTGTTTTTGGCTATTGTTGAAAAGGCATTATTTAGTTTCTTAGGCAACATTATACCATCTTAAGGTGGAATTCTTTTTAGAACAGTTCTGGATCAGCCACAGAAAATGCCGTTAATTTTTGTATGGGAGGCACCGATTGGGCCACATCCTAGGGATGAATTAATACTAAAGACGACATAACATCCATGAACGATGTACAAATGTAATGTAGAAACCGGTCTACCTGCTATTGTACGACTAGAACGTCAGTGAGATTTACATGATATGGAACAAAACAGAACTTGGTTTGTAACTTCCCGTCAACCCAAGATCATTTACCTTACATGGTGACGTCATCTACCCGATGTATAGCAGTAATAACGACCTATAAAACTAACCGTCCGTAACTGACCAAACCTGTCTGTCAATGACGGATCTATTACATGGCAAAGTCAATCGTGACATTGTCTTATCTAAATGACAACATAACAACGAACGGCAGATCCTGAACTTCATACATCATTACATGTGTAGTTGTACAAAATAGCACGGAGACCTGATTCCTAAAACTAAACCGTAAACCTATCCTGACGTCGTTTTCTTACTCAGCACGTGGCTTTTCTGATTTTATCATACCAAATACGAGTTACCATTCTCGTCGCAAATACCAGTGTCACTTTTGACTCGATTTCCATGTATTGGGATTAATTGTGGGATAAAGCACATGTCGTATGGAGTAAGTTGATTTTGATGAAGGTGATTATCTTTTGAAACTAACCATATGTAACTTAATGTTGAATTCATGTAGAAAGTGTAACGTTTGAATCAAAATGGCGGCTGTCGTTCCGTCGAGAAATGAAAGAGATTAGAGAAAACGACGTCAAGATAGGTATATGATTCAGTTTTTAGGAATCGAGCGCCCGTGCAAAATAGTACAAAGCTTGCCTTCCAGATAAATTGACAGATCATTTATAGGACAACGTCTTACGTGACGTCATCCGAAAAAAAGACAACCGACCAACGCACTTCAGACGAACCCCGAGCCTCGCAGTCGTACAAATAGTACAAAACTTACACTCTCAATGAAGAATCCGGGTACACTTTGCCACTTCTCGACGTTGATGGACTTGTAGACCAGATTGGGACTACGTGTTAGAGTCTGCGCAGAGGGATTGTTGTTGTTCAGTGTATCTGTTCCTTGCCACAACTGACGGAGTCCTCCTTGAGGGGGAACAACCCCCTGAACACCTTTAAACACCATGTCCCAAGCTGTAATGTAAATTATGCTTGTTAATTGTTAAACACCATATTAAGAAGCAAAAATTACTCAACTGTTTAACAAAAGTGGCACATTCCGATAAACCATTACAACTGTGCCTTTGTTACTGGTAATGCCGGTTAATTTGTTGGAGTTTGACATCATAACGCAACATGGAACTGATTGATTGATTGATTGATTGATTATTGTTTTACGTCACTCCATCATTATTTCACGTAGATCTATATGGTGACGGCATCTGCCTGATGCATTTACACAGAAAGTCATACCTTTGAAACGGACCCATTCGAAACAGTGGTGGATTTTTATATACCACATTTACCGAAAGGCAGAACACCTGTGTGTTCCCGGCGGTACTCGAACCCGGGCCCAATTAGCCATTTGCCGAACACCACATCCGCTGCCCCATACTGGCTTCACCATGGAAATAAGAGGTTACAAACATCTCAAATAAGTGAGCTAACACGGGAAGCGAACCTAAGATCATTTGCAAAGCAGGGGAAGAGACATCGTACTTACGTATAGCCAATCTCCAAATCAGAGTTACGGTCCTTGTACTCCCTTTAATCTCTGCCAACTACTGAAAGTAGTTCCTAGTCAGAAGGCAGAAAATATAGACTGTTTTGCGTGTTTTGGGAAAAAATGTCAGCGTATTCAAGTTATCTGGGCAAAAATTAGACAATGAGGTGCAAATGATAGTGTTATTAAACAAAGAACAATTAACTCAGTATTCACAATATTTCGGTCTCCTGACCTTCTTCTAGTGAATTTTATTAGTATTGGTGGCTTAAGTTATGTAATATCCATCATATTTCATAACCGATATATCAAAAATTAACATATTCAATATATAGCAAATATCTATATACAAATATATATATATATATATATATGTATATATATGTTATTTTAGCGGAACCGCGCTAAATGTTATACGTGTATACGTTATGAGGTAATTCTTAGTTAATTGTAATTTTTCATATATCGGTTATGAAATATGATGGATATTACATAAATTAAGCCACCAATAGCAATAAAATTCACTAGAAGAAGGTCAGGAGACCGAAATATTGTGAATACTGAGTTAATTGTTCTTTGTTTTATGACACTTCCCTACGGAGGACTATTTAAAAGATGTTTGATAGTGTTATTGACAAACTGTATTACATAAGTTCGCTGATTTGTACGCTGAGAAAATATAGTGCAGTATAAATTCGGGGTTTATTTCTTGTAGAAGCCCGATTAAAACTCAATGTAACATGGTAATGCTTTAAATTTAACTAATAAAGCCATTGAAGACCAAATCATATCGTCTAGAGGCAAAACTCTGATTTTACAAGAATCTTTTAAAACCTGAGACGTTAGCAGAGGTGTGTGTGGATTGCAAAGGAACGACAACTATGCTTTGGAGATTGAAGTATAGCTGTGGGACAAACGTCGCCACAGACATGCCGGGCAAACATGAATATACCTAAAAATACATTTGAAAAAATATTCCATTGCAATGCATTTGCATTATCCTCTTTGAATGGACGATTGAAGAGATAAATGTTTTCTTTTTTAACTTTTTAATTTATTTGAAGATTCTTCAACTTGCGTGTATCACATTATATATTTCTTTCTATGAAATAATTTTGCTACAAATATACATACCCATGACAGACACAACCATCGTATCGGCAGTTTCCGTGTTACCTTGGAAACAAAAGAAATTGACATTAATTCTTAAATTAACACTTTTAACAAGTTTTAGGAGGATATTAATAATGTGGTATTACATACATAACGAATAAATACTGAAAGAAAGAAGGAAAGGAATGAAGGAAGGAAGAAAAAAGGAATGAAGAAAGGGCGAAAGAAAAATGAAAACAAGATCATTCCATATACACATGTATGTAGACCGTTACTGTATGTTCGATATCAAGATACTTTTAAGTGTCGACGTGGGACGGTGAACTAATATATTGAATGAACCGGTGATATTTATGATACTTTACAGTTCCCACCTGATATTATCATCCAATTACATACTGATGTATGTACAACATAATTATATTAACAATTCAAAATGAAATACATATCCCATGGTATTATGTTACGTCACACAAAGCTATTTCATAATTCTGAAGTGACGATTTTGTGTTACCTACATTGAATGAAAATTTGAATCAAATAAGGCACCATTCCGAAGTTGTGATCTTTTATGTATCAAGACCCATTACATCTTGCTTTTACTGTCTCTTTGGACAGACATGCGCGGATTCAAAAGTGTAGACCGGGAGCCTGAACCCACACCGGGATTCGGCGAAAATGACCTTTCTGGGTATTTCTTTTATGTAAAATAAGTAATTTTACACACAAAAACATGTTTCTACCCTCTCTCGGAAAATTCATTTATGGTGGACCCGCTATGGACAAAATATCTGGACCAGCGCCTGATACCCCCCCCCTCCCCCGCGAAACTCGGAACCAGAACCACTTACCCCCGCGACTAGCACGCAACCGAATGAGCAGAGATGAAATCATGTAATCTACCACATACTTTGTCCCCAGTGTACTTTTGTTGAGGCGCTGGAATATTTGAAGTAGGATTTGCCGGAGACGGGATCCCATTCGGAACACCCTGAGAGAGCGTCGTAATCTTTAAGCATAAACCACCCATGGTCGTTAGCGCATCCGCCATACGCATGGTTCACAAAGAAATGCCTACTTCCAGATCCCGAGTTGCCTCTGAAATCAGAAATTTATTAATAAATGTATAGGTTTATTGACTTTTTCATCACGTATTTATTCATGCACTTATTAATTATTATCGCTTAAATATTTTTGTTAATATAGTTCATATAACTAAACTTAGATCTGTTTATGTATTTTACATATTTTTAAAATTAAAATGAATAAATATTGTAAATAAGTATCAAATAACAAAAGCTGGTTAGAGTTAATTAATTTACAAATAAGTTTTAATATTTTTTTTTATCCAGTATGACAGTTTCTGATATGCAGGAATTTACTATTGCAGTTTTCTCCAATTTTCTTACGTCATCTCACAGTAGTTTTTGGTTAAAGAAGTGACGTCAGTGTAGGACGAGTCTATTATGTTGGAACAGTCCATCCAGTTATTCTTCGTCTTCCCCATGCTATCAAACACAATATATGCCTTCTCTATGTTATCTTTGTATGCTGACAGTCGGACCTAAAAGAGCAACAAGACATTATAAATGAGTAAATAAAGATAGATGGATCGATGGATGGACGGACAGATGTATGAATGGATTTATTAAAATGTATAAGAGATTGCACAGAAAGATAAATGAATAACTTCTTTGCATAGATAAATATATTTTGTTTGTTAGATTCATGTATTACGCCACATCAATATTATCGCTCTTGTGTAATGACGGTATCAGCCCGATGTAATGCACAACAAATGAGACCCTTAAAAAGGACCAAACTTAACATGTGGAGAAATGAGGCCGCTCAGCTTAATGAATAAATATAAGCCCCTGTCACGTGACCGAAGTTGATTCTGCAGTTGATATGAAAACACGAAAGCGATACATCGGTTTTAAGAAATAATAAGGCGGGTGGGAGTGTTCTTCCTGTTTCCATCATATTCAAAACAAAACGGAGCACAACTGACCCTTCCATTTACGTGCGAAAAAAAATGTTAAATCAGATGACGTCACAATACTTTATAACTCGGTCTTACCTCGTCTAAACATTGAAAACTGTATTCACCCTCCCATGGTTCGTAAAAGACGATTTTCAATTGTTCTACTTATGACGTCATAAACAAATGCGTTATTTGTCGGAGGTTTATCGAACCTCAGATGACGTCATCATATGAAAACTTGCGTTTTGTGGAAGGGTGAATTGAGGGATCGCCAGATCCAACTTTAACCACGCCCATCACATAGTTTCATTGTGACATCACAGTTAAAATCATGTTTGACGGGCCATTTATTTATGACGCCATCATAAAAATGTGTGCCATAAGGTGTGATGTCGGGCATTTGGCGATCAGTCAAATTGACTGATCGCCAAATGCCCGAAATCATCATATGCCTGGCATCACGTCTGTAACACACTTTTTCACAATGACGTAACAAATGAATGGCTTGTTATACATTAATCAAGTTGTGACGTCACAATAACACTACGTAATGGCCGTGGCTAAAGTTGGATCTGGCGATCCCCGCGACGTCACGAAATTCAGTAAATATTCCGCGAAAGCGATGGGTCTACGGAAACGTTATGGTGCCTGGTGTTGTTGTGTTGTAAGTACGTGTACGGAAACGTTTTGGTGCCTGGTGTTGTTGTGTTGTAAGTAGGTATTATGATCAAAATAAAATGACTAGGCGAGATTAATAAAAACTTGATGACGTAATGAAGTCGAAAAGTTGCTGAAAACTGTCCTTAAACGAGTTCTTTTGGGCAACTTGTCATCAATAAAACACTTAGTTGAATTTCTTTATTTCAAGATAAATCTATGCAATTTCCTTTATGTCAAATTCAAAATAAATCGTCGTAATAAAGTCGCATTTCCATGAAAATCAAGAATTATTGACATCATTTTTAGTTGATATATTGCAATAAACATGCCACTAATGTGAATTTTATGTCGAGTTATTGTTTCAAAAAACCATTTCGAGATTTCGTAAGTCAATTTCTCTTCGAAATCGATTTATCAGACTCGCATTTGTATGGAAATCTCGAAATATTGACATCGTTGAAGTAAACTTGATGCGAAAAAAAAAGTCATACTTAATACTGATATTCTTTTTGACGACCATTATTTATATGCTGAATATCCTGTATAGATGGAAATGCGACTTTGTTACGACGTTTTATTTTAAAATTGACATAAGGGAAATCGCAAAAAGTTATCTTCACTTAAAGAAAATCAACTAAGTGTTTTATAGATGACAAGTTGCCCAAAAGAACCGTATGGGTCAATTCTTCAAGAATAGTCATGATCTATCCAAACTGCTTTTTATGGTCTTAAGAGACAGAATAGTTCAAGGTCCAAGGTTTGCTGATGAAATACACTCACAGCCGAGAAGCTCCTGGTGTCCCAGTCATCTAGCCATGGTGATTTGAAGACATTACTTGAGGCACCAAAATCGGATTTAGCCGAGTAATCGTTTTCATTCATGGCGCCACTAGCTTGCCAGAAAGCCACGATACTGCTGTGTCCAGAAATCTTAGCATCTTTCGGTATTTTAAAGACCACACTCCAAGCTGAAAAAGAGCATATTCAATTTGATTTTGCTTAATATTGAAATGCATGTTTACATAAAATACAAGAAACAAAAAGACGGGAAATTCGCTTGATTTCGCTTTTGTCAAGGAAATGTCATGTCGTCCACTTTCTCTCATCAATTTTGTCTTTTTCCGCGACAGCATTTTACAGAGTCTATGTCATACCGCTCACTTTCTAACATCAATTTGGTCTTTTTTCCACAATGAATAGAAGTAGAGTCACAGATGGTCAAATTGGCTTTGTAAATGGGTAAAAAAAAGAAAGAAAACAGAAAGAAAGAAAGAAAGAAAAAAAAGGAATGATGATAATAATAATAAGGTATCCAAAGTCCGGCAGTAAGGTAAATAGATGAATTTTAATGAAATTATATGTATCGTCTTCGGTATTTTTGCTATTTGGTTTCAAGCAGAGATTGCTACCGAGTATGTCCAAAAATGTTCTGAAAATAATACGGGACTCAAATGTAACTCCAAGTCAAACGAAAATGACGCTCATATGATGTCGCTTACGTCAAAGTACAGTTATTTACGTAACATGGACGTTAACCCGTATATACTAGTTTATCTGGTCACGGAAAATGAAAGAAACATCCGATTTTGATAAAATTTGCATTTTTAGAAATGTTATATCATCAAGATTTTTAAACAGTCCCGATTTTCACAAAGGAGAGAAGGCCGATTTGACCTTTCGTGTACCTACCCCTTTACCAAGAGAGGTAATACAAAATTACCATGGAATGCAAATAAATCTCACAGAAGTTTTGTAATGAAGTGTTTGTATGAAGTAAAATCCTGCAAGGTTTTTGTGAAAGACAGAAATCTATATGTTTTACTGACAAAACTCAAGTTTTTATCGTGTATTATGAAGATTTGAACTATCCTATGTTATCAATAGAAATGGCTGATCTAATCGATTTCCACAAAACAAAACCAAAAATTAGGTCAAACAATTTTAATATTGCTTTGGGAGGAAAACTGACAGAAACTGAAATATAAGGTAAATACTTGTTACACAGCACCTGACTTTCTTTGACTGAATAAATATCATATTTATTTTTCGACCTCGTTCTTTGCAGTGTGGATAATGGCTAATTTTAGTTTTCGATATGAGCTTCATTAATTTTAGCATTTATATATCTGTATATATTTACAATGTTAGTCTAATTTCTTCTATGAACCATACTAAACAGACTCGGTTCATCAGTCCATGAACTTGGGTCATGGAAGTAGTACCCAGCGTATGGCAATTCACATGCGTAGTAATATAAAAAGAGGCGGGGCTTACTCAAGCTCAAGGCCGATGTTCTATTATTGTTTTTTACTTGAAAGAATCTGTTCATTTTGAGCAATTAAAGAAATTACCTGAACAGATAGAGTATTTTATAGCATTCTAGACACGCACTATATTGCGTGGCGGAAGTACTTTTCCACTTCAGGAAAAATTCGGTCATTGCCAGTTTGATAACGGGGAATTTGTTTTCAAAAAAGAACCTTTTAAAATGCTTTGTAAATATAAGGAATGACTGTCTTTTTTCTAGGTTCATGGGGAATGAACTTGAGTGAGAACAAACAAATCATTCGAGAACCGCTTCACAGTTCACGTGATTTGTTTGTTTCTCACCCAAGTTCATTCCCCATGAACCTAGAAAAAAAAGAGTCATTCCTTAAATGAACTGGTCCAAACACAAAGGGAACTACATTTCTGCATACGACACAACAGTGGTGAAAATGGTTCTCTGTAATACATTGAAATCGAAGAATGGTATTCGAATATGATTTCTTACAGTGAATTTTGTATTTGAGAGGTAAATCTTGTATAGATATGAGTGTACTGACGGTTTAAAGAATGGGGTAGATGGTGAAACACCTCCCTTTGGCGGAGTTTTTGCATCCCCGGCACACCCACCCACCCGTTTGTTTTGTTTGTTTGTTTGTTTGGGTTTTTTTTGGGGGGGGGGGGGTTGAAAAATTAACCCAAAAAGGTCATTTTCCTTCATTTTTAGGGCTGCAGCTCTCCTTTCCGGACCGAATAGTGCAAAACATTAGTCATGGGAAGCTGCAACTCCCCTCCCTTTTTCAATAATTTCTAGATCCGTCTATGCCTCCTCACCTTTTATTAACAGAAATTACAAATACAAATGTGTTTTGTACCTTTCACTGTGAGAGGTTGGTAATAACTCTTTCTTACTGATGTCAGATCTATACACGCTCCTGTCTTTCTGATATGTCGCGATATATATCAGAAAACAGGAGCACATATAGGTCTGATTTCAATTAGATTGTAATAACCTCTCTTATGGTCAGACCCTATCTTACTTATAACATGTTTTTCGCAAGGGCGGTGGCGGATTTAGTGCCCCCCCCCCCCTCTTTTTTTGGCCACATATTTAATGGTAAAAATCCAGATTTAGCGCCAAAAATGGCTAAGTCCTTTGGTTAATACATATGTGGCCCCCCCCCCTTTTCGGAATTCCTGGATCCGCCACTGAAGGGACTGTATATTAATTTTTAATCGTTCTCGTAATAACATTCTGACAGTATGAAAGGGAAGCTTTAACTTTGAAAATTATTACGGAATAGAAAGAGGTTTTAATACCGTTTATTTAATGTTATTTTCACCTTGAAGCTTACGAAATTGTAGGAGCTTCGAAGGATTGTGTCCCCTGTTACGCCCCTCCCTCGCCGAGGCTTTTTCTCTGGACCCTCATTAAGCCTACCCCGGTAGATCTGCTCCTTATGTGATACATTCATATGATAATATAACGAAGTTTTGACCTGTATATGCAGATCAAAATGATTCCTTAAGGTGGAATGTCCCCCCAGTAAAGGGCACAGAAGTGCTTTCTCAGAGTAGGTTTTACTTTCAAAGAGGTATTTCTTTTTTATATTTGAAACACGATTTTCAGTATATATAAAGATCCAACCTTAAAACTAACTGCCTTGTTATTACTTACTGACCGCGTGCCAACGTTTTAGTTTAACGTTCTATTTTCGTTTCTTTCGATCTTTTCATATAAATCTTATTACTTCTGTATGTATCACCTTTCATATTTATATTTCATATCACTTAATCCTGTACTAAAGGAACACTAATATTTTTACACTAATTCCATTTAGACATAGTGTTTCATATGCTGTTGAACGATTTAATTTTAAATGCTTGTCAGGCTTCATATACGCTCCGTATTAAAACCCTTTTGTTATTGTGGTCAAGGGGGCATTGGTGACCGATTTGGCTAAAGCGTTTTGCTAGAACTTTTTGTAGACCTTTTGCCTCTGTCCAGTTTTTGGTCTATCTCCGCGGGTCAGGGAAGAGGAGAGGGTGGGGGTCTACCAGTGTCATGGGTCAAATATCAGGATACTGAGGTCAGCGACTCTCCCAAACACTGACATACCTCCACCATTTAGAGGAATAATGTGTTAACACTGTCCGTAAGGAGGGGAGGATAAAGTCCAATTGCCTCCACCACCAAGTAGAGGGAATAAAGTCCAAGTGTCGCAATCACCAAGTGAGGGGAATAAAGTCAAATTGTCGCCACCACCAAGAAGAGGGATTAAAGTTAAATTGCCACAACCACCAAGTAAGGGGAATAATGTCTAATTTCCGCCACCACCAAGCATTGGGAATAGTGTCAAATTGCCCCACCACCGAGTAAGGGGAATAAAGATAAATTGCCGCCACAACAAAGAAAGGGGAATGAAATCCAATTACCGCCATCAAGAAGTGATAAAATCAAATTGCCGCCATCGCCAAACTAGGGGGAATAAAGTCAAATTGCCGCCTACACCAAGTAAGGGAATTAAAGTCAAATTGTCGCCACCACAAATGGGGCCAATAAAGTAAAATTTCCGCCACAACCAAGTGGGGAAAACAAAGTCAAATTTCCGCCACCTCTAAGTAAGGGGAATAAAGCCAAATTGCCACTACCGCTGGCACTTACAACATGTGGGTATGTTTCTCGCTACTATACGATTTACACATAGCGTATATCACTGCCTTGATGATCTAGATCGCTACAGTAGGTATACATAGAGCATGTGGCTGCCTTGGTGATCTAGATCGCTGCAATAGGTATACATAGAGTATGTGGCCGCCTTGGTGATCTAGATCGCTACAATAGGTATACATAGAGTATGTGGCTACCTTGGTGATCTAGATCGCTACAATAGGTATACATAGAGTATGTGTCCGCCTTGGTGATCTAGATCGCTACAATAGGTATACATAGAGTATGTGGCTGCCTTGGTGATGTAGATCGATACAAAAGGTATACATAGAGTATGTGGCTGCCGTGGTGATCTAGATCGCTACAATAGGTAACATAGAGTATGTGTCCGCCTTGGTGATCTAGATCGCTACAATAGGTATACATAGAGTATGTGTCCGCCTTGGTGATCTAGATCGCTACAGTAGGTATACATAGAGTATGTGGCTGCCTTGATGATCTAGATCGCTACAATAGGTATACATAGAGTATGTGTCCGCCTTGGTGATCTAGATCGCTACAATAAGTATACATAAAGTATGTGACTGCCTTGATGATCTAGATCGCTACAGAAGGTATACATAGAGTATGTGTCCGCCTTAGTGATCTAGATCGCTACAATAGGTATACATAGAGTATGTGACTGCCTTGATGATCTAGATCGATACAGTAGGTATACATAGAGTATGTCGCCGCCTTGGTGATTTAGATCGATACAATTGGTATACATAGAGCATGTGACTGCCTTGGTGATCTAGATGGCTACAATAAGTATACATAAAGTATGTGTCCCCCTTGGTGATCTAGATCGCTACAACAGGTATACATAGAGTATGTGACTGCCTTGGTGATCTAGATCGCTACAGTAGGTATACATAGAGTATGTGTCCGCCTTGATGATCTAGATCGCTACAATAGGTATACATAGAGTATGTGTCCGCCTTGGTGATCTAGATCGCTACAACAGGTATACATAGAGTATGTGTCCGCCTTGGTGATCTAGATCGCTACAATAGGTATACATAGAGTATGTGTCCGCCTTGGTGATCTAGATCGCTACAGTAGGTATACATAGAGTATGTGTCCGCCTTGGTGATCTAGATCGCTACAATAGGTATACATAGAGTATGTGTCCGCCTTGATGATCTAGATCGCTACAATAGGTATACATAGAGTATGTGTCCACCTTGGTGATCTAGATCGCTACAACAGGTATACATAGAGTATGTGGCTGCCTTCATGATCTAGATCGCTACAATAGGTATACATAGAGTATGTGGCTGCCTTGGTGATCTAGATCGCTACAATAGGTATACATAGGGTATGTGTCCGCCTTGGTGATCTAGATCGCTACAACAGGTATACATAGAGTATGTGGCTGCCTTGGTGATCTAGATCGCTACAATAGGTATACATAGAGTATGTGTCCGCCTTGGTGATCTAGATCGCTACAATAGGTATACATAGAGTATGTGGCTGCCTTGGTGATCTAGATCGCTACAATAGGTATACATAGAGTATGTGTCCGCCTTGGTGATCTAGATCGCTACAAAAGGTATACATAGAGTATGTGACTGCCTTGATGATCTAGATCGCTACAATAGGTATACATAGAGTATGTGTCCGCCTTGGTGATCTAGATCGCTACAACAGGTATACATAGAGTATGTGGCTGCCTTGGTGATCTAGATTGCTACAATAGGTATACATAGAGTATGTGGCTGCCTTGGTGATCTAGATCGCTACAATAGGTATACATAGAGTATGTGTCCGCCTTGGTGATCTAGATCGCTACAGTAGGTATACATAGAGTATGTGGCCGCCTTGGTGATCTAGATCGCTACAGTAGGTATACATAGAGTATGTGGCTGCCTTGATGATCTAGATCGCTACAATAGGTATACATAGAGGTTGTGTCCGCCTTGGTGATCTAGATCGCTACAATAAGTATACATAGAGTATGTGGCTGCCTTGATGATCTAGATCGCTACAGAAGGTATACATAGAGTATGTGTCCGCCTTAGTGATCTAGATCGCTACAATAGGTATACATAGAGTATGTGACTGCCTTGATGATCTAGATCGATACAGTAGGTATACATAGAGTATGTCGCCGCCTTGGTGATTTAGATCGATACAATTGGTATACATAGAGCATGTGGCTGCCTTGGTGATCTAGATGGCTACAATAAATATACATAAAGTATGTGTCCCCCTTGGTGATCTAGATCGCTACAGTAGGTATACATAGAGTATGTGGCCGCCTTGATGATCTAGATCGCTACAGTAGGTATACATAGAGTATGTGTCCGCCTTGGTGATCTAGATCGCTACAATAGGTATACATAGAGTATGTGTCCGCCTTGGTGATCTAGATCGCTACAATAGGTATACATAGAGTATGTGTCCGCCTTGGTGATCTAGATCGCTACAGTAGGTATACATAGAGTATGTGGCTGCCTTGGTGATCTAGATCGCTACAATAGGTATACATAGAGTATGTGGCTGCCTTGGTGATCTAGATCGCTACAACAGGTATACATAGAGTATGTGTCCGCCTTGGTGATCTAGATCGCTACAATAGGTATACATAGAGTATGTGTCCGCCTTGGTGATCTAGATCGCTACAATAGATATACATGGAGTATGGGTCCGCCTTGGTGATCTAGATCGCTACAATAGGTATACATAGAGTATGTGTCCGCCTTGGTGATCTAGATCGCTACAGTAGGTATACATAGAGTATGTGTCCGCCTTGGTGATCTAGATCGCTACAATAGATATACATGGAGTATGGGTCCGCCTTGATGATCTAGATCGCTGCAATGGGTATACATAGGGTATGTGTCCGCCTTGGTGATCTAGATCGCTACAACAGGTATACATAGAGTATGTGGCTGCCTTGGTGATCTAGATCGCTACAACAGGTATACATAGAGTATGTGGCTGCCTTGGTGATGTAGATCGATACAAAAGGTATACATAGAGTATGTGGCTGCCGTTGTGATCTAGATAGCTACAATAGGTATACATAGAGTATGTGTCCGCCTTGGTGATCTAGATCGCTACAATAGGTATACATAGAGCATGTGTCCGCCTTGGTGATCTAGATCGCTACAGTAGGTATACATAGAGTATGTGGCCGCCTTGGTGATCTAGATCGCTACAGTAGGTATACATAGAGTATGTGGCTGCCTTCATGATCTAGATCGCTACAATAGGTATACATAGCGTATGTGTCCGCCTTGGTGATCTAGATTGCTACAATAAGTATACATAGAGTATGTGACTGCCTTGATGATCTAGATCGCTACAGAAGGTATACATAGAGTATGTGTCCGCCTTGGTGATATAGATCGCTACAACAGGTATACATAGAGTATGTGACTGCCTTGGTGATCTAGATCGCTACAGTAGGTATACATAGTGTATGTGGCTGCCTTGGTGATCTAGATGGCTACAATAAGTATACATAAAGTATGTGTCCGCCTTGGTGATCTAGATCGCTACAACAGGTATACATAGATTATGTGACTGCCTTGGTGATCTAGATCGCTACAGTAGGTATACATAGTGTATGTGGCTGCCTTGGTGATCTAGATGGCTACAATAAGTATACATAAAGTATGTGTCCGCCTTGGTGATCTAGATCGCTACAACAGGTATACATAGATTATGTGACTGCCTTGGTGATCTAGATCGCTACAGTAGGTATACATAGAGCATGTGGCTGCCTTGGTGATCTAGATCGCTGCAATAGGTATACATAGAGTATGTGGCCGCCTTGGTGATCTAGATCGCTACAATGGGTATACATAGAGTATGTGGCTGCCTTGGTGATCTAGATCGCTACAATAGGTATACATAGAGTATGTGTCCGCCTTGGTGATCTAGATCGCTACAATAGGTATACATAGAGTATGTGGCTGCCTTGGTGATGTAGATCGATACAAAAGGTATACATAGAGTATGTGGCTGCCTTGGTGATCTAGATCGCTACAATAGGTATACATAGAGTATGTGTCCGCCTTGGTGATCTAGATCGCTACAATAGGTATACATAGAGTATGTGTCCGCCTTGGTGATCTAGATCGCTACAGTAGGTATACATAGAGTATGTGTCCGCCTTGGTGATCTAGATCGCTACAGTAGGTATACATAGAGTATGTGGCTGCCTTGATGATCTAGATCGCTTCAATAGGTATACATAGAGTATGTGTCCTCCTTGGTGATCTAGATCGCTACAATAGGTATACATAGAGTATGTGACTGCCTTGATGATCTAGATCGCTACAGAAGGTATACATAGAGTATGTGTCCGCCTTGGTGATCTAGATCGCTACAATAGGTATACATAGAGTATGTGACTGCCTTGATGATCTAGATCGATACAGTAGGTATACATAGAGTATGTCGCCGCCTTGGTGATTTAGATCGATACAATTGGTATACATAGAGCATGTGGCTGCCTTGGTGCTCTAGATGGCTACAATAAGTATACATAAAGTATGTGTCCCCCTTGGTGATCTAGATCGCTACAACAGGTATACATAGAGTATGTGACTGCCTTGGTGATCTAGATCGCTACAGTAGGTATACATAGAGTATGTGTCCGCCTTGATGATCTAGATCGCTACAATAGGTATACATAGAGTATGTGTCCGCCTTGGTGATCTAGATCGCTACAACAGGTATACATAGAGTATGTGTCCGCCTTGGTGATCTAGATCGCTACAATAGGTATACATAGAGTATGTGACTGCCTTGGTGATCTAGATCGCTACAGTAGGTATACATAGAGTATGTGTCCGCCTTGATGATCTAGATCGCTACAATAGGTATACATAGAGTATGTGTCCGCCTTGGTGATCTAGATCGCTACAACAGGTATACATAGAGTATGTGTCCGCCTTGGTGATCTAGATCGCTACAGTAGGTATACATAGAGTATGTGTTCGCCTTGGTGATCTAGATCGCTACAATAGGTATACATAGAGTATGTGTCCTCCTTGGTGATCTAGATCGCTACAATAGGTATACATAGAGTATGTGTCCGCCTTGGTGATCTAGATCGCTACAAAAGGTATACATAGAGTATGTGGCTGCCTTGGTGATGTAGATCGATACAAAAGGTATACATAGAGTATGTGGCTGTCGTGGTGATCTAGATCGCTACAATAGGTATACATAGAGTATGTGTCCGCTTTGGTGATCTAGATCGCTAGAATAGGTATACATAAAGTATGTGTCCGCCTTGGTGATCTAGATCGCTACAGTAGATATACATAGAGTATGTGGCCGCCTTGGTGATCTAGATCGCTACAGTAGGTATACATAGAGTATGTGTCCGCCTTGATGATCTAGATCGCTACAGTAGGTATACATAGAGTATGTGTCCGCCTTGGTGATCTAGATCGCTACAACAGGTATACATAGAGTATGTGTCCGCCTTGGTGATCTAGATCGCTACAGTAGGTATACATAGAGTATGTGTCCGCCTTGGTGATCTAGATCGCTACAGTGGGTATACATAGAGTATGTGACTGCCTTGGTGATCTAGATCGATACAATAAGTATACATAGAGTATGTGACTGCCTTGATGATCTAGATCGCTACAATAGGTATACATAGAGTATGTGGCTGCCTTGGTGATTCTGTAGCTGCATTGGTTATGTACGTCGCTACAATAAGACCTAAATAGGGTATGTAGTTGCCTTGGTGATCTATATCGATACAATAGATATAAACAGGATATATAGCTGCCTTGGTGATTCTGTAGCTGCCTTGGTGATTTACATCGCCACAATACGATCTAAATAGGGCATGTAACTGCCTTGGTGAACTATATCGATACAATACGATCTACATAGGTATGCGTAAATATATTCATTAAATTTCTGTGAGGGTTTTTTTTTCTTTTCTTTTCTTTTTCGTGGAGGAATTTTTAATGTAGTTTCATTGTAGGTTCATTTCTATTCAAAATAGTGAACAGCTAAGGTATTTACCACTTACATTTTTGTAGATTGATTAGCGAATTTTCTTTAGTATGTTTCTTCAGACCTTGGGCGCATTTCATATTTGATATGAATAGAATTTCGTATATTTCTCCTCCCCACTTAAATACCTTTGTTACCTGCTTGTCAGTATACAGTAGGGGGAAGGAGGGGTGTGGGGTGTGAGACAGCATCTCACATTCATAGAAAATACAATGCCTCGTATAAAAAGCAGTCTGATGGGAATTTAACCCGAATTTAATATCACCTTAACAAGACAGAGATAAGTTAAATACGCGTATAAGACTCGTATGAACGCAAAGTAGGTTTATTTCGAATTACATGAAGGATATATTGCTAAAAGTAAGCTTTAATAGGTTGAAAGTTCAATAATAATTAAAATATTTGCCAAGCAAAGCTATCAGTTTAATGTACATGTATGTTATGTAATTAAATTAAGACTGATTACACATCCGTAAGAACGAGGTATCGGTGAACTCGGTGTCTAGTGGGACATTTGGCTGTTTGTCCCACCTTTGAAATGTGATTTTGACAATCTTCCTATTGGATTTACCTCTCCAGACCTGTTCGAAAATGTAACTCATGAAACAATTAAATGTATTTCGACTTACGGCCCCTGTGATTGGTGAAAAGTTGAGCACGGGACTGGAGGCATATCCCGAGAAGGAGCAATGCCAAGGACAATTTCTCCATCACACTGTTTTCCTGTAAAGAGCAATTTATGCATTTGAAATTCAAATGTTATTTTAAAATATATTCATCAATGTGATATACATTTTTGTATTGTGATCACAATAATGTTTCAGCATTTGCTGTACCCTTACATAAATCATTCTTCTTCTCATTGACATTTCATTTGACTACACTGATACCCACATTACAATAGAATTATTGGATTTATCACATTGCAGGACCTTGATTCTGACTTTACAATAAAGTCTCAAGGGGGGAACTTCCACAGAAATGTGATCAAAGAATAAATCAAATTTATTACTCTCTTTATCAATTGGATGCAATTAAATACATATCATCCCTGATTTCATAGGTAAACGTGTTGAGATGCGATAACACAAAACACATTTACATGGCATTTTACCCTTGTTCTCCGTTACATCGGAATTGTTTATTAATGTATAGGCTGTATTGAGCTATCGCCATAGATCACTTTCATTGTTAGTAAACTGTCCATTGTTACGCGGAATGTTATTGGAAGGAGGAAGTTAAGATACGTTACATTTTTACCATATCTTTCAAATAAATTCAGGACAGGGTGACCATAGGGGTTTTACATCTTTGATGTACTTCTTCAGATCGACTGTATATATAACCGAATGCATCACGTGTCGTAAGAAGCAATAGTGTTTTGCTTCCATTCCAAAATTAAATTTTATGCACTGTTCGATACCTCTCTAGATTTTGTCACGTATGCACATATCAAGGCTATTCTGTAATCAACAGGCCATCTAATTGACTGGCTGTCTGTAGGAAGAGCCACTACTTCAATGTATCACGGGTTTTGATTGGACAAAATTATTAATTAATTTATAGATTAACATCGATCCTGCAGTAAATCATGAATTTAGATATCATCATCTCAATGTAAAGTTTTTATGACGTGAAAAAGTTGTTTAGAAATGAGACCCCCTTCCAGCAAAATTTTCTCAAAATTAATGTGGATCATCTTATGTAAACAGCCCAAATTTTAACACATGAGAGACACCAAACGTTTTGATATGTCGATTATATAAAGCTAAGATATAGAAAATTTTGTATATCTTTGTGGAAATTTGGTAATTTAGCACTGGACCCTAATGGAACAGGAATTACTATCATTTGACCATAGATTTGTCATTGAGGTTATCATAAGGCATTGCTCTACTATATCTCATTTTATTTTAAGGAAATAGATAATCAAACTTCGATTCAATAATATAAACAGTCAGCGCTGTTGAAGAACAAGCACAAATAAAAAAAAAAGCTCTTTTCACAAATTTCAATATACGTTCAGTTTTTTATAACAAATTATTTACTTATTCAAAGTGATGAAAACTAAATAAAAACTTTACAAATGTATTCTCTTTTCAATTTAACAACCTGGTGTAATTTGCAAATGTAGATATGAAGGGTATAGGGGGGAGTAGTTTACATAAAACTTTGGCTATATATAGCACAATAGATTTGTTATGGGTTGGGTATAATGTATAATTAAAATTGTTCTTTTTTCCCTTTTCACTAAATGTGTAATATTTGTCATATCGAATAAATATATCTTGTAACTATTTCATCGAAATATTACATTATATTGATATACATATTTATTATTTATTTATTCATTCATTGTCAAGTAACATTTTTGACTTGTTGCTTGTATCTTCGAAACAAATATAATATATTCTAAATCTACGAAAAGTTGTTACATCTAAGAGTTTATACGGTTAAAAACGAAGGTCGCCTCACATACATGTATCATTAGATTTGCTGAAATTTAAAAAAAAAATGATTTAAAACTATTTTTCTGTTCCATTATATTCTATGCTATACTATAGAACTTTATTCTATTCCATTATATTATATCATATACTATACAACTCTATTCTATTCCATTATACTATATTTTATACTATACAATTCTATTCTATTCCATTATATTATATCATATACTATACAACTCTATTCTATTCCATAATATTATATTATATACGATACAACTCTATTCTATTCCATTATATTATATTCTATACTATACAAATCTGTACTATTCCATACCTTTTCATTTTATCTTGTTTTTTTTTTTATTTTGAATAAATGAAACTGTAACTACATTTTATTTTAATATTGCAGTGGGGTTTTTTTTCAGTCTATATTATGTATTATGGTACAAATAAAGATAGCGCGTATATCATATTTTTTTATTCTTGTTTCGTTTTGTTGCGTAATTAATAAAGCCAAATAATGATTATTGAAGTAACTATCAATCTTCATTAATTAATTATTTATTTATTTATTTATTTATTTATTTATTTATTTAATTAATTATCTATTTATCTAATTTTTATCTATTTTTCCTTTATATATTTACTACAAAACGTAAGAAACATTATTTGGCCGACTAAGGACGGGTTTAATTACAAAATAATTAAGTTATGCCATTTTACAAAATGGAAAACGATGCATTGAGGTACAAATTTCAGAAAAAGCAATATCTTAGATCAGATAGATAGCATTAGTACATAGATTAACACTTCATGAAATCCATATTAACTTACCTGACCATACAACCGAAATATTAAATGATATTTGACTTGAAACGTGAACTGTGTAACGTTTTAATCTGACATACGTAGTCCTGCCAAATTACAAAATAATCCGATTATCTCCCTTGTATATTGCTCTAAATCTGTTCTGAAAAGAAAATTGAATGATATTAAAGAGTTTTTAATTCTACAATGACCCGATTGGCATGCATTTCTTGAAGTGGATGGAACCAAAGCTTTCAGTACTATTTACTCTACGGAACAAATGATTACCTAGATTTTAACCATTTCAATAGGGTATTATTTTATGTTATTCGTCCGTTTGTACTAAATTTGAAGGTATTAAAAGGGAATTAATTACCCATACGATATCCCTATTTGGGAAATGACCTCAGAATGCTTACAGATTGCATACATCATGTGTAATACACACATACTGAAAAAAGTGATAGTTTTTGTAGATTTGAATGAGTGTTACATTTATATTTAAAACAGTTGGTATGTTTAAACATTATTATAACAATCTAGATTGAGTATAAACCTGAATTTTCACCCAGGAGCTGTGATTAAATGAAAAAGGTGCGGAACATTATAGTTGAATATCTATTGTTCGTGTCGTATTAATTAGTTTTTGTGAAACTCTTATATGTATGCATGGATGTATGTATGTATGTATTGATGTATGTATTTTGGCAAACACTAAATAAAAACCTCATTAAGCTTCCTGTCGACGTCAAAATAACATAAAATCACAACTTCAACAAATATAAACAAAATCGCATACATGTATAACGGAAACGGACAAGATCCGGAACATTTCCGGTCGACTTTATAATTTTCAAAATGTAATAAAAACAAAAAAAAAAAAAAAAAAAAAAAAAAAAAAAAAAAAATCGAAGAAGCCATGAAAAATCTGGCGGGGGTGAGAATCTATTAACTTTCTTATGGCCTTAACGAGATATTTAAAGTATATACCAGTAGGCTCATATGAGTATCATAAAACATAGGTTGTTTCACGACTTCCACAAAAACATGGCAAGTCCAGTTCGATATTTTAATGCAAAATACAAAAGTAACTGGTGTCAAGTGACTATGGCAATTAACAACAATGTACCACAGCGGACATTCAAGCAATCTTATTAAAACCATATCTTTATCCCGTTTCTCTATTTGTTCCATTGCGGATAAAGATCTGGCGAAACCCCGTAAGGGGTCATGTTCCAGTGATGACGTTTCAGTCACCGAAACCGATAAATCCCATAGCCAATCAATGACTCGGCTAGGCACACGTGATAGTGACGCAATATGTAACAAACACTGTTCACAACCTACCTTGTGGGTCACGCACGCTGGGGATGTTAATTTCAATCCCAGGAATTTGTAGCCGATCCACTGATTGGCAGGAGTTCACCAGAACATGACTCCTTAAGGGGTTTCGCCAGATCTCTATCCGCAATGGGACAAACAGAGAAGCGGAACAAAGATAGGGTTTAATCAGATTGACATTCACGGATCCCAGAAATTCAGAAGTGAGACCAGGTGCCCAGGAGGAGTGAGCGTCTCCTAAATGGCTAGTCACTCCCGCCATGAATGTCATTACATACAAAGGAAACATATGTAACTCAGCACTGTATTTGCATGAATGTGAGCCAACACGGTGTAGAAACTGTCATTGCCCATAATATCAGGAAACAAGAGCAACGCCTAGCGTGGCATAATACGCCCGTCGCTTAATTCGGACAGGATCAATTCGCATTTGGCATGATTTTCATGAAAAACATCTGACGTTTACTGAAATTAATTGCGTTTCATAGCATTTTATTATAGGAATAAGTTCAATGGCAATAACTTCTGCAGAAATGGTCCTATCCAACCCATCTTGGAACTTGACCTGCAAAAAAAAACTTGAAATTTTTTAGAACTAGTCTCCCTCTAACACCCCCCCCCCACCCCCCCCCCTCTTCTAAAATTATAAATTTCTCAAAAATGAAAAAAAAGATATCAATACCTGTAAAATATGTGGAAGTTGGTACATTTTACTTGTTTCATGGTAAATTTCATAATGTTTTTCCGAAAAATAGATTTTTAATAAATTTTCAAAACAAAATCTTGAAATCTTGCAAGGGCCATAAATCCGTCAAAAGTAGGTCAATCGTAACAAAACTCGAACTGGTACTGACGCTGCTTAGAATAAAGCTGTATACCAAATTTCAACTCAATATCTTGAAAGACGACCAAAAAAGTATGGAAAACATGACCTAGGATATATGGTCACCCCCCCCTCCCCTACTAAAATTATAAATTTCTCAAAAATGAAGAAAAAGATATCAAAACCCGTAAGATATGTGATAGTTGGTACATTTTACTTGTTTCATGATAAATTTCATAATGTTTTGTCAAAAAGTAGATTTTAAATGAATTTCTGAAAAAAATGTTGAAAATTTTAAGTCCAAGGACCATAACTCTGTCAAAAGTAGGTCAACCTTAACGAAACTCGAACTGGTGCTGACGCCGCTTGAAATAAAGCTATATACTAAATTTCATCGCAATATCTTGAAAGACGTCCAAAAAAAGTCCGGAAAACATGACCCCGGACAGACGGACGGACACACGGACGGACGCACGGACGGACGGACAGCGCCATAACATAATACGTCCCGTCTATTGGACGGGCGTATAAAAAGTATAGTAACATTTAAGTCAAACTCTCTACGGGGAACGTTTCTACGAGTTCCACACTGCAAAGGATATAAGTGTGATATTACTGCAAAATACGAAAGTAACTGGTGTGATGTGTCGCTGGCACTAACAACAATGAACCACTTCGTTTTAGGAAACGAAGTGGTGCTTGAGTGAGCTACAGTTGTCGACGAACAGTCCCGACTAACGGTCAGAAGGGACAAAGCTAAGGACCTTATCTCCTATATGGAAGTTTAGTTAAGGCCCATCATAGAGTCCACTATGCCCTGTTAGAGTGCAACGCTCCAGAAAAAGTCTGTACAGAGCTGTAGAGGGGTCCAGTACAGGAACATCTATAGCTTCAGTATTTCGCTCGCCTTCCCAACACTTGTTTACTATTTGGTCATTCGTTATGTGTGGGGAGGGCTTCAGTTCTTTCCCATACGGTCCTGTGGCGCAGGCCGATTGTGATACACAATCTCACTTTTAGTATGATATTTAGAAAACGTCACGAAATTATAAATCCTCCTTATATTCAATGATTTTTATTGAATAGTACTACATTTTTTCTACAAAGTATCATTAAAGACGGTATTATCCAAAGATTTAAAACTTTCGCCTGCCCCCAATTTCCATAAAATCGTAAGTTTTCAGACCACTTTCGATTACAATAGCATAAAAATCAAACTACGATGGATAATTTTAGTTAGAATGATACAGAATTATCTATTGTTAGTTAGATTTACATAGATTTTGAAGTTTATTCCCTGTATATAATACAGAATAGTGCGACTGTGTATCACAATCGGCCTGCGCCACAGGACCGTATGGGAAGGAACTGAAGCCCTCCCCACACATAACGAAATGACCAAATAGTAAACAAGTGTTGGGAAGGCGAGCGCAATACCGAAGCTAGAGCATCTAAGGCAACAATTCAGTTTTGTATAAGGGAAAGCTAAGATAGCGCCCCAACAAGGGAATACTATTCCGAGTCTTCAGTTCTGCGCCGCCGTTATGCATGACGATCATGAAGACTAAATTATCAAAGGTCCCGGATGAGGTCTCACCTGAATCGTTAAAGCAAATTACTACAGACCAGGACGCTGAGGTCAAGCATGAAGGGTCAGTTAGATCTGCCATTTAACTTAAATCCTGTAAGGCTCGTTGTGGTTGACGTTTTAGAGTTATTGCGAATTTTCTGCGTATTGTTAACTCATTTATTGGAAAAGGATATTGTAAAGGATCGTATTTCTACTCACACATTCAAATTGCCGAAAAAAACCCTCATAATTTAGGAGTAAGAAATATGACTTATTTGTAACAGAAATAGACTAAAGGCCCATGCAATCAGTAAGATCTATAAAATACTTGTCTCTTGTCTATACTCATATATGACTTCAGCTAGAGTGTTCAGCTCATGAAGGGTACCTATAGAATCAGTACCTCTATCACACCTTACTTATTGACAGGCCCTTTTATCCTCAACACCACTTTGATGAATGAAAATGTACCAAACTTCCTTCTTATCCTTAAAAGTTCTTGTGACCAGAAATACATGTATTAATCAGGAGGAGAATGGATGACACGGGATTCGTTCTCCGTTACCATTCCTAATTTTACAACGTACACCATACATCCTGAATCGTATAGCTGCCGGTCAAAGCATAGTAATTCCATTTCCCATAGGGTCCCATGTTAAATTACCGAACTTCCAGTAAGATTTACACAACATCCTACATTTTAGCTATATATAATCCACACATCAAAATGTTTGTCAGACCCTACTCTATCAGAATTTTAACAGTTTACCATAGGTTATCCACCTTAATTTCGAGAAAATCATACTGGAAGGGGGATACCCCCCCAAAATTGGCCAAAATTCAAATGTAAACAACCACCCCTTTTTAGGTCATTAAATCTTTACATTAGCGAAATGAGATAAAAATTCATGATTTTACAGCAGAATCAATCTTTATTTATACATAGATCAAATAATTTCATCCAATCACAGCTCCTGATACATTGAAATAGTAGTCCCTCTCTCCCTACACCACATCAGCCAATCACGGCTCTCGTTAATTACCTTTCTTTGACCACCAGGTCAAAGCATAGTAATTCCATTTCCCATAGGGTCCCATGTTAAATTACCGAAATTCCAGCAAGATTTACACAACATTCTACATTTTAGCTATATACGATCCATATATCAAAATGTTTGTCAGACCGTCTTCTATCAGAATTTTAACAGTTCACCATAGGTTATCCACCTTAATTTCGAGAAAATCATGCTGGAAGGGGGATCACCCAAAATTCAAATGTAAACAACCACCCCTGTTTAGGTTACAACATTTTCACATTAGGGAAATGAGATAAAAATTCATGATTTTACTGCAAAATCAATCTTTATTTATAAATTGATCAAATCATCCAATCACAGCTCCTGATACATTGAAATAGTAATCCCTCTCTCCCTAATATATCACATCAGCCAATCACGAATCTCATTAAATACTGTTCTTTGACCTGCCATCTGTCTTTATCAATATATCTCAATATTATATATATGTTGGCCTTGTGGGGAATTTGATTTTATAGAGAGAGTTTTGATTTGTTTCCTGTAATTTTCTATCCTCAAATGTCACTGTAAATACGTTCCAGAACCACATATATAAGTATGTGCTGATGCGAAAATACTCGTTAGTACTTAATACCTTCCTAGAAAGAGGAAATGTTACCTCATTCTACTTTTTTGTTTGTTTGTTTGGGTTTTTTTTTCTTTCTTTCTCCCCTAAAGGGGGGGGGGTGTTTAGGGTTTTATTTGTTTGTTTGTGGAAGGGGGGGGGGGGGGGTTGTGAGAGGGGAAGGGGAGTTATGACTATTTCATGCCAAATACATTATAATCTTTAACTGCAATGTCTGGTCTATATTTACTAACTGCTAGTAAATAATAATTTCAAAACCCACAAAAACTAGGTCCATCTGCTCTTTTACCTCTGAAAGAAAAGGGGCAGCTATAATAATAATCCACGATGATCTGAGAGCCCGTTTATAATCCAATTCTCTTTTGAGAACAGATTCAGAGCAATAAACAAAAGGAACAATCGGATTATATCGTAATTTGGCGCATAATGCATGTATCTAATTAATGCACTGCACAGTTCACGTTTTTAGTCAGTTACAGTTTAATATTACTGTGGTATGGTCAGGTAAGTTATTAAGATTTGCTTCATGAAATATAGATCTGTCTATTACTGCTTTCTTTCTTATCTTAAATATAATGGTCTTGATAGCGTTTTCTTCAATGAAGAATTATTTTGATTAATAGTTATAGTATAGTTATTTAGTCCGTCCTTAGTCGGCCAAGCAGATTTCTTATATTGCAATATGTAAATTCATAAATAATCAAAATATAAATCAATAAATATGACCCACGGGGTGGTGATGATTCATATCTACGTCTAAAATAAAATAATTTAATAACATCAAAATAACTAAATGTATTGGAATTGTTCGTAACGTGTTAAATTATACGTGAGGAGGAATTTTCAGATATCGAAATGCGTCATTAGTAAACCGGAATAAAACATAATTAGACACTACGCTTTTGATTCTAGTGCTTTGTATATATATATATATATATATATATATATATATATATATATATATATATATATATATATATATATATATATATATATATATATATATATATATATATATATATATATATATATATATATATATATATATATATATATATATATATATATATATATATATATATATATAAAAGAAAACCTTGCAGATTTTATTCAAACATTTTATCTAAACTCGGAAATCTAACTTTTCAATAAGTAAATCGTGTTCTTCCTGTTTGTAAGCGAGCTCAGGTCCTTATTTCTGGATAATGCTGTAAAGGGATCTAATACAAGCCATGTGGTCTTTGCAATGATCTCAGAGTCATACTGTCAATGTTGAAGTCGTTTAATCAGGTAAAAGCCTGCCGATATCGGTTATCGGAACTCACTGTCTCTAATTATGGTTCAAAGACATACTCTCTAATTATGGTTCAAAAACATACTATCTAATTCTGGTTCAAAGATCTAGTCTCTTCTTATAGTTCAAAGACCTAGCCTCTAATTATGGTTATGAATTTCATTTCATTCTATGGCGCCGAACCGAGACTGGTCTCTAATTATGTCTCAATGACCTAGTCTCTCATTATGTTTCAACGACCTAGTCGATTTATATAAGTTGTTAACTTGTTTCTTAATCGTTGTAATATAAATAAAGTTTGATTTTTTAACGACCTAGTCTCATTATGGTTTCAAAGACATACTCTCTAATTATGGTTCAAAGACATACCTATCTAATTCTGGTTCAAAGACATAGTCGCTTATTATAGTTCAGAGACCTAGACTGAGAATATAATTTTGTGTACTGGTCAGTCTGGACAATTTTCAATTTTCGAGGTTTTTCGATAATAAACTCCTTAAGTATGCAACCAAATTTTATGAAATTTGACACAAGGATAGGTGTATTCTTTACACAAATGGACATATATAATTTTTTAAACATACTAACGACGAACGTCGTTTAGATAGAGACATAGACTACTTTCAGTGACAGGGAACTAAGGGCTACTTCCGGAATATATTGCACACCCTTTTGTTATGCAAATTGGGTTTCGTCCCGCCAAGTGTATAAAGCACGATTTAATTCACCTGATTCGACCCCGATGGCAGAGAAATTCTAACGAATTCGGTACTTGGTGAATTCGGTACTGGGTGATTTCGGTACATTGATATAGTGATTTCGGCACCTTGATGTGGTGATTTCGGTACCTTGATGTGGTGATTTCGGTGCCTTGATATGGTGATTTCGGTACCTTGATATGGTGATATGGTGATTTCGGTACCTTGATGTGGTGATTTCGGTACCTTTATATGGTGATTTCGGTACCTTGATGTGGTGATTTCGGTACCTTGATATGGTGATTTTGGCGCTGTTGTTTAGGGTTTTTTTCAAATTTTTTTTATGGGAAGGTTTTATTGTTATTAAAGAACTGAATGTAATCTGTGCTGATTACATACAAATTGTGTAGATATAGTATCAAGTAAAGTCATTAAATTGGTATATTCCATATCAATTCATTTGATTAATCACGATCTAATAGAATGCTTGCATTAGATTAGAAGAATCATTCAGCCAACTTAAATGAAACAGATCACATCAAAATCGTTTAAAATACTATTGATTACACCTTGTATTGGTATTATGTTTTAATTATTAAGATGTACAATTTAAAACATGGTTTCATTACCAGTGATAAGTTCATTAGATAACAAACAGAAGGTGATATTGTTTGTTCACGTATAAATAGCTGATGTAAAGTTTTACAATAAAGTAACAGTAGTATTAAAAGCCCTTTTATAATTCAGTATTCTTTCGAGCACAGATTCAGAGCAATAATCCGATCATTTTGTAACTTGGCACATGCTTTATGTAACTAATTAATACACTGCACAGTTCAGGTATTTATTTAGATACCATTTGATATTACCGTGGTATGGTCAGGTAAGTGAATATTACCGTGGTATGGTCGGGTAAGTGAATATAACCGTAGTATGTTTAGGTAAGTGAATATTACCGTGATAAGGCCAGATAAATGAGCATTACCGATGGCCAGGTAAATGAGTAGTACCGTGAATATTACCATGGTATGGTTATGTAAGAGAATATTACCGTGATATGGCCAGGTAAATGACTAGTACCTTAATATGACAAGGTAAATGAATATTACTGTGACATGGTCAGGTAAGTGAATATCACCGTAGTATGGTCAGGTAAGTGAATATTATCGTGGTATGGTCAGGTA
This sequence comes from Pteria penguin, assembly GCA_035048485.1. Lineage (NCBI taxonomy): Eukaryota > Metazoa > Mollusca > Bivalvia > Pterioida > Pteriidae > Pteria > Pteria penguin. The sequence goes on from CM068593.1 coordinate 27,227,294, forward strand.
TGTGAATATTACCTTGATATGGTCCGTTCAATGAATATTACCGTGGTATGGCCAGGTAAATGAATATTACCGTGGTATGGTTAGGTAAGTGAATATAACCGCGATATGGTTAGGTAAGTGAATATTACCGTGGTATGGTCAGGTAAGTGAATATCATCGTGGTGTGGTTAGGTAAGTGAATATTACCGTGGTATTGTAAGGTAAGTGAATATTAGCGTAATATGGTCGGGTCAATGAGTATTACCGTGGTATGGCTAGGTAAATGAATATTACCGTGGTATAGTTAGGTAAGTGAATATTACCGTTTTATGGTCAAGTGAGTGAATATTATCGTTGCATTGTCGAGTAAATGAATATTACCATGGTATCGCCAGGTAAGTGAATATTACCGAGGTATGGTCGGGTAAGTGAATATTACCATGGTATGGTCAGGTAAGTGAATATTACCGTAGTATGGTGGGTAAGTGAATATTACCTTGGTATGGTGGGGTAAGTGAATATTACCTTGGTATGGTCAGGAAGGTGAATATTTACGTGGTAAGGTCAGGTAAGTGAATATCACTTTGGTATGGTCAGATAGGTAAATATTACCCCGGTGTGGTCTTATACGTTATTATTACTTATTATTATATGACTTTGTTTCGTTAAATAAATATCCATGTTTTAATGCTAGTTTTCTGATCTTAAATACATATGTTTTGATATTTGATATAATATATACAAAATAAAATAAGAAAGAGTAAAATGAAATGAATTGACATAGAATGAAAAAGAAAAGAACAGTCTAAAATGGCATAAAATACTAGATATGCATCATTTTAAAGATTTCAACAAATTTCAAGTCACTAAATGAATTTGAAGAAACCCTAGCAAATTACCGAATAAAAAGGTGTAACATATCGCAGCTATCTACTGTATTATAATTATTTCGAAGTAACAGTAACAAGAGTAAATATTTAATGATCGATAAATAATGAATAAAAATATTTTGAGAAACTCCTAATCAGATTTAACAGCGCCATTTTTTGACGTAATTTTACGCCGATCACGTTTGTTGTAATTACGATACTTGTATGTGGTGTAAGTGACGTCCATTAATACACAGTATTATCAAAGGTATATTTTGATTTCTATTTCATTTTGTAAAATTCACAAGAGTTGTCATTTTAAAACTTTTTTTCTTCTTCATTCCCTCTGTTTTGAAATATCTGGAAATCTGGAAAAATAACTTCTATGTATAACTCCCCCTTTCAATAAGTACATTTCCCATTTAGTGTCTTAATGTCAAGTCAAACACTATTTTTATGAATATTTGACTTTTTCATGTGCCGCCACGACCACCCCCACCCTGCCACTGTATACAGTAATTCTACTGAGATGGTAGTTCCCCTTGAGGTCTGTAGGTAAAGTCGAGTCCAAAGTCCTTGTATTGTAATAAAACCAATCACTCGTCTATCCTCTGGAGTGTGGGTATCGTTGTAGTAAAATGAAATATTCAGTGTGATAAAGAATGATTTACATAAAGATACGACAAAATGCTGAAACATTATGGTGGTCCCAATACAAGCAATATATTCTTTATTTATGAATTTATTATAAAATAAACATTTAGAACTCAAATGCATAAATTAATCTTTGCAGAAAGACAGCGTAATGGAGAAAGTGTCCTTGGCATTGCTCCTTCTCGGGATATGCCTGCAGTCACGTGCTCAGCTTTTCACCAATCACAGGGGCCGTAAGTCGAAATATATTTCGATTTAAATCTTGTTTCATTGTTTTTCATTTTCATACTTGTCCGAAGAAGTAAATTTAATAGAGAATGGGTCAAAACAATTCAGGGGCAGACAACTAATGTCCTGCTAGACACATATTTCACTAATACCTCCATCATACGAATGCGTATTGAATTCTAATTTGCAGTAGACTAATTGCACATTAATCTGATAGATTTGCTTTGCAAATTGTTATTGGAATTATATAAAAACATCACTAGCTCTTGTTGCATAGACTCCGTCGTATCAGGCTATAAATAAATTCATATGACACGACACTATATTCGTAGCTGTTACAAACTTCTCTATTATCATCTATTTATTCACTTATTACGAATATTAGTTTCGGGTCCCCTTTTTACAAATCATCGATTGGGGTGAAGGCATGGGAAATATACATGTATAAGGCATGGGAAATATACATGTATAAGGCATGGGAAATATACATGTATAAGGCATGGGAAATATACATGTATAAGGCATGGGAAATATACATGTATAAGGCATGGGAAATATACATGTATAAGGCATGGGAAATATACATGTATAAGAGGAAAGGGGCGACTTCAGAATGTCACATATGACACAAAAGATTTCATTTAGAAACGAGATTATGGTTCTATCTCTACATTTAACATACTGATTATAAAAGTTATCATGAAATACCTCTTACATGCGTTGGCTTACATTATTAATGTTTGGGTTTGTTATTAAGAAATTGGGACCTAAAAGGGTTATGCCTCCAGTGAGTGGCATACCATCCTCTCTGTACGAACTCGATATAGACCAGGGACTGGTCAGAGATGAGAGACTACATAGAGTTCCAGGGAAACTGACCACCCTCCCCTCCGTCCTGACTGGCTATAGACCAAGGACTGGACAGAGGTGAAAGACTACAAAGAGTTCTAGGGAAACTGACCACCCTCTCCTCCATCCTGACTGGCTATAGACCAAGGACTGGACAGAGGTGAAAGACTACATAGAGTTCTAGGGAAACTGACCACCCTCCCCTCCGTCCTGACTGGCTATAGACCAAGGACTGGACAGAGGTGAAAGACTACAAAGAGTTCTAGGGAAACTGACCACCCTCTTCTCCGCCCTGACTGGCTATAGACCAAAGACTGGACAGAGGTGAAAGACTACAAAGAGTTCTAGGGAAACTGACCACCCTCCCCTCCGTCCTGACTGGCTATAGACCAAAGACTGGACAGAAGTGAGAGACTACAAAGAGTTCTAGGGAAACTGACCACCCTCCCCTCCGTCCTGACTGGCTATAGACCAAAGACTGGTCAGAGGTGAGAGACTACAAAGAGTTCTAGGGGAAACTGACCACCCTCCCCTCCGTCCTGACTGGCCATAGACCAAAGACTGGTCAGAGGTGAGAGACTACAAAGAGTTCTAGGGAAACTTACCACTCTCCCATCCGTCCTGATCAGAGAAAGACAAAAGGTTGGACAGAGATGGGAGACTACAAAGATTTATAGGGAAACTAGAACACATTACCTTTTATCCAGACAGGAGAGAGACCAGAGACTGGACATAGGCGATCTGTTATATCATTCTTTAAACCTGACAGGAGAGAGAAAAGAGACTGGACATAGGCGAACTGGTATACCATTCTCTCTGTCCTGGCAGGAGAGAGGCCAGAGACTGGACATAGGCGATCTGTTATATCATTCTCTAAGTCCTGACAGGAGAGAGACAAGAGACTGGACATAGGCGAACTGGTATACCATTCTCTCTGTCCTGACAGGAGAGAGGCCAGAGACTGGACATAGGCGAACTGGTATACTATTCTCTCCGTCTGACAGGAGAGAGGCCAGAGACAGACATAGGCGAACTGCACATAGGCGAACTGGTATACCATTCTCTCTGTCCTGACAGGAGAGAGGCCAGAGACTGGACATAGGCGAACTGGTATACCATTCTCTCCGTCCTGACAGGATAGAAACCAGGGACTGGACAAAGGCGATCTGTTATATCATTCTCTAAGTCCTGACTGGAGAGAGACAAGAGAGTGGACATAGGCGAACTGGTATACCATTCCCTCCCTCCTGACAGGAGAGAGACAAGAGACTGGATATTGGCGAACTGGTATACCATTTTCTCCGTATTGACAGGAGATAGACCAGAGACTGGACATAGGCGAGCTGGTATACCATTCTCTCTGTCCTGACAGAAGAGAAGCCAGAGAATGGACATAGGCGAACTGGTATACCATTCTCTCCGTCCTGACAGGAGAGAGACCAGAGACTGGACATAGGCGAACTGGTATACCATTCTCTCTGTCCTGACAGGAGAGAGGCCAGAGAATGGACATAGGCGAACTGGTATACCATTCTCTCCGTCCTGACAGGAGAGAGGCCAGAGACTGGACATAGGCGAACTGGTATACCATTCTCTCCGTCCTGGCAGGAGAGAGACAAGAGACTGGACATAGGCGAACTGATAAACCATTCCCTCCGTCCTGACAGGATATAGACCAGAGACTGGACATAGGCGAACTGGTATACTATTCTCTCCGTCCTGACAGGAGAGAGACAAGAGACTGGACATAGGCGAACTGCACATAGACGAAGTGGTATACCTTTCTCTCTATTCTGACAGAAGAGAGACCATAGCCTTGTCATAGGCGAACTAGTATATCATTCTCTAAGTCCTGACAGTAGAGAGACAAAAGACTGGACATAGGCGAACTGGTATACCATTCCCTCCCTCCTGACAGGAGAGAGACAAGAGACTGGATATAGGCGAACTGGTATACCATTTTCTCCGTATTGACAGGAGATAGACCAGAGACTGGACATAGGCGAACTGGTATACCATTCTGTCCGTCCTGACAGGAAAGAGATCAGAAAGTGGAAATAGTCGAATTGGTATACCATTCTCTCCGTTCTGACAGGAGAGAGATCATAGCCTGGTCATAGGCGAACTGGTGTATCATTCTCTCCCTCGTGACAGGAGAGAGACCAGAGACTGGACATAGGCGAACTGGTATACCATTCTGTCCGTCCTGACAGGAAAGAGATCAGAAAGTGGAAATAGTCGAATTGGTATACCATTCTCTCCGTTCTGACAGGAGAGAGATCATAGCCTGGTCATAGGCGAACTGGTGTATCATTCTCTCCCTCGTGACAGGAGAGAGACCAGAGACTGGACATAGGCGAACTAGTATACCATTCCCTCCGTCCTGACAGGAGATAGACCAGAGACTGGCATAGTCATAGAAAGAAAGATCAATAGAGTTGCATAGAAACATTTGTTCACCTTGGCCATCAATGCCCCATTGACCACAACAACAAAATAGTTTTTGATACGGTGCATTTGCGAAACCTGACAAGCATTTAGAATTTAACCGTTCAACAGTTTATGAACCATTTATGTCTGAATATAAGAAGATTAATGCTACCTTAGTCTAGCAGTATTAGTGAAAGGATCGAGAGAAAATAGAACATGTTAAACCAACTCTTGGCAAGAGGACAGTAAGTAATAACAAAGCATTCTGTGTAAGTTCAGAGCTAGGACCTTTATGTAATATATACGCTAATGATCACGTTTCAAATATCGAAGAAGAAAGTGTGTTAAGGCGTAGTTAAAATTAAAACCTGTGCAGAGGAACCTCCTATACCAGCGGGAGATTTCTCTTTACAGGGTGATTTTTATTTCATATACATACATGTATATCAAAACCGTCACCATCCGATATTCCGAAGGCGCAATGGTCCGAAGATTCGATAATCCGAAGTCCCGATAGTCCGAAACCTCTGCTTTTCAAGGCCCATCAGTCTGAAGATCCGATAGTCCGAAGACCCGATACCCCGTAAGTCTTGTAGTCCGAATGCCCGATATTCCGAGGTAATGGTAATAATAATAATAATAATAATAATAATAATAATAATAATAATAATAATAATAATAATAATAATAATAATAATAATGATGATGATAACAACAACAACAACAACAACAACAACAACGACGACGACGACGACGACGACATTCTACATAGACCAGAGAGGTGTGTGGGATCAAAAATAATATTGATTCAACCTTTGAAATATGAGTCGGTCAGAGGCCATGTATTAAGTATTGACCTTATATTTTCGGTATTTAACTGGTGTGGCTCATTGAATATGGTGCTCAGTACGTGGCTGAGAGGTCTCCGATTCGATTCTGGCCATGAGCACATCGGTGTTTTGACTTACGGGTGAAACATTAAAAACCGAGGTCCCGAGTCACGGTTGGCGTGGCTTGTAAAATAGCCCTCACTGCTTGGGGAGGGTCCGTTGCAAAGGTTCAAATTTCTATGTAACGCATCAGGCAGATGCCGTCTACATATACGTGAAATAACCGTGGATAGACGTTAAACAATAACCAATCAATCAATATATTTTCATTATCTATAAAGTTTATATCAGACTTGTAAAACTAATTTCAACTGAAGTTTTGTGCTGTTTTGTGGACAACAATTCTCTCTGACATTTCTATAGACATAAATTTTTGTAATCTTTGTTATAATCACTTACTCATTTTATGATAAAATCAGGCAAAAGTACATGTGTAAATGAAAAGTATAAAGACCGAATATAAATTCCGATATACAAGGCCGACCCGATTTCTATCGTGGAAAAGACAAAATTGATGAAAGTGGCCGATAAGACATATGCTCGACAAGAACGAAAGCAAGTGAACTCTACTTCCTTTTGTTTCATGCATTTTATATATGCATGCATGTTGATTGCAAATAAAATCAAATTGAATATGTATTTGTTCTTTTTTTCAGCTTGGAGTGTGGTCTTTAAAATACCGAAAGATGCTAAGATTTCTGGACACAGCAGTATCGTGGCTTTCTGGCAAGCTAGTGGCGCCATGAATGAAAACGATTACTCGGCTAAATCCGATTTTGGTGCCTCAAGTAATGTCTTCAAATCACCATGGCTCGATGACTGGGACACCAGGAGCTTCTCGGCTGTGAGTGTATTTCACCAGCAAACCCTGGACTATTCTGTCTCTTTAAGTCATAAAAGTACCGAGAAGGTTCTTGTGGATTTTTGATGTATTGTTTTGGAAAAACATGGGGAAGATGGGTGTCATAATATGTATAACAAGAAACACGCGGGAGATGGGAGTCATAATATGTATAACAAGAAAACACGGGGGAGATGGGAGTCATAATATGTATAACAAGAAAACACGGGGGAGATGGGAGTCATAATATGTATAACAAGAAAACACGCGGGAGATGGGAGTCATAATATGTATAACAAGAAAACACGGGGGAGATGGGAGTCATAATATGTATAACAAGAAACACGCGGGAGATAGGAGTCATAATATGTATAACAAGAAAACGTTCATTGATGTTTCCATCGATGGATGCCTTCGGCAGACACAGCGATGCCGTAATTCGTTGAAATCGGATTTTATCCACGATCAGCAATTCCGAAAGTTATAACTTTTACACATCAATTAATTGTCAAATCAAAGATACGTATTGACAATAAATGTAAAATAATTAATAGCTGTAAACTGTACTGTAAGAGCATTCAAGAATCCATAAAACCGAGCTGTAATGGTAAAGTCTGACATAAAACTCTGCGAGTTGTCACGGTAACTTCCCGAGCTTTAATGGTAAATTCTGGCATAAAACTCTGCGAGCTGCCATGGGAACTTCTCGAGCTGTAACGGTAAAGTCTCGCATAAAACTCTGCGAGCTTTAATAGTAAAGTCTCCCATAATACTCCCCGAGCTGCCATGGTTATAAAGTCTCCCATAAAACTCCCCGAATTGCCATGGTAAAGTTCCCCATAAAAATATCCGAGCTGCCATTGTAAAGTTTCTCATAAACTCTGTCCAAGTCGCCATGGTAACTAAAGTCTCATACAAGAGTATTCTATGAGATAAGACACAGTCACTTCTATATCTTAAACTATTCATACAATTTTATTCTGTAGATTGATTCATGCAAATATTTATCTATTTATTTACTGATTTATGTAATACATCTAGTCAGCCAGTGTAGCTCAATCGATTTGGTCCTTGACCGAGACATTCCGAGTGCCGCCTTTGTCTCGTGAGAGAGTCTTTCCGAGTACTGCCATTGGCTAATGATGGAAATATTTCGAGTCCCGCTATTGGCTCCTGACCCAGACATTCCGAGCTCCGCCATTGCCTTGTGACCGAGACATTCCGAGACTCGCCATTGGCTAGTTACCGAAACATTCCGCTGAGTGTCGCAATTGGCTTATGACCGAGACATTCCGAGTTTCGCCATTGGCTAGTAACCGAGACATTCCGCTGAGTGCCGCCATTGGCTCATTGATGTCTGACCCGGATGAGACAGTATACATTAGGGTTCATCATTGTATATCTCTCTCTTACTCTCTTAATATCATTACTATTATTTGTAATGCTTTGTTCCTCTTTAAGGTCCGACTGTCAGCTTACAAAGATAACATCGAGAAAGCATACATTGTGTATGATAGCATGGGGAAGACGAAGAATAACTGGATGGACTGTTCCAACATAATAGACTCGTCCTATACTGACGTCACTTCTTTAACCAAAAACTACTGTGAGATGACGTAAGAAAATAGAACATGGAGAAACCAACGATAACTTCCTCTTGTATTTCGGAAACTGTCATTTTGGATAAAAAAAGAATTAAAATCCCATTTTATGTACTGCTTAATATGATGACCAGTGATGCACGTAACAAAGTTTATTAGACTAAATAATGTTATAAAACAATTGCTTTGTAATCCTGCAAAATTGACATTTTGTATTTTCTGTACTTGCGTGACAATTATGCCCTGCGGGGCCCATGTGTTTTTTGGTCGATAAAGTATCTGTATTTGTATTAAACTTAATCCCTTATATTTACACGATTAAAGTCATGAAGAGGGAAGGCATGTATAAATGAATACCTACAAGTAAAAAGAAAGCACACTGTATTCTTCATTTGTGAATAAGAAAATCATCGTCATACTAGTAACATTTCAATGAATACATACTGTAAATGAATCGAGATAAATGAACTAAAATAAGAAAGATATTCTAAATGACAAGTGAATGAATAAATACAGAAATAAAAAGGTTAATAAACCTACACATTCATTGCTGAATTTCTCACTTCAGAGGCGGCACGGGGTCTGGAAGCAGACATTTCTTTGTGAACCATGCGTATGGCGGATGCGCTAACGACCATGGGTGGTTTATGCTTAAAGATTACAACGCTCTCTCAGGGTGTTCCGAATGGGATCCCGTCACCGGCAAATCCTACTTCAAATATTCCAGCGCCTCCACGAAAGTACACTGGGGACAAAGTATGTGGTATACTAAATGAACATGAATCTATATTTATGTATATTTATGACATGGATTTCTTTTCCTTTCTCACTTTCTTTCTTTCTTCATTCCTTTTTCTTTCTTTCCGTTTTCTTTCTTTCTTCATTCCTTTATTCTTTTTTCTTTCTTTCCTTCTTTCTTCATAGATCAATATTTATTCGTTATGTTTGCAATACCGCTTTATGCATGCAATTTCTTAATATTCTCTAAAACAGTAAACAGTATCATTTAAGAACTAATGTCATTTTCTTTGTTTCCAAGGTAACACGGAAACTGCCGATACGATGGTTGTGTCTGTCATGGGTATGTATATTTGTAGCAAAAATATTTCACAGCAAGAAATATATAAAGTTTTAAATCACAAGGTGTATATAAATTGGAGAAACTTCAAAAAAATGAAATCGTTCCAACGGAACATGTTTTTTTCACTCTATTAACTGTCCCAAGTCAGCACTACAATAACGAGACAATCCAATATATTTGTGATGTCTTTTTATTCTCATAGCGAACCGTCCGTCGTCCGTCGTCGTCCGTCATCCGTGAAATCTTCATGTTCTGAGTAGCAATTGTGTAGCATGTTTGCCGTGGTAGTAGATTTCTACAAAGTTTGTTTCTATTCAGATCTGTAAACAGGTGGCGCCACTATAGACAACAGTACGACCAAGAGGGTATCCTCATTTGAAATTCTTTGTCTTCGGAAGTGATGCATAAATTAAAAAAAAACTAATAGCATGTGATTATTCTGAAAGATTGAAAGACTCAAATTTGTTGATTTCCTTCAAGATAAAATAGAATTTTGATGTTTCTATCTCAGAACTAGATAACAGAATTTGATGAAACTTGTTTAACATGAAGAATTTATGACGACCCCAAAAAGTACAATTCTTTGACAACCTTCTTCTGATCGGCTACATAGATCCATAAACTGAATGCACTAGAGTGACGTAGATGGATGTTTAACCAGATTCTGTTTCCATGTTAAAATTCGTATTTTTTCTTTAGTATGATTCTATTTTATTTATTTATTTATTTTTTTGACATACCGGTAGTCGTATCTGTGTATTTTGTGTTACTTTCTTGATTACGCAGCTTGGAGAAATAATATAGCATTTATTTGCTAATTTGGTAAATTTCATAAGAAAATATCTATTTCAAGTGTGTGATTGAAAAGTATGTCACAATTTCGTTTTTGTTTTCTTTTCTTTTTTGTCTGTTTGTTTTGTTTTTGTTTATTTGTTTTTTGTTTGTTTTTTTAAATTTTGTTTTGTCTTATTTTTATCTATTTTTTCTAGTTTTATTTATTTATTTATTTATTTATTTATTTATTTATTTATGATTAATTTTAGATATTTGCAGTTCTCAATATATTAACTAAGACATGTAGAGAAAAATAGTAGAAAAAAGGAATTCAAAACCAAATATCAAGCAATCATTTATTTGTAGCAAATTGTGCTCACTCTTCCTAGAGGTAGGATTGTGGCTTAACTACCAGACTTATTTTGCAAGTAATACGAGCTCTAGTTTAGGATTAGGTCACTTAGGCGAGAGTAATCCATGTTCGAGTCTAGGATTAGGTCACTTAGGCAAGAGTATTCCACACCCAAGTCTAGGATAAGGTCACTTAGGCGAGAGAAATCCACGTTCGAGTCTAAGATAAGGTCACTCAGGCGAGAGTAAACCCTGGTCGAGTCTAGGATAAGGGCACTTAGCCGAGAGTAATCCGCGCTCGAATCTACGATATGGTCACTTAGGCGAGAATAATCCGTGTTCGAGTCTAGAATATGGCCACTTACGCGAGAGTAATCTGCCCTCGAATCTAGTATTAGGTCACTTAGGCGAGAGTAATCCGCGCTCGAGTCTGGGATTAGGTCACTATGGCGAGTGTAATCCGCGCTCGAGCCTAAGAATTGGTCACCTAGGCAAGAGTAATCCGTGTTCGAGTCTAGGATATGATCACGTAGGCTAGAGAAATCCGCACTCGAGTCTAGGATATGATCACTAAGGCAAGAGTAATCCGCACTCGAGTCTAGGATATGATCACTTAGGCGAGAGTAATCCGCACTCGAGTCTAGGATATGATGACTAAGGCGAGAGTAATCCGCTCTCAAGTCTACGACAGTAATCAGCCCTCGAGTGTAGCACAAGATTACCTAAGCGAGAGTAATCCGCACTCGAGTCTAGGATATGGACACTAAGGCGAGAGTAATACGTGTCAAGTCTAGGATATGGTCACTTAGGCGAGAGTAATCCGCACTCGAGTCTAGGATATGGTCACTTAGGCGAGAGTAATACGTGTCAAGTCTAGGATATGGTCACTTTGGCGAGAGTAATCCGCACTCGAGTCTAGGTTATGGTCACTTAGGCGAGAGTAATACGTGTCAAGTCTAGGATATGGTCACTTAGGCGAGAGTAATCCGCACTCGAGTCTAGGATATGGTCACTTAGGCGAGAGTAATACGTGTCAAGTCTAGGATATGGTCACTTAGGCGAGAGTAATCCACGGCCGAGTCTAGGACTAGATCACTAACGCGAGATTAATCCGCGCTCGGGTCTAGGATTTGGTCACTTAGGCGAGAATAATCCGCTCTCGAGTCGAGGTTTAGACCACTTAGGCGAGAGTATAATCCGCGCTCTAGTCAAGGATTGGGTCACTTAGGTGAGAGTAATCCACGCTCGACTCTAGGAGTTGATCGCGTAACTAGTGTTTTCTAAACTCTTATATCCATATTGCGTTGCATGTGTGACATTAAACTCACCCCCCTCATTTATACCCGTTGGGCAGGGCAGACTTGGTATAAAAGTTAGCGGGGGTTCTACCATTAGGTTTCAGCGGTTTATTCATTACTGCTCTTTAATATGGAATTTAACAATTAACAAACCAAATTTACATTACAGCTTGGGACATGGTGTTTAAAGGTGTTCAGGGAGTTGCTCCCCCTCAAGGAGGACTCCGTCAGTTGTGGCAGGGAACAGACACACTGAACAACAACAATCCCTCTGCGCAGACTCTAACACGTAGTCCCAATCTCGTCTACAAGTCCATCAACGTCGAAAAGTGGCAAAGTGTACCCGGATTCTTTATCGAGAGTGTAAGTTTTGTACTATTTTGCACAACCACGAGGTTCGGGGCCAAGGGTGTCCATCTGCTGTGCATTGGTCCGTTGTCTTAGTCGGATGACGTCACGGTAGACGTTGCCATGTTAAAGATCCATCATTTTCTCCGGACGGTCTTGTTCGGTCAGTGCCAACGGTCAGCTTTAAAGGTCTACATTTCTGTTATGCCAAACTCTCATACAGAGAGCGAGGGACTTATAGTGTGTCACCTGGTGTGCCAAATGTAAAAACCTTTCTTAAAAAAGGGTAATCGATTTTTAAAATCTATTATACCATTAAATGGGATTTTCCCAGTTTTATACGAATCTTGTAAAAAGCAGCTTCGAGCCAAATTGAATAACAGTCGGGAAAAGCGGAGAGTAGCATAGCATACCATTAAATGACATTTTCCCAGTTCCTGATTTTGATGATAAATATCTATCGGATGTGTGAAGGGGATGGTGTGGGGTGGGGTGGGGGGTAATGGAGATGTTATATTTTACATGTACTCCCCTTCTGAATTCACCAATGGTTTTATTGAATAAACGCTCTCATTATCCGTAACAGGTGAAGTACGCTATGTTTAACAACGGATACGAAGTGGGTTACAGTATATACGATGGCAGGGACACTGACAAGAACGGCTGGTTTGTAGATCCCAGAATCCTCTACTCAAGATGGACGGACATCAAAGGCTATACTAAAGTCGGCTCCTCTATAAATGGGTAAATATCGTATATGTGTGTGTGATTGAGAGGTCCTGCACTTGTCCTTCTTACTTAGAATTGTGATTCCTAAAAATGATTTACGTTAGGTACCTTGGCCAGAGCACGCTTGTCGCTGGCTTCTCACCAATGCGACCCGGGTTCGATTCCCGGTGTGGTACGTGAGATGGTGTCACCAACCTGGCTTCGTGGGTTTTCTCCGGGTACTCCGGTTTCCTCCCACACAAACGACACCTTACGCCAAGATCTGTTCCAACGAGCAAGATTTATATAAGTTGTTGTTTCTTAATCGTTGTAAAATAAATAAAGTTTAATTTTAAAGTTTAATTTTTAATTTTCTTGTTGATATTAAGTTACATATTGGTTATTATATGATGGTTTTTTACCATAATGCTATTCGTATTTACGATTTTAACTTGAATAATCTGTTCTCAGTCTGGAGGCTTATGTGTAAATCGTCAAATGTATGTTACCGCGACGATTGCCGCTTCAGTTGAGCGGCCTAAGTCGGTGCCGCAAATGTATGTTACCGCGACGATTGCCGCTTCAGTTGGCCGGCCTAAGTCGGTGCCACAAATGTATGTTACCGCGACGATTGCCACTTCAGTTGACCGGCCTAAGTCGGTGCCACAAATGTATTACCATGGAATATATGTGTGATGTCTTTCTATGCGCTTTTCCTTGTTTGCTCTGTATGTTGGTGGTACCTTCTGTCATAAAGCTGAGTCAGATGTCATTCATTTTCATAAATACTATAGAAGTGATTTTTCCTGGAATATGTACGAAAATTGTAGAAGTCTGTGTCTTTGAAGATACTGAAAAAGTGTACATGAATGTTTCTATACTATGTAAATACAGGTCACGTGATCTAGTTAGTAATTTGGTTACATCTCAAACGTTTGCAGAGGCTTTTGGTAGATCAGGGCCGGGGTTCCCGCCGATGTCTGTGCATCGGTGAGATTCTTTAGCAGACCGGAGTCAACTCTTCGTATTCGTCCCATGAGGGGGCGAGACAAATTTCCTTTTTTCAGTTGAAGAGTTATAAATTGAGTACTCCCTTATTTATACTCAGCTTTGCCACTGGTGTATGAAATGATTTATTAGTGTGCTAGTGCTATATGAAAAACTCAGTCTAAGAGTGATTAATATTATGGGAATGACGTCATTCGACCATTGGCCGGCATCCATACTTAAAAATTAATAAACGAAATTGATTACTTGATTTAAATACATTAATTAAAAGGAAAAACTAGTGATAAATTAAAAAATGAATAAATTTCGACCATATTTTTGGGCAGTATAACCCCAAGCAGACATAAATTGATGTGTGTGTACAAAACTCGCCCAGGGTCGGAATCAAACCCCCCCCCCTTTCTCTCCTCCCCGGAGTATTGCTGTCCCGGTCAGGTAATCAGGCGAAGCACCCCACGCTATCGTATATTTCTCGGGGTTGTACATATTTAAATACCAGTGTATTTTCATTTTCTGTCTAATCGTGTCTGTAATTGCCCACCTCAAAGGTGACTTTTCTTGAGAAAATCTGAAAAGAGTTCTGTTTGCTGAAACTTTGGAATGTGGGAATTGCGTACAACAAAATCCGTGCGCTTTATATAAATGTACTTTGAAGGAACGCAGAGCGGCATGCCCAAATGGAAATGTGCATGGCCAGAGTATAACCCGTGTGTCCTTTTTCTACTTTAAACTTTTAACTATCGATTAATATTTTGTGTTTGGAACAGCGACAATACACGTCGTTTCGCCTTGTGGAAAGAACATGGGGGCTGCCCCAATGACAAGGCGTGGATGGCCATCTTGGATTCTTCGGACTCGGCAGATCCTTGTTCCTGGGACAAATTAGCAGCATCCCACAGCTTGGCACGTCCCTACTTTCTGTACAGCAACAAACTAACTTGGGCCCTGTGTGAATCAGGTATTGTTGGCATTGACCGATTGATGTAGTTAAGTTTAGAATAAGAAATATTTTAAACTTTTAATGTAACATGGAAGTTGTTAGAGGTTGGAGTCGGGGTAAAGCATAGTATGGAGACAGGGTAAGGCATGGGATGAAAGAGGAGGTAAGGCATTGGAGGGAGACGGGGGTAAGGCATGGGATGAGGTCGGAATAAGGCATGGGATGGGGTCGGGGTACGGCACGGGATGGAGTCGAGGTACGGCATGGGATGGAAGAGGAGGTAAGGCATGGAAGGAAGTCGGGGTAAGGCATGGAGTGAAGTCGGGGTAAGGCATGGGTTGGAAGAGGATGTAAGGCATGGGATGAAGTTGGGGTAAGACATGGGATGGAGTCGGGGTAAGGCATGCGATGAAGTCGGGGTAAGGCATGGGATGGAAGAGGAAGTAAGCATGGGATGGAAGTGGAGGTAATGTCAAGGAACTAAAATCCATACCTCCTTTTCTTTCCCAACATTGTGAGCAGATATCATGTGTATTACAATTTTCTAGACATCCATTTACCGATATCGTTTATTTGAATTGGGTTTTACAGTATTTTTGTTCTCCAATATTTCTATATAACATTTTTCTGATTTAATAAGCCGTGTGTCATTAACATTTCCCCATATCCTCTTCTGAAGTCTCCTAAAGTGAACACAGAAAAAGACAAAGCGGACAAGCAAACAAATTTCTCCAAGACTTCTTATCATCATATTATATATGACATATATGTCCATACATATTTATCTAATAATGGCAATGGTATTTCATGTTCTTGGATATAAATGCTACGAAAGAAAAAAAAAAAAAAAGAATATAAAGCCAACACGATCTTTGCACATGAACATTGTCATATAATTTTTCATATTATGCTTATAGATCTTAGTACACAGGTATTATAAATATAAACATTTCTGTCTCGTTATAACACAGGAGGATCTTGGAATAGCGCAGAATTCCCGTCTGCCGAAACTCTGGCTATATTCATCAAGGGTAAGCCATTATCAACACACTATTGTAATTTTATTCATATAGTAATGTACGACACATCACGTGCACGAACTGGCATCCAATACACGTTTGATCACAATGTAGGAACATATGTCTTCTAGATCACATATACCGGTTGAGTACAGTGGCGGATACAGGATTTAAAAAAAAAGGGGGGGGGGCACTTGTGAAAGTATTAGCCAAACTACTCTGCCCTTTTGGGTGACAAATCTGGAGTTTTACTTGTAAATATGTGGCGAAAAGGGGGCCCCAGGCCAAAGCCTCCCCTCTAAATCCGTCACTGTAGTATTTTCTTCCTGTCCCGTAAGTTTTTGATTGAATATTGTTACCGTCACTCCACGATTATTTCACGTGTATGGTGACGCCATCTGCCTGATGCATTGCATACAGATTTAGACCTTTAATTGCAACGGACCTGCCCGAAGCGCCCAGGGATCTTTTACGTGCCATGCCTACCGTGACACGGGACCTCGGTTTTTACTGTCTAATCTGAAAGACAGAACACCGGTGTGCCCAGGGCGGGAGTCGACCCTGGGACCTCTCGATCACGAGCGGAGCACCTTATCCACTAGGCCACACTGGTTTTGCCACGTAGGTCCCAGGTGCGAGCACAGTCTGCGACTCTGCGGCTTCTACCTATGGTTGAGATAGTACAATCAGAAATCCCGTAGTCACGTTTTGCGAGTCGCAGTAGACGTCGGCTCCTAAAGGATCCCTTATTGCTTCCGGTGGGTCCGTGGCAAAGGTCGTAATTTTATGTTCACCGCAATTAGTATTAGGTGGATGACATTTTCACAAATGTGAAATATACTTGGAGTAACGTCTAACAAAATAGATAAATGAATAAGAAATAAACAAATAAATAAATAAAAAAATAATAATAAAGTAAAATAAAGAACCACGGCCGGTCGACTAGACAGACAAATTGCATGACCAGTGGTTGACAGATACATTTCATTGTTATTATGATTGACTTTCTTTATTTTTGATATCCTTATACTTTTCTTGATATTAACATGTAAAATGATACATGCTGGAAATGATCTGTCAAAAAATCTCTTTTATAGGGTGGAGAATGGTGATGAAAGTTGCGCATGGGCAGTCCATAAGCCCCGCCTCCAGCGTGTACAACCTATGGACCGGAACCTATACCGTGAACGAATTTGATTCTAGCGCCTTGACGATAGGTGCCAACACGAAAACATACAAATCAAGCGCTGTTGATGGCTGGTCTACAAACCACATTGTTTCAGCTGTAAGATAATATTTCAATTAAATTTAGTTAATGTTTGTCAAAATAATATCACATTTCAGTGGCGGATTTAGAACAATCGATCAATCAATAAACAGAAGCGAACGAATAAATAAATAAATCAATCAATGTTCATATATGGAGCATATGAGTGTCGACTAATTGAAATCGGATATGATAATACATAAAGTGATTAATATCATAAGGAATAACTATAGGTTATTGACTGAATACGACGAAATATGACCGTCCGAAGTCTTTGAACGGTAAAGCGTCCGCATCCGCTCAAAGACTGAGGGCGGTCATATTTTGTCGTATTCAGTCAATAACCTTTTTATTACATATTTAACCGTCCATATACATTTAAATCTATAAATCGAAGTATTTTCGTTGATAGTACTGTCCGCCATGTTTGTTTGCGCCCGGTATGACGTCAAATATAAGTATGACGTCAGGTAACTGGAAATAGTCCCCGGGCTGTTATGAAGCTTGCGGGCATTTATGGCTCTCTATCAGCCCGGAAACTTTCTATATAAACTATTGATAAAATTTTCAAAATATGTAATGATATGATTTTATTGGCGTATAAGTCATATATGAAATATATGATATCCTACTGTATGCGTCATATATAATCTGCTACTGTAGGTCAGAGTTAGCTTCTACAAGAGCGGAAAAGAGGAGGGTTATGTGGTGTTTGATGCACACGGCTCTGACAAGAACAACTGGTTTGATTGTAAGAGGATCCTCTATACCAGCTGGGACGATCTCAATCGGGGAACATCTCACAATTACTGCGGCATTTCTGGGTATCCATACATTTTACAGAATTATATCTATATCACATTTACAATTTCTATGCTAGCACAGGCTTACAAGTAGGGAGCATTTCATATGTGATGAGGACCTAAATTTTATCTATTTTTGTTGACCAGAACAAAACTTATTACATGAAAATCATTGTATGATGTATCAAAATAGGCTGGAAAATGATGATGATCCGCTTCCATTGCCTGTGGACAGATTATTTGGGGGGAAGAGGAGATTGATTTTTTTTGTATCAGTTGAAAATCCGAAAACCTACCAGCCATTAAGGAAAAAAGAGGAGTTACCGGCTCAGTTATGTGGCAGAAGTCACCATGGAGCTATACAATACATGAATATAAATAATATAATAGAACATTTAACACATTACAAAAATATTTGATTGTAGTGCAATTACGATACCGACTTAGGACGGTCATTTAATTTGACAAAAGCCAAACAAATGGTGTGGTTAACCGGTTTACGGGCCCACCTTCCCACTCACCGTAACAGCAGAACAATCAAAAGACGTACATTTAAAAATTTATAAATAGTCCTCCATGTAAAGAACAAGGGTCAACAGGTATCGCATATTGAGAGGTCATAAAAATATAAACACGTAAGGTATTGTAAAAAACATAATGGTATAAAAAATATATGCGACATCAACATGATAAACCGTGCTCTGCCAGTCTGAAAGCGAGCTAAGACCCTAGATCTGGAGTCCCGACTAACAGTCAGAGGGGACGAGGTTCAGGACCATGTCTCCTCTGAAAGAGGTTTGGACAAGGCCCGTCATATAGTCCCCACCGCCCTGTTAGTCAGCGTGCAACGTTCAAGTAAAAGTCTGCATAAGGCTGTAGAGGGGCCAAATACAAGACCTATAGTCTTTTTGATGATCTCAATATCATATTGTCTATTTAGGAGACGTTTGACTATTTTATTACATGATAAAATAACGTTATCGGAGCCTTTTACTTTCCTTAGTTTATATACGAGATCACCGTAAAAATTAGGATGGGAAATGCCATTGGATACATACTGTTGAAAAGAAATATTTCCAAATTTAGATAGAAGTTCTGAATGAGATCTGAAGAATTTGCCGAATGTTTTTCTTAGCTTGTGATATCTGTAACCCTGAGTTAAAAGTTTAGTAGTAATTTGTAAATTTCGTTTATGAAAGTCCAAAACATCGGTGCAGCCTCTGACAAATCGAACTAATTGAGATATATAGATACCATATGATGGGAGTCGAGGGACATCGCCATCCAAATAAGGGAAATTTACAATAGGAAATCCAAAATCCTCACGTTTATCATAAATATTAGTATATATTAGGTTGTTGATGATTTTGATGTTTAAATCTAAGAAAGGCGTAGATTTATCTCAAGTATTAGCTTTATTCAATGTGAGCTCTGGTGGATATATTTCTGATATAAATTGTTCGAATTCAGGGTTGTCGATAACCAAAATGTCATCCAGATATCTGCAAGTATTATTAAATTTGTCAATGAGGTCAAAACGTTTAGATTTTTGAATAGAAACCATAAAATCCCTCTCATAACAATAAAGAAATAAATCTGCTATCAGAGGCGGGCAGTTAGTACCCATAGGAATCCCAACTATTTGTTGATATATCTTGCCATCAAATTGCACAAAAATATTATTCATGAGAAAATCCAGTGCTTTACATAATTCCTTGCAAGTCCAGTATTTATATGAAGTATATTGTTTGTTGGAAAAGAATCCAGAGTTATTGGAGGTACATATGTACGTTTTAGATTCTCTGTGAAAACACCATTCTCTGGGAAATACAAACAAGAAAGTAAAAGTCCAGGCAGATCTTGCAAAAATGTGCAAGTAATACATTTCAATAAGGAAACGTAACATGTAAACATTGTATGGGCATCATATCGTCTTTCTGTCTTAACCCTTTTGTATCACATGTATTATTTGCCGTATACATCTGTATAAATCTTATTTTTTCGTTTTATTTCTTGTACAATGGTTTTGCACACTAAGCTGATCATAGTCACAGTTTGAGATTGACATTTCAAGTTTTGTAACATACATTCCTATTTTTATTTATTTATTTTTTTGTTATTCTTTTTATTATTATTATTATTATTATTATTTTAATTTGTTTATTTACTTATTTACTTATTTATTTATTTATTTATTTATTTATTTATTTATTTTTGATTTATTTATATTGAAGGACAGTCTTAATCAGCTGATTCAGATGACTCGGTCTTGACTAAAAATTCAGACTTTTTGGTCGAAAATATCCGAATTTAATCGGATTTAAAATTTGAAAAAATAATAATAAATAAATAAAACAAAACCCCATTAATTTGGCTTTATCATAACTTTTTTCATTGTTTTATTTGTAACCAGCGTTAACCAGTGTTGAATTGGTACATTTTCCTCCATCATTTTGTTTGTCAATAAAATGCAAGAAATAGGTAATTGGGAAGGAGGTTGCTGCTTGCTTTATTAGGTGGGGTGTGTTTGTTTTGGTTTTAAACGGGGACAAATTTGTACATTTTTATGCGATGGGGTCGTTCATTTCAAATCTACGCCAAGATATAGTACGGAGAATGCATCTTATTTTTCACTCAATACCAACACAGAAGTAGAAACTGCGATTACAAAAATTCAAATAGTGACTATTTATTTACGAACGCATGCGCTATGATGTAATGATTTACTCAAACACGATGTACATATGGAGACTACACAAGATTACAATCCTGTGTAAAAATACATGATATATAGTTTATTCAGCATATAGATATACTTATAAAATCAACATAAGTAGTAGTAGAGTGGGGCACCTCAGGTAGGGTTTTGAATTTCCCGCGTTAGAAACTTTCGACCAATCAGAGACCAGCATTCAAAAATCACGTGAATTCCGGTCGTGACGTCATCATTAACCCCGTCACATGACCTAATGACGTAAGGGATGACCTCTCTACTGACCCCATGACCTTTGTATTGACCCTTGACCTCTTTTTGACCCCTCCCGTGACCATAAAGGGGAATTCCCGGATCTACTTTCAGAGGCTACCGCACGGTTTAGTGACATTATATATAGGTCAAGTGGAATATGGAATCAGTCCCCCCTCCTCTTTTTTTCATTACATTTGCTATGTCTCGTGATCAGTAAATCGCATCTGTCCCCTTAGTTCACTATTAATGTCATTCATCTTTATATCAGTGAAAGCGCTGGCGTTACCGGTGACTGATTTTCGATGCAAGGTTTTTGACGCTGCCGCCGCTGCGGCGGTGGCTTATATACTATACAGAAAAAAATTGTTCAGAGATATATTTATACACTTTATTTTGTTTATTTATTTGAGTTTTGTGAAATAACGTCAAACTGATATGAACTATTAGTAATTCAAGACTCATAACAATGTCAATACGTCTGAATACCATTGAATCACAGCTGTCCCCTTAGTTTACCTTTTTAAAATGTATATCCTACTCTACTCTAGGAGTTACGTGCATCGCATTTAAAAAATCAAAATGTAGCCCAAATTTGGAAAAAAACGTGCTTTACAATTTGATATTCACATATCCAGTTACTCTTTTTCACCAAAGTTTTGGAAATTTCTTCCATTAAATTAAGAATACCATTATTGTTAAATGTAAATCGCAAATATACTCATACCACTTTTAATCCAATTTGAAAAGAATGAAGTTTTTCCTTTATAACATACACATTTATTTTGCCATATAGTTTGTTGTGAAATAGACCCTGATGAAAATTGGACAAAATATAAGTTCTTTTTACAAGCATTAAAACATGTAAACACTTCTTTATAAAATAATGGCGTATTCTTCATCAATACAAAATCACATCCATTAGTTTCAGTGGTTTTCAATGAATACTCAGTATTAACATTTGAAGAAAATAAGAAGCTGTTAATAAATCTATAATTATTACTTCCTATATCAATAACTCTGGATATCCAACTTGCTCATAAGGCTTTTAGTTTTGTTTCCACATATACACACTACCAATTCCTCCGTTTTGGGGTGAATTGTTAAGTACATTTCTCTTTATTCTTTCTTTCTTGTTCCATATGAAATTATAGATTGACTTATTAATTTTCTTAATGTAATCCCTATGTGTGGGAGAGGTAAGACTGAAGCCACATATACTAGTTACGACATAGCTAAAAATATACTATGCTACATTTACCTAATATGGCCAGTTTCCTTTTTTTTTACCAGGATTCGAATAATTTTTCAATATCGTCATATACACACTTATCCAATTTTTATTGTCACACTCTTCTTTATTATGACCTATATAGATACCAAGACATTTTATCACGTTTTTCCTCATTCTAATTCCGTGTATATTTTCACGGTTATTATTTAAATTCCCTAACAATAGACACTCTGTTTTGCTAATATTTATTTTTGAACCAGCATGTTTACAGAAGGCATTTATAATTTCTATAGCATGTGCAACGGAATCTTCATTTTTTAATGTTAATGTAAGATCGTCAGCACTCTTTATTTCTTTCAATAAATTTTTGCAGGTAAAGCCTTGTATTGTTTCATTACACCTTATATTAGGTGCTAGAGTCTCGGCGACAAAAAGGTACAAAATGGCCGAAATGGGGACAGCCTTGCCGTATTCCACGGTGCATTTTATTAGTTTTTTTTACAACCATCCATTGTTTTTGATATGAAAAATTGGATTATTTCATCCAATTTATAAAATTATTACCAAAATTGAATTTCTGTAATGTTTTAAAAAGAAAGTTCCACTCAACAGAGTCAAATGCTTTCTCAAAATCTAAGAATAACAAAACTCCGTCTTCTCTATTATTTTCAAAGTACTCGAATATAACTAATATGATGCATTTTCACTTATTAATCTACCTTTAACATAAGCACTCTGTTCTGTACTAATGAGTCTATTTGATACTTTTTGCCAATCTGTTTGCGAAAAAAAGAAATGCGATAATTTTGTAGTCAATATAGGATAGACTTAAAGGTCTAAAATTTTTATATCATCCTTTTTATGTAATAATGAGATAACAGGCTATCGTTGAGTATAACTCCTTTCATTTCTCTATGAATATAAATTTCTTTTACTGTGTCAAAACATAGTATCAACAATATCCCACATATTTTTGTAGAACTCACTAGGTAGCCCGTCAATGCCTGGCGACTTGTTTAATTTCATATGTTATACAGCAGCACCACATTCTTCAGTCGTCAGAAAACTATCACATAATTGTTGATCATCTGAAGACAAAGATGGAATAGTGACAGTTTTCAAATATTCATCTATATCACTATTATTTGTTGGCTAGAATATAATTTTTTCATAGAAAGAGTACATTTCACCCACTATATCGTTTTGTGACAAAAGGATAGCATTATCACTAGATCGTCAATCCGTATAACGTGTTTGTTTTGCAGCCTTTCTATTTTCTGATTGCAGAGACACTGGTCATAGCCGTCGATTTTACCTCTCCAAGTCCTACGGCGGCTGTAGCGGTGACCTAGGCTGGTTTACCGTCATAGAGGGCTCTACATGTAACTGGGAGCAAAAGACAACTCGACCATATTTCGCATACAGCACAGGAAGTGGAAATACCCTCAACACCGGTACGTACAACAATGGAGTTATGTCAAAGGGGCTAAGTATGGGATAAACCTATGGGCTGGAGGGTAGAAATTGGCTTGTAGTACAGAATAGAATAAACCTAGAGGCGGGAGGAGGTAGGGCTTGGCTTGTGGTGAGGTGTATGGAATAAACCTACGGGGCGGGAGTAGGTAGAGCCTAGCTTATGGTGAAAAGTATGGAATAAATCTAGGGCAGGGCACCGGAGAGGGTAGAGCTTGGCTTGTGGTGAGATGTGTCATGTTCTAATTTTTTAATCTACATGTACTTGGGGGTGGTAAATACAAAAATTAGAATTTACCATCCCCCAAGTAAATTCAAAAATTAGAACATGACAGATGTATGGAATAAACCTAGGGCGCGGGAAAAGGTAGAGCCTGGCTTGTGGTCAGATGTATGAAATAAACCTAGGGGGCGGGAGGAGGTAGAGCCTGGCTTGTGGTCAGATGTATGGAATAAACCTAGGGGGCGGGAGGAGGTAGAGCCTGGCTTGTGGTCAGATGTATGGAATAAACCTAGGGGGCGGGAGGAGGTAAATCCTGGCTTGTGATGAGAAGTATGGAATACACCTAGGGGCGGGAAGAGGTGGAGCTTGACTTGTGAAGCAAAACTATGGAACAAAGCTAGGGGCGGAAGGAGGTAGAGTTGGCTTGTGGAGAGAAGTATGGAATAAATCAACAGGCAGGGGAAGATAGAGATTTTCTTGTGGTGTAAACGTATCACATAAACCTAAAGAAGGGGGTGGATAGAGCCTGGTTTGTGATGGAATAAACCTAGGGTATATGGGAGGGTAGAGCTGTCTTCTAGTTCAGTAGATCCGGGATCCATTCTTGAGCTGTACCACAATGTTTGAGGTAAATGGTCGCTTCCTTCTTTTATGTGGCAATACTTCTGACTGCTAAACGTATTGGAAACCGTCTAATACTTCAGAATTAGAACAAAGTCTAGACCGGACTCTCAGAATAGACCAGACTCTCAGAATAGACCAGACTCTCTCTAACACTAGACCGGACTAACTCTCATACAAGACCGGACTAAAACTCAGACAAGACTGAACTATCTCTCAGAGTAGACCGGACTGTCTATCAGAATAGACAGGACTATCTCTCAAATTAGACCGGACAAACTCACAAAATAAACTGGACAAACTCTCAGACAAGACCGGACTCACCCTCAAAGTAAATTGGATTATCTCTCAGACTAAACTGGACTAACTCTCAGACTAGATCAAACTAACTCTCAGACTAGACCGGACTAACTCTGAGACTAGACCGGACTAACTCTCAAACTAAACTGGACTACATGTAACTCTCAGACTAGACCAGGCTAACTCTCAGACTATATCGGACTAAATCTCAGTCTACACCCGACTGACTCTCAGACTAGATCGAACTAACTCTCAGAGACAAGACTGGACTCTAAACGTTAAGCTAAGCGCTTACCCAGTCACAGACATATAAACTGATCCCATGTCAACAGAGGGCTTGACACGTCTAGACATAAGTATGGCTGAATGTCAACAGAGGGCTTGTCACGTCCAGACATTAGACTGGCTGAATGTCAACAGAGGGCTTGACACGTCCAGACATAAGTATGGCTGCATGTCAACAGAGGGCTTGACACGTCCAGACCTAAGACTTGCTGCATGTCAACAGAGGGCTTGGCACGTCGAGACATAAGACTGGCTGCATGTCAACAGAGGGCTTGACACGTCCAGGCATAAGACTGGCTGCATGTGAACAGATGATTTGGCACATCCAGACTGGATGTCAACAGGGGGCTTAATACTTCCAGACATAAGACTGACTGCATGTCAGCAAAAGGCTTGGCACGTCCAGACATTAGACTGTCTGCATGTTAACAGAAGGCTTGTCACGTCCAGACATTAGACTGGCTGCATGTCAACAGAGGGCTTGGCACGTCCAGACATAAGTATGGCTTCATGTCGACAGAGGGCTTGGCACGTCCAGATATTAGACTGGCTGCATGTCAACAGAGGGCTTGGCACGTTTAGACATAAGACTGGCTGCATGTCAACAGAAGGCTTGGCACATTTAGACATAAGACTGGCTGCATGTCAACAGAGGGCTTGGCACGTTTAGCATAAGACTGGCTGCATGTCAACAGAGGGCATGACACGTTTAGAATAAGAGTGCTCGGCACGTCCAGACAAAATACTGATTGCATATCAACAGACGACTTGACACATTCAGATGTAAGGCGGAGTGCATGTCAACAGAAGACTTGTCACGTCCAGACATAAGACTGACTGCATGTGAACAGAGGATTTGGCACATCCAAACTTGGTGTCAACAGAGGGCTTGATGCGTCCAGACATAAGACTGACTGCATTTTAATAGAGGGCTTGATACGTCCAGACATAAGATTGTCTGCATGTCAACCGATGACATGACAAAAATTATTAATTACCATTAAATAGGTTACTATGCTCTAGGTCAAACACCTAATCATGCACTTAAAAAATGATGTCAACCATTTTTCGACAGTATTATATTGTGGTATAAAAACAAACATACAAAACAAAACACTAAAAAAATTAAGCATAAAGCAAAACCATGCTGTTTTCTTTGAGAAAATAATCAAACTTTATTTTAAACTATTATTATTTATGTTACAGCTCATACAGTAGCCGATGTGTTCTTGGTATCAGTCGGTAAGTAAGGCTATTTCTGTAGATATTGTATTTTTAAGAAAAAATGACATCCTAGTCGTTATCTGCTGTCCAGTTACAGCCCCGAGTCGCATCAACCAATCAAATTATCACCGAGCCGCGCAGCGGCGAGATGATAATTTGATTGGTTAATGCGACGTCATTATTTCTATTCTGACATGAACTGTAGAAACAAGTATGAAAATAAGTACTTTAATATTAATATTTTATTTCAACAACAATAAATTTAGGTCATATACGCTTTATCCGTTGTGCATGTACTTCATGTGTGTAGAAAGTGGATGCAGACGACAGTTTTGTGTATTTAAAGTGGATGTTACGTAAAAAATCAATAACTTGATTTTCAGAAAACCTAAATAGCATGTCCTAAATCGGTTTTCTGGAAATTGATTTTATTCACATTGTCAAAATCAATAACAGCGATGGGTAGGGGCTTTTAAACTCATGACTCATAAACTCATGCTTAGTAGGCGCGGTGATTCTGACCGTGAATATATCTGAGAGTAAAGCACGGTGAAACTCTATGGGATATATAGGAGAAAAATTCTCAAGTCATGTTAGAATGGGATATAATAACTAGTTTCCGTCAAAGGCAAGATATGAGTAGTAAAACATTCCGTTTTGAATATCCTGTACTTAGTTCTACTTGCTATAATCATCAGTCACAACTGAGGAATATATCATATATATATTGATACACATCTATCAATGTGTCTCTCAACCTATGTTTCTATCAAACCAAAGGTCTATTCAGTTATTATCTTATTACATATGTTAACTTATCTTATTACATATGTTAACTTATCTTATTACATATGTTAACTTATCTTATTACATATGTTAACTTCACTGGATACATGTCTATTATATGCAAACTATTATTTCCTGATTGACAGAGATAAAGTGACATTTGTCATTACTTTTATACCCACGGAGAAATAGAAGGTGCGATAAGTAATATTGTTGTTTATGTCCAAAGACACTAACATGTAACATACTAACATGTAACTTACTAACATGTAACATATTAACATGTAACATATTAGCATGTAACATACTAACATGAAACTTACTAACATGTAACATATTAACATGTAACATACTTACATGTAACATATCAACATTAACAAACTAACATTTAACATATTAACATGTAACATACTAATATGTAACATACTAATATGTAACATACTTACATGTAACATATGAACATGTAATATATGAACATGAAAGAAAAAAGAGGAGTTACCGGCTCAGTTATGTGGCAGAAGTCACCATGGAGCTATACAATACATGAATATAAATAATATAATAGAACATTTAACACATTACAAAAATATTTGATTGTAGTGCAATTACGATACCGACTTAGGACGGTCATTTAATTTGACAAAAGCCAAACAAATGGTGTGGTTAACCGGTTTACGGGCCCACCTTCCCACTCACCGTAACAGCAGAACAATCAAAAGACGTACATTTAAAAATTTATAAATAATCCTCCATGTAAAGAACAAGGGTCAACAGGTATCGCATATTGAGAGGTCATAAAAATATAAACACGTAAGGTATTGTAAAAAACATAATGGTATAAAAATATATGCGACATCAACATGATAAACCGTGCTCTGCCAGTCTGAAAGCGAGCTAAGACCCTAGATCTGTAGGAGTCCCGACTAACAGTCAGAGGGGACGAGGTTCAGGACCATGTCTCCTCTGAAAGAGGTTTGGACAAGGCCCGTCATATAGTCCCCACCGCCCTGTTAGTCAGCGTGCAACGTTCAAGTAAAAGTCTGCATAAGGCTGTAGAGGGGCCAAATACAAGACCTATAGTCTTTTTGATGATCTCAATATCATATTGTCTATTTAGGAGACGTTTGACTATTTTATTACATGATAAAATAACGTTATCGGAGCCTTTTACTTTCCTTAGTTTATATATGAGATCACCGTAAAAATTAGGATGGGAAATTCCATTTGATACATACTGTTGAAAAGAAATATTTCCAAATTTAGATAGAAGCTCTGAATAAGATCTGAAGAATTTGCCGAATGTTTTTCTTAGCTTGTGATATCTGTAACCCTGAATTAAAAGTTTAGTAGTAATTTGTAAATTTCGTTTATGAAAGTCCAAAACATCGGTGCAGCCTCTGACAAATCGAACTAATTGAGATATATAGATACCATATGATGGGAGTCGAGGGACATCGCCATCAAAGTAAGGGAAATTTACAATAGGAAATCCAAAATCCTCACGTTTATCATAAATATTAGTATATATTAGGTTGTTGATAATTTTGATGTTTAAATCTAAGAAAGGTGTAGATTTATCTCAAGTATTAGCTTTATTCAATGTGAGCTCTGGTGGATATATTTCTGATATAAATTGTTCGAATTCAGGGTTGTCGATAACCAAAATGTCATCCAGATATCTGCAAGTATTATTAAATTTGTCAATGAGGTCAAAACGTTTAGATTTTTGAATAGAAACCATAAAATCCCTCTCATAACAATAAAGAAATAAATCTGCTATCAGAGGCGCGCAGTTAGTACCCATAGGAATCCCAACTATTTGTTGATGTAACAATCTGACATGTAACAATTTAACATGTAACATATGCAAAAAGTAACATATGAACATGTAACATACCACATGTAACATACTTACATTTAAGATACTAACATGTATCATATTAGCATGTAACATATAAAGATGTAACAATCTAACATGTAACATTTTAACATGTAACATATGCAAAAAGTAACATATGAACATGTGTCAAACTAACATGTAACATACTAACATGTAACATATTAACATGTAACATATATACATGTAACATACTGATATGTAACATACATGTTACATGCGCTAACTCTCCACCACTAAATACTGACCACCAGCATATATAGTGAAATAGCGCTAAACTTCCAACACTAAATACTTACCACCACCAAAATAAGGTGAGATAATACTAACCCCCCACCACTTAATACTGACCAGCACCATATAAGGTGAAATTGTGAACTTTTTTCTCTCAATATTTCAGTGATGGACAACTGTGACCCTAACCCATGTCAGAATGGCGGCACCTGCTATGACGAAGGAATGGACTTCACATGCACTTGTGCTGGAAACTGGCTTGGAGAAAGGTGTGCTGACCGTAAGTAATGAACAGGAATGTGTTATTATGGTACCGATCAATAGACCAAGCTAGACATGTATAATCTTTTAAACTGCACCGTTCATTTGAACGGGTGTTATCTCGTCTTCGGTTATAAAACCTTCTATACTCTTTATCATCTTTAACCACCCAGAAAACACGGTCTTATAGAAAGAATATAAAAAATAATCCACCGCAGGACATTTTGTCAAGATCAACACAGCGAAATTCCAAGTATTAGAAGCAACCTGATATGACATTGTCGCACGGTTTAATTGTGCAGATTGCAAAGCAATTCTGGTCTATAAGTTGGCGATGTCCGTCTGTCTGTCCGTCCGTCTGTCTGCCCGTTGACATATTATGTTCAAAGCTCCTGGCTAAAGCAACATCTCATCACCTAAGAGGAATATAAACGAATTGTGCTACGATTTTTGACCTAGTGACCACGACCTTGGACTTTGATTTACTTTTAAGAAACTTTAACTTTGACTATATCTTTTGAATCAACAGAGATAGGGCTTTGATATTTCACACACTGGTTTTTTATGACGAATGTTTTCAATTGATACCATAATTTTTGATCTTATGACATTGACCTCATTTTTATATTGCAATGGTAATTTGTTATTGAAATCAGGTTGCATTAAGAAATGGCATGTCTTTAACCACAACTTCCCTTCTTCGTTTTTTGGGGGCGACAAAGACAGTGTATTGTGCAAAGCTTTTCTGTGAATTCTAAAACACACACTTAAAAAACCCCCAAAACTAATAATAATAATAATAATAATAATAATAATAATAATAATAATAATAATAATAATAATAATAATGATAATGATAAAATAATAATTAAAACGACACTGTGATTCATACTAGACACGACAGA
Source organism: Pteria penguin (assembly GCA_035048485.1). NCBI lineage: Eukaryota > Metazoa > Mollusca > Bivalvia > Pterioida > Pteriidae > Pteria > Pteria penguin. The sequence continues at coordinate 27,257,640 of CM068593.1, forward strand.
TGTAAGAAGAATTGATAAATCTTAGAATAATTTTTTTTTCAGTGAATGGTGCTTGGGCAAACTGGGGTTCATGGGCGGGATGTTCAGCTACCTGTGGACCAGGAACATGGACCAGGACCAGAACCTGCACCAATCCCACACCAGTTGGTGCTGGCTCATCTTGTTCTGGATCCTCCACAAGCAGTACTGCCTGTAATCTAGGAGTATGTATACGTAAGTTGTAACTTGTCATCTTGTTCTGGATCCTCCAGCAGTAGACTGCCTGTAATCTAGGAGTTTGTATACGTAAGTTGTCACTTGTCATTTTGTTCTGTATTCTCCACCAGTGGTACTACCTGTAATGTAGCAGTCTTTATGCGTAAATTATCATTTGTCATCTTGTTCCGGATCCTCCACCAGTAACACTGCCTGTACTCTACGAGTTTGTATACGTAAGTTGTCACCTGTCATCTTGTTCTGGATTCTCCACCAGTAGCACTGCCTGTAATGTAGCAGTCTGTATACGTAAGTTGTCACTTGTCACCTTGTTCTGGATCCTCCACCAGTAATACTGCCTGTACTCTACGAGTTTGTATACGTAAGTTGTCACCTGTCATCTTGTTCTGGATCCTCCACCAGTAGCACTACCTGTAATGTAGCAGTCTGTATACTTAAATTGTCACTTGTCATCTTGTTCCGGATCCTTCACTAGCAGTACTGCCTGTAATCTAGCAATCTGTACACGTAAGTCGTCACGTGTCGTATTGTTCCGATTCATCGTCATCAAGCCAACCTAGAATTTTTTTATGATCTTTATGTTTGAATTTTAAAGCAATAGATTTTCAGTTGTTGTAACATATAACGATATCATTCCCGTTTAACCTCGCTTGAGTCCTGTGACACTGTATTAATTCGCCCCAGTGATAAAGGATTATAAAAGCAATAGCATCACTGTTTTCTTCTCAAGAACCATGCAGTTTCACCGAAAGTCCTGACTTTTTATAATCATTCTCACAATCTGCATATCTGTTTACTGTGTCCTACGAGTAGAAAATCTTTTATATAGTATTATATTGATGTTGATCTATAGCCAAATAACCTATGGCACAAATAATGTAGAAATAATGCCATTTAAAAATGTCGAAAAAATTCACACAATGTTGTGTAAAAATGTTCTGGGAGTGAAGTGAAGCAACTGCAATAGCTTAGTGTATTATGAACTGGGAAGACTTCCCCTGTATATTTTTAGAAAATTGAAAATTCTGAGATATTGGGTAAAAATGAAAAATTCAGATAATTTTACTTTACGTTCTTGTTTAGAGGATAGAGTTAATTTCAATGACACTTGGGTTAATGATATAAGAATTGAATTAAACCGTTTAGGTCTTGGATACATTTTTCACGAAATTTATATTGATAAAGTTACACAATACTTGATACAACAAAGATTTTTCGATCTATATAAACAAGAAATGTTTTCTGCTATTAGAAGATCATCTCGTGGCGAATATTATCAATATATGGCCTCCAATTTTATTTACATAAACCATTGAGTGATATACATCGCAAACTCATATCTAAATTCAGACTATCAGCTCATAATCTAAATGTTGAATCTGGAAGATACAGAAATGAAACAAGGTTTAATCGAGTATGTACATTGTGTAATTTAAATGATATAGAGGATGAGTTTCATTTTATCTTAAAATGTCCAATGTATCAAGAACTAAGAAATTTATACATCAAAACGTATTACTTTAGACGTCCTAGTGTTTTTAAACTAATACAATTACTAAGTGTTCGAAATCTGAAAGAGTTACGCAACTTAGGAAAATTTTTATTTCTTGCAGAAAAAAAAAATGAGAAAACTTAACACATAGCTTAAAATAATGTTAAAAGCCCAGTAGTTGCATAGATCATCTGCCTGTGAAATAACTCTCACGCAATCGCCTTTTATTGTATTTATTTTACGTTTTACTCCTATTTATTCAATGTGTAAAATACCATACTATTAGAGAATTGCTATTGTATATATATAATAATCTATGCAAATATGTTAATCTATGTATATATTGTGTTCATCTTGAAGTTAACTTATTTATTTATATTTGTAATATCTGATGTGCCAGATGGCATAAAGAAATAAATGAACTGAACTGAACTAAAGGGAGCACTATAATAATATGATGGGGTAATCATTCAATAATTATAATTTATTATATATATTTTAAATAATTATATATAAAGGGAGCACTATAATAATATGATGGGGTAATCATTCAATAATTATATATAAAGGGAGCACTATAATAATATGATGGGGGTAATCATTAAATACTTATATTTAAATGGAGGACTATAATAATATGATGGGGTAATCATTCAGTAATTATATATAAAAGGAGGACTATAATAATATACGGGGTTATCATTCAGTACTTATATATAAAAGGAGGACTATAATGATATACGGGGCTATCATTCAGTACTTATATATAAAGGGAGGACTATAATGATATACGGGGTTATCATTCAGTACTTATATATAAAGGGAGGAATATAATGATATATGGGGTTATCATTCAGTACTTATATAGAAAGGGAGGAATATAATGATATATGGGGTTATCATTCAGTACTTATATATAAAGGGAGGAATGTAATGATACATGGGGTTATCATTCATTACTAATATATAAAGGGAAGACTATAATGATATACAGGGTTATCATTCAGTACTTATATATAAAGGGAGGAATATAATGATATACGGGGTTATCATTCAGTACTTATATATAAAGGGAGGACTATAATGATATACAGGGTTATCATTCAGTACTTATATATAAAGGGAGGACTATAATGATATACGGGGCTATCATTCAGTACTTATATATAAAGGGAGGAATATAATGATATATGGGGTTATCATTCAGTACTTATATATAAAGGGAGGACTATAATGATATACGGGGTTATCATTCAGTACTTATATATAAAGGGAGCACTATAATAATATGATGGGGTAATCATTCAATAATTATATATAAAGGGAGCACTATAATAATATGATGGGGGTAATCATTAAATACTTATATTTAAATGGAGGACTATAATGATATGATGAGGTAATCATTCAATAATTATATATAAAGGGAGCACTATAATAATATGATGGGGGTAATCATTAAATACTTATATATAAATGGAGGACTATAATAATATGATGGGGTAATCATTGAATAATTATATATAAAAGGGAGGACTATAATAATATGATTGGGTAATCATTAAATGATTTTATATAAAGGGAGGACTATAATAATATACGGGGCTATCATTCAGTACTTATATATAAAGGGAGGACTATAATGAGATACGGGGTTATCATTCAGTACTTATATATAAAGGGAGGACTATAATGATATATGGGGTTATCATTCAGTACTTATATATAAAGGGAGGACTATAATGATACATGGGGTTATCATTCAGTACTTATATATAAAGGGAGGACTATAATGATATATGGGGTTATCATTCAGTACTTATATATAAAGGGAGGACTATAATGATATACGGGGCTATCATTCAGTACTTATATATAAAGGGAGGAATATAATGATATATGGGGTTATCATTCAGTACTTATATATAAAGGGAGGAATATATGATATATGGGGTTATCATTCAGTACTTATATATAAAGGGAGGACTATAATGATATACGGGGTTATCATTCAGTACTTATATATAAAGGGAGGACTATAATGATATACGGGGTTATCATTCAGTACTTATATATAAAGGGAGGACTATAATGGTATACGGGGTTATCATTCAGTACTTATATATAAAGGAAGGAATATAATGATATACGGGGTTATCATTCAGTACTTATATATAAAGGGAGGACTATAATGATATACGGGGTTATCATTCAGTACTTATATATAAAGGGAGGACTATAAGGATATACGGGGTTATCATTCAGTACTTATATATAAAGGGAGGACTATAATGATATACAGGGTTATCATTCAGTACTTATATATAAAGGGATGACTATAATGATATACGGGGCTATCATTCAGTACTTATATATAAAGGGAGGAATATAATGATATACAGGGTTATCATTCAGTGCTTATATATAAAGGGAGGACTATAATGATATATGGGGTTATCATTCAGTACTTATATATAAAGGGAGGACTATAATGATATACGGGGTTATCATTCAGTACTTATATATAAGGGGAGGACTATAATGATATACGGGGTTATCATTCAGTACTTATATATAAAGGGAGGACTATAATGATATATGGGGTTATCATTCAGTAGTTATATATAAAGGGAGGAATATAATGATACATGGGGTTATCATTCATTACTTATATATAAAGGGAAGACTATAATGATATACAGGGTTATCATTCAGTACTTATATATAAAGGGAGGAATATAATGATATACGGGGTTATCATTCAGTACTTATATATAAAGGGAGGATTATAATGATATATGGGGTTATCATTCAGTACTTATATATAAAGGGAGGACTATAATGATATACAGGGTTATCATTCAGTACTTATATATAAAGGGAGGAATATAATGATATATGGGGTTATCATTCAGTACTTATATATAAAGGGAGGACTATAATAATATACGGGGTTATCATTCAGTACTTATATATAAAGGGAGGACTATAATAATATACGGGGTTATCATTCAGTACTTATATATAAAGGGAGGACTATAATGATATACGGGGTTATCATTCAGTACTTATATATAAAGGGAGGACTATAATGATATACGGGGTTATCATTCAGTACTTATATATAAAGGGAGGACTATAATAATATACGGGGTTATCATTCAGTACTTATATATAAAGGGAGGACTATAATCATATACGGGGTTATCATTCAGTACTTATATATAAAGGGAGGACTATAATGATATACGGGGTTATCATTCAGTACTTATATATAAAGGGAGGACTATAATGATATACAGGGTTATCATTCAGTACTTATATATAAAGGGAGGACTATAATGATATATGGGTTTATTATTCAGTACTTATATATAAAGGGAGGACTATAATGATATACGGGGCTATCATTCAGTACTTATATATAAAGGGAGGACTATAATAATATACGGGGTTATCATTCAGTACTTATATATAAAGGGAGGGCTATAATGATATATAGGGTTATCATTCAGTACTTATATATAAAGGGAGGACTATAATGATATATGGGGTTATCATTAAGTACTTATATATAAAGGGAGGACTATAATGATATACAGGGTTATCATTCAGTACTTATATATAAAGGGAGGACTATAATGATATATGGGTTTATCATTCAGTACTTATATATAAAGGGAGGACTATAATGATATACGGGGCTATCATTCAGTACTTATATATAAAGGGAGGACTATAATAATATACGGGGTTATCATTCAGTACTTATATATAAAGGGAGGACTATAATGATATACAGGGTTATCATTCAGTACTTATATATAAAGGGAGGACTATAATGATATATGGGGTTATCATTCAGTACTTATATATAAAGGGAGGACTATAATGATATACAGGGTTATCATTCAGTACTTATATATAAAGGGAGGACTATAATGATATACGGGGTTATCATTCAGTACTTATATATAAAGGGAGGACTATAATGATATACGGGGTTATCATTGAGTACTTATATATAAAGGGAGGAATATAATGATACATGGGGTTATCATTCAGTACTTATATATAAAGGGAGGACTATAATAATATGATTCGGTAATCATTAAATGATTATATATAAAGGGAGGACTATAATGATATATGGGGTTATCATTCAATACTTATATATAAAGGGAGGACTATAATGATATATGGGGTTATCATTCAGTACTTATATATAAAGGGAGGACTATAATAATATACGGGGTTATCATTCAGTACTTATATATAAAGGGAGGAATATAATGATATATGGGGTTATCATTCAGTACTTATATATAAAGGGAGGAATATAATGATATATGGGGTTATCATTCAGTACTTATATATAAAGGGAGGACTATAATAATATACGGGTTTATCATTCAGTATTTATATATAAAGTGAGGACTATAATGATACTTGCCTGATCATTGAATACTTATACATGTATATAAACTGAGGACTATGAAAATATATTGTGCGAGGTCGCAGAACCCATTCATATTGTCCACACATACATCATCGAAAATGTGATAAAGTGATCATATTAAATCATTGAATTTTTATTGTGGTCGGATCCAGCCTCTGATATATAATGTTTACCTTACAGCGGACATCGATGGAAACTGGGGAAGCTGGGGCTCATATTCGTCGTGTCCAGTAACCTGTGGCACGGGGACCAGAGTTCGAACCAGACAGTGCAACAACCCTGCCCAATCCGGAAAAGGACTGGATTGTCAAGGACCTTCATCTGACTCTATCCAGTGTGTCCTCAGTCCTTGTGCTGTTGGTAAGGAATCGCGCATGTCTTTTGACCTACTTTATACACAGTGTCTTATTAGTGTAAAATGTTAAAGAAAATTTGGCGATGGTGTGTCCAAGATTGGTATATTCCTTCCAATCACATATGGCATGTAAGATTTGTTATGTTATGTTTTGTTTTGATTTTTGTTTGTTTGTTTGTTTGTTTTTGTTCTCTCTCTCTCTCTCTCTCTCTCTCTCTCTCTCTCTCTCTCTCTCTCTCTAGTGGGCCGGTCTTTTGGTGGGGGTTTGTTTCAAATATAATCGTTGAAATAACTATAGATAGAGTAAAAAAAATTAAAAAGTTTATTTTGTAGTTTTTGTAATATGTAGTTTACGTTATATGACATTTCCGTAGAGAATTTATGTTTGCGGTTGATTTATATGCAATGTGAAATGGCTGGACATCCGCAACCGTTTAACTTGTTCGGAAAACTCGGTCCTGGACAAACTACAAATGCTGCAGGTAGCAGACATCTTGGGATATGATATACACTTGATTGCATGCTTTGGATGCTACATGTGACATAATTTTTCGGCTAGAGTGACATAGTTAGCCTTTCGGGGTACCTCAATTCTTGACAAGCTACAAGTACCAAACTTACACTAGCTAATTATTCATCTTGGGATGCAGACTCGAAAACATGTTTAAAGCTGTATCTGACTTACTTTTTCCGTTTGAGTCATTTTGGTAACCTGTTTGGGGCACGAATATATCAGTTATGGACAGTACAAGTACCAAACTTGCACCAGTGATTCATCCATGGTATGCACACGAGAGTACCTGGTTAGGTTACTTTATGTGATATTTTTTCCACTTGAGTGATTTGTTTAACCTGTTGGGATACCTCATTTTGCGACAAACTAGTAATATAAGACTTCTGAATCGGCCGTATGCCAAGTCACCTCGAATAAACAGTGTGTGAAAAATCCCAGACTTGCGCAAATGGTTCATCTTGGGATGCTGACTTGAATGCATGCTTCGTATAACTATTCCTACTTCAATTTTGTTTCATTAAAAGAAAATTGATTTGAATAGCTCAATAATGATTCAAGAGTCATTTTGAATTTGTGTCGCTAATTCTAAGAATGAAACTAGTCCTGATTTAATACTATTGATAATACTAACTCCTCTTCATCTTCATTTGAGTGTCACTCTGGACCTTCAGTCCTTTGAGTTTCCAATTCTCGTGTTTGTAGTATATCTTAATCTCTCAAATGTTCATTATAACATATGAAACACTTTTTAAATTTACCCTTCAGAAAAAATTGACCAGTCCAGAATTATACATGTGTTGATACACATGTACACATATTTATTCATAAGATCTTTTTGTATTCATATGTTTTTTTTATTCATTGTTCTGTTCATCTATTAAACTGCTTGTTGTAATTAGTTTATTTTCTAAGTTACCATCTGTTGATAAGTAAATATAATCAATAATTTTTTTCAGATGGTGTCTGGTCGGCCTGGACTACTTGGACGAGCTGTACCAAAACATGCGGAAGCGGGAAACAGGTGCGCTCGCGTACTTGCAACAACCCGGCAGCGGCATACGGAGGAAAACAATGTTCCGGAGACACCAGCGAATCAAATGCTTGTAATACACAGGCATGCCCTGGTGCGTATTACAGTTAAATGGAAAATGGCGAATTCGATACCCTGGCTTTTTTTCAGCGTTTAATTTTCGCGATGAAGTTGTTTCTAGAATTAACGTGTACAGAAGTGATCGTTATCGTGAAAGATATAGAGGATACAATTACAAAATTACAAATGTATATAGTTGAATTTCTTGCTTTGTCACATTTAAAGCAAATATAATGACATCCTTGGTCAGTATTGATTACAACGGTAATATTTTAGTTTTTTCATGGCTACTTGGGAACAGTCAAACTATTGTCCTCCAGTAATGGAGAAGACCTGGGAAACTGTCACCCTCGGACTCTCTCGGTACACTTTTCATAATGACGTGATCATAATCAATCCGTCAAACATAAAGGTTTCTTAATAATTCATATTGAAAGAACGATAAGGGCGTGGTTGGATTTGGCGACCTCGTTAACTGCTGCTGACCTGAACTTCTGGGTGACATTCACAATGAAAGAACGATAAGGGTGTGGTTGGATTTGAGGATCTCGTTAACATCTGCTGGTCTAAGTTTTGGGTGACAATCACAATGAAAGAACGAAAATGCTGTGTTGGATCTGGCGACATCGTTAATTGCCGGCCTGAAGTTCTCAGTGACCCTATCATCACTTCTCATATAAAATGATGTAACACATAATCAATTTTGTATTATGACATCAAATTTTTACGGGAAACGTTATAATTTGCCACTCATAACTTCAGTTCCGAAGTTAACGTGAGAGTATTCCCTTTATTTTTGACAGATAGTGTGGGATAGGAGAATAAGATGATTTACTTTTCCTGTTCACCGATTTATTTGTTTATTTATAATTTTTCGAAATCTTCCTTGCAGTATCTGATATGATGATCTTTGCATATGATTTAAAACCCGGCGTGGCCTAGTGGTATCGCGCTGGACTCCTGATCGGGAGGCCGGGGTTCGAGTCCTGCTCTGGCCATGCCGGTGTCCTGTCTTTCGGATGAGACAGTAAAAACCGAGGCCCCGTGTCGTGGTATGCATGGCACGTTAAAGATCCCTCACTGCTTCGGGTGGGTCCTTTGCAAAGGTCAAAATTTGTATGCCCCGCATCAGGCAGATGCCGTCACCATATACGTGAAATATTTGTTGTGTGACGTTAAGACAAAAATCAATCAATCAATCATATTTTTTAAATTGCGTCTTTTTAAATCATACCCATTATTATGGATTTCATGTTCCTCGAATGAGACATATTATAATATTAGGTAATTATGTACAATGTTTCAGTGCTGCATTTTTATTCAAGTAAGTGGGTAAAACAAAATTATTGTTGATTAGGTTGGTTGGTTGGTTGATTAGTGTTTTACGTCGCTTTCAACAATATTTCAGTTATATCGCGACATGGAAGCAGGAGGTTACCAACCTCTTAAACATAGTGGCGCAACCCGGGAATCGAACCCGGATCGTCGGCGCCGCAAGCCAAGCGCTTAACCACTACACCACGCCTGCCCCTTGTTGATTAGGAGTTAGGTCAACACATGATCAGTTGGACCCAAAGCCGGAACGACTTTCGTTATAGGACTCTGGCAAAAGTAGTCTGATTTCGAGTCCAACAGGTCATTTGTTACACTCAAACCCAGTCAACAACTTTATTACTTCCTTTCAATTGACAACTAGGCAAAGAATAGATAGTATGACGTAATTATTCCATGTTCTTCAGGATGCGGTTCTTATATGTATCTATGTTCTGACGGAAGTTGCGCATTAGGCGGGCGCTGTGATGGTCAAACCACATGCGCAGATGGAAGTGACGAAGCCGGATGTAGTCAGGCCGTTCTGTCCATGTCACTGGGCTACGTTAACAACAATCAGCAGCGTCCAGATGACACCGATTCCGATGATGCTAGGGCTATTGGTAAGTTCTAACCCCTGTAACACTGACTCTGTTCAGAATAACAGTGGCAGGTTATTAAGTTCTGAAAGTCGGCTCTTTTTGTTCCATTCCTTTTTATTATTGAATAGAGATTGAAAAGGTTTATGTAATTTTGATAGACTCATGGGATAGTAGTTAGCCAAATTATCTCATCACATCCACGTTATACCTCAAGTGTAATCTCTATAAAATGACGTTTAATTGATAAACTTTCAGGAAAACGTGTTACATGTATTTATTTTCGATAAGATTTCAAGAATACTTCATTTAAAAAATGATTGAACTCAGCAATAAAATGACTTTACTTATGGTATAAACAGTGATTAGAATGATATATCCTTTTTGTTGCAGGTGCGTCCATCATCCTGGTTACCATAGCAACATTTTTGGCAAGGCTGATTATGGTTTGAAAGAGCTTTAGACATCTTAATATAACTACACTCTACAGATTTTCATCTTTTTGAGACACATACTTGGTTGTGTAGTTGATTTACACCAAAATGTTTATTAATTTGAGGTCTTATTCTTTATCATATTTATGTTTTTGTATGAACTTTACCTACATCGTATACATTACATCTTAACTATTCGTTTGAACTTTACCTACATTATATACATGTACATTCCTAACTGTTTCTAAGATGTAATGAAATAAACGAATATCTTGTCTCCGGATAGATATGAGTAAATTGGTTATTTTGTTTTAAAGTCAAACCTACGCTTAAGATAACCTGTATTGAGCAATCACCTGTCTCTTACGACCACCTTTCTCTGTATAATAACGAATCCCTGGTGGAGGCCCAGTGGGCGAAGGCCCCGGAAGCTAATGTATCTTAGTGTTTTAAAGAATAACAAGTAGGTCTTTCCCAGGTATGTTCTTATATCGCCCTGTTTCAAACACATAGACAATGAGAAGAAAGACGTCATTTACTGATATACTTTTTATACTGGTTAAAGATACATAATGTCTAATTTTATAAAATCAGAGGTACAATAAAATATATTTCTAACTTATTTTACTTATGAAAAGATAATTAACTGCAGTGACCCCCAAACCTAATAAGCCTTGGTTATACAGTTATTGCTGCAGCAAGTTAGAAATACGACCCTCAAATTTAACCTACTTACGTTCGTACGAGACCGGAGAATACGCACGTGACCTGAAAATTATTCATTTGCATACGGAGTAAAACAACAATGGTGAAGATAAGAAAGTGGAAAAAAGAAAAGAAATCGGCCTTCTGCACTAAGTGACTGGGAAAAGAAAAGAAAGAAAGAATAAGTATGAGGTAAAGCATGCGAGAAGCAGAATTTGTATCATGTGCAATGCATACATTATGCAAATGAATATTTCCGAGGTCGACCGAAATGAATAAAACTGATAAGGAAAACGTGGGTTATATAGCGTATTTGTACGCGATAGCTGCATTTATTACTGATGGACAGTCAAAAGATACTGTACTTAACAATAGTAGTCGCTACAGGAGACCATATGTATCTTTAAAAATTCATTTAACTCTCGTGTGTCCGATCTAGTGCAATTCAAAAACTTGGTATTTGCTGAAATCAGTCAGGCAAGGCGTGACACCATTGGATTTGATGACCAATTAAATCTATTGTGAGAGGTGTCAAGTATACATTAATACATATTAGTGTATACTTGACACCTCTCACAATAGATTTAACTGGTCACCAAATCCTATGGTGTCACGCCTCACCTAAATGATTTCAGCAAAGACAAACACCATATGATTTGATAACCAAATGACACAATTAACACTTTTTACACTATGGCCTCTGCCACTGCAAGAATATAAATGTAGATATTATAACTTACCAAAACTAATTCAGAAAAGAAAAAGGTATTAATCATAATATTATGTACAAATCTATGTCAAAGAGGAAATATAGAATGAATGAATAAATAATTATTTTTGCTTTTTTCCCCACCTTGAATAATTATGCTTTTGATGTTAGGTTGCAAAACAGTTCTTAATGTTTTTTCATTGTTTAGGCAATCTTAGTTTCAGGAACGTGATTTCACTCACCAAGAGAGATAACTCGTTAAAGTACTATGTCTATCTGTCTATCTATCTATCTATCTATCTATCTATCTGCAACATATTTTTTACATGAATGTAATCTGTATTCCATGTTCAATTTCATCACCTTCCGTTATCTCCCCACGATGCATCACAACTCCCTTTCCTTCGGAATCAAAAAAAAAAAAAAAGAAAGAAAAGGGGGGAAAATAGCACTACCGAAATTTCGGGACTAAATTTTACATGTTGGACACATATTACATATATGTAGAAAGACAAATTCACATTTGAGATGTATTAGCATTATTGCTGGGTTGGTTTATTGGTCAAGACAATTGTTTGAGGTGTCAAGTATACACTAAGAAAGTTGGAGAATAGTTTTCTCGTTCCGCGTGATTTGGTAAACTCCGAGCGTTAGCGAGGAGTTTACTAAATCACTTAGTAACTCGAAACTATTCTCTAACCTTTACTTGTGACATACACACATGATATTATACATATTGTGACATACACACATGGCATTATACATAGTGTGACATACACACATGGCATTATACATAGTGTGACATACACACATGGCATTATACATAGTGTGACATACACATAGGGCATTATACATAGTATGACATACACACAGGGCATTATACATAGTGTGACCTACACACAGGGCATTATACGTAGTGTGACATACACACAGGGCATTATACATAGGGTGTCATACTCACATGGCATTATACATAGTGTGACATACACACAGGGCATTATACATAGTGTGACCTACACACAGGGCATTATACGTAGTGTGACATACACACAGGGCATTATACATAGTGTGACATACACACAGGGCATTATATATAGTGTGGCATACACATAGGGCATTATATATAGTGTGACATACACTAATGGCATTATACACAGTGTGACATACACACATGGCATTATACATATTGTGACATACACACATGGCATTATACATAGTGTGACATACACACATGGCATTATACATAGTGTGACATACACACATGGCATTATACATAGTGTGACATACACATAGGGCATTATACATAGTATGACATACACACAGGGCATTATACATAGTGTGACCTACACACAGGGCATTATACGTAGTGTGACATACACACATGGCATTATACATAGGGTGTCATACTCACATGGCATTATACATAGTGTGACATACACACAGGGCATTATACATAGTGTGACCTACACACAGGGCATTATACATAGTGTGACATACACACAGGGCATTATACATAGTGTGACATACACACAGGGCATTATACATAGTATGACATACACACAGGGCATTATACATAGTGTGACCTACACACAGGGCATTATACGTAGTGTGACATACACACAGGGCATTATACATAGGGTGTCATACTCACATGGCATTATACATAGTGTGACATACACACAGGGCATTATATATAGTGTGACATACACTAATGGCATTATACATAGTGTGACATTATACATAGTGTGACATACACACATGGCATTATACATAGTGTGACATACTCACACGGCATTAAACATAGAATAAATACAGATCTAGGGTCTAAATCAAAAAGGTGGGCAAACAAGTTTTAAAATGGTAAGAAAGTTGGGGATCTCGGACCCTATGTCTCACAATAACCGTGTGTTCCTCTCAGTAAAGCTTGGGTAAAAAGGTGACTGGCGTAGCTCAATGGACAGGCGCATGGTTAGTGACTGAGATGTCTAGGGCTCGACTCCAGCAGTGAGCATTTTTTTGGATGAAAACCGAGTTTCCGTGTCATAGTAGAAGTGGTATATAAAATATTCCTCACTGCTTAGGTTATGTCTGTTGCTAAGGCATAAGGAAGATATCGTCACCGTATATATGTACGTAAAGTAATCGTCATGTGACGTTCCCGATAACCAATCAATTATAAATAAACTAGGATAATGACCGTTATTTTTCCCTCTCTCCGCCACTGCAATGCTAAAACGTTGACGCGGATATCATTTAAAAGGTTAAATGTGGAATCTTGCACATTCACCCATAAAAATTGTATCAAATGGTGGATGTATTGTGTTGCGTTAATTAGAAGAACAGCTTGAGGTTTGTTAAATAATAGATACAGAAAGTTCTCTAGTTCTAAACCATCAAGCTTCAACAAAAATATAAATAGAATTATGATTGCTTTTTTAGTTCACCTGAACCGAAGGCGCATTTGAGCTTTAGTATTATTTTATGTATCGTCCGGCGCCTGTCGTCTGTCCGTCCGTTATTTTTAACATTTTCAACTTCGTAAAGGATACTGATGAAACTTGGTAGGAATGAAGTACTTATAAGCTCCTCAGTGGTGTTGTTTTTTTATTTTTAACCAGATCCGTCATGGTATGGACTCAAGGCAGAGTGACCACAGCTTTAGAGGGTACCTCCTTTGATAAACTTCCTCTTCAAACTTTAAACCGGCTGCAGTGTGGTCTCGTGTGTGTGGGGGGTGGTGGTGTTAGCAGGGTGTACGTGTGAGAGAGAGGGAGAGAGAGAGAGAGGGGGGGGGAGGGTTCGTGTGTGTGTGAGAGAGAGAGGGGGGGGAGGGGGTGTTGTTGTTGGCTTTTATGGTAAAGATTAAGACTGGAGCAGCCATAGTCTTATTACTTGGAACTTGATTTTGAATATTATGATATATGAAACACACATCAATGCGGACAAGTGCTTTGAACAGGTACAGTCGATCGTAATATCTTGATGAGCAAAGGAACTGA
>CM068593.1:27273022-27550522 GCA_035048485.1 Pteria penguin
TCGAAATATCATGTCCAGTCAACGATTAAAAAGAAAGAAACATTGATTGATTGATTAATTAATTGATTGATTGATCATTGTTTTACATCACTCTGTCTCACATATATGTTGACGGCATCTGTCTGATGCATGGTAGTGTAATTTCTACTATGGACCTTCCCGAAGCAGTGAGGCCTTTACGGGCCACGCCCAATGTTACCTCAGTTTTTACTGACTCATCTGAAAGACAGGGCACCGGTGTGCCCACGACGAAAGTCGAACCCGAGACCTGTTGGTCAATAGCCGAGCACCTCATTAGCACAACTACACCGCCTCAGAAAAAAAAACCAAAAAGAGCATAATACTTCTTTCCGATACTTCTTACATTAACTTTATATTATAGATACGTTGTATTGTTCTGTTTTACTGGTGTCTTGTGGAACCAACAAGTTCAAAGAGGACCACTGGATGGTAGTCATTGGGGACCAGGGACTAGGAAAATGTTGTCGTGTTATCTCTTACTTGCAAATATCAAGCTGTTTTTCTAATTAACGCAGCACAATACATCCTTTATTTGATAAATTGTTGTGAATGAATGTGTAACATTCCACATTGAATCCTTTAAAATATAAATCCGCGTCAGCTGTTGAGCATTGCGGTGGCGGAAGGAGGGAGAGTTGACCGTCCTTTCATACCCAAGTTTTACAGGGAGGAACACAGGGTTTCCACACTTCTCATCCAGCTTTATTGTAAGACACAGAGTTCCCATATGTCTCACCCAGCTTTATTGTGAGACACAGAGTACACATATTTCTCATCCAACTTTATTGTGAGACATAGGGTTCCCATATTTCTCATCCAGTTTTATTGTGAGACACAGAGTTCTCGTATTTCTCACCCAGCTTAATTGTGAGACACAAAGTTCCTATATTTCTCATTCAGCTTTATTGTGAGACACATAGTTCCCATATTTCTCACCCAGCTTTATTATGAGATACATAGTTCCCATATTTCTCATCCACTTTTATTGTGAGACACAGAGTTCCCATATGTCTCACCCAGCTTTATTGTGAGACATATGGTTTCCTTATTTATCATTTGTAATCGTACTTCATAACATTTGTTATCGTATATCGCCATTTTTTAATTTCTTTCAACCCTCCCTTTTTATTTAAAAGCCCTGGATCAGTTACTGATTCATTTCTCCTGCTATGTATATATATAGCAATGTGTGTATGCCATGCTAGGTATTGAATAGCGGTAAAGAAATTAAGATTGTTATTTTGTCGGGAGAGAAAACTATCTAGATTATACATAGAAGACAAGTACAACATAATGACTTAAATGGGTTGACCAGCATCAGGTCATGGCGATATCAAATCTTCGGACGGCATACGAATACGGACTCCCATGTCACAAGCTAATTTTAAAACCTGTTATAACCATCCTAAGGTAAACTCCCATGAATGCATTATAACGGTTTTGAATATCCACTTAGGAGCCGCTTTGTTCTTCATTATGAATGCCATAATCACATAACACAAGATGATTTCGTCATGTGTCAGAGAAGATTTATGATCAAGATATATTTTAGAATAAGAAAAAAAAAAAAAGAATTGTGTGATATAAAATCATGGTTCAGAGTAACAATCCTACTCCCGCTCACCAGGCAATAGTAAAAAAAAATAAATAAAAAAAAATAATAATGATAATAAATAATAATAATAATAATAATAATGATGATGATGATGATGATGATGATGATGGTAATGATGATGATGATGATGATGATAAGGTGACGACGACGGCGATAATAATAATAATAATAATAATAATAATAATAATAATAATAAAGAAATAATAAATAAAGCCGAACATACAAAATAAACAAATTACAAACAAAACAAAAAAAAAATAATACCAAAACGAAAAAGAGAAAAAAGAAGAGGCAAAACAAAGAATCATATAACTACTATTAATAGTAATATTAAAATTGTTTGATAGATAGATAAATAAATCAAATAAAACTAATTTGTATTTTGCCCAGATCCCCCACTTTGAAGATACGTTTAACATGAATGTTCGTTAGAGACCTTGATAAAGGGACAAGATGCGTTCTGTATCGATCTGTGAAGGAAAACATGTGTCTATACTGTAATGGAAGGATATATACTTCATCATGAGACATCCTCCTATTTATCTCCTCGTGCTAGGATTGATTTGGCTCCTTCTGTGTACAGTGCTGTTCCTAGGTAAATAATTAAAATATTTACAACAATCATTTAGTCATGAGAAAGGAATGCCTAAAATAACGTAGGGGTGGAAGTAGAATTTGGGGGGGGGGGATATAAAAAACGCCGATCTCGGAGGACAGAGAATCCCAGATCTTCGAAGTAATACCGAATCCGGACAGCGATGATCTTTCGCAAAATAAGAGTGCTTTTGGAACTTAATATGCATACGCAATATATCTTGCAAATGATAGACTTATACGATAGGTATTTTAAATCGGGATGAGACATTCCTAACATCTGAAGCCAACCTAAAGTTTTACGTTTCTTCTAAAAGTTATATAATATATATCTCGATTTATTGGATGAACATGTAAAAGTTGAAAGACCTTTCTATTTATATGACTGTATAACATTATGGCAATTTTTACTGCTTTATGCAACAGCTGCGCATTTCGACCGTCAGTCTATCCTTAAAGATACAAAAAGCCTAATATGTGTAGAATGAACAGATTACGAACAATATCGAAAAATAACCCCAAAAACAAAAACAAAACAAAAACAAAAACAAAACAAAACAAAAAACACAGGTCAGAGCTACTATATGCAATGTGAAAATCCACCTCTAGTTTTGGAATAATTTGTTTTAAAAATGAACATTCCGTGTCAGTACTGAAGTACTTATGGGCTAGACAAATAAGAGATAGCTTACGTTACTTCCATTTTAATAACCGGTGGCGGATCCAGGATATTCGAAAAAGAAAAAAAAAGGGGTGGGGTGGGGGGTTAAATATTAAAGTATTACTCAAACTACTCAGCCATCTGGGTGCCACATTTTAAGTTTTACCTGCAAATATGTGGTGAAGAGGGGTGGGGTCCCCCTTTCTAAATCCGCCACTGATAACAATTATCATCATGAAGTCGTACCAGTTCGTTTTGTGGTTATAGATCAAGGGCACCGATGATGTCCCTGTCAAACAATACCGCGGATTAAAAATCATGCAGACGCTTTGATGAGTACAAGTTTAATTATTAAAATTTAGGTAAGTTTCTGACTAATATTGAAGAATTTATCTATGTTTGGTAGAACTGATGTAGATACAGCTCCGTTTATATATACAAATCTTGCTCGCGGCAAGTGCGGCTAGCCAAGCAAGAGAAGGTCAGTCCAGGTCACATCTCTTATCTCAAGGGGTCATGGATGTCGATTGTAACACATATACGTAGTAGTAAGTGTCACACAAACATTACACATGTTTTTTCTTTTCTCTTCAGACTTCCATAACACCAAGTGGTTTCTCAATGAAGTAAAAGATAATGACGCGCATTTACCAGAATCACTAATAGAGATATCGTATCGTAGCAACTCTTCCTTCCATAACAACTTAGATCACGTGTTCCTCCAACGACTCAATCACCTCCGGCGAATGTGCATCAATCGTAACAAACTAATGCCCCCACATCCCCTACCAGTTGGGCTTTCAAACGTGCAGTTTTTTTCCAATGCAAAATATAAGGTAAATTATTGTAGAGTTCCGAAAGCTGGAAGTACATTCTGGACACACCTATTTCTTGTCATAAATAATGCTTCAAACGGAAGACATATCATTGGTCAACCCCGATATGTTATACATTAATATGCTGACGAAACTCTACGACTGAATTCGAAGTTTATCACACAAAATGATGATGTCACAGTTTTGGTGGCGAGGGATCCCTATGAACGTCTCTTTTCTGCATTCATCGATAAAATATTTATACCACTATACGAAAAGGTTGCCTCAGATATTGCAAATAGTCAAAACAAAAGTTGTTACGGAGATATCACTTTTAATGACTTTGTTTCTTACATAACTAAGGATGACGTAGTTTTGAAAACACATCGGATGAACCGCCATTGGAGTCCAGAGTATTATATTTGCTTCCCATGTCATATTCCGTACAACAAGGTCATAAAAATGGAGGAATTCGCTCAGGAGTCATACTACGTTCTCAAAAATCTTTTTTTACCAGAAGACATCGAAAAAACATTTCTACAACTTTTATTCAGAGACTACATGATTGTGTCCGTCAAGGAGAAAGTGTCAGAGATGTTGCGATTTATGACCTCGTCTCCGGATAGATGTTTCTCTCGCACAGAATTTGTGAGAAGAATATGGGTTTCTTTTCAAATTCAAGGATTTATTTGTGATTCTGTTTCATTTCCTTGGACAGAATTTCATGATGTTGACTCTTTTTCCGTCAGCTACCTGATCAGTGTAGTACAACGTGCAATAGAAAATTGTCCGATGACACCACAAGAAAGAGCTCGACAAAGGACCAATCATATTCACCGTGCATATAGAATGGTATCAATAAGCAGTGTAGCCTCCATCCAACGAGAATATAAAATCGATTTTCTTCTTTTTGGTTACGACCTAACTCCCCCAACCTGAAGTCAAAGTGTAATGTTATTTTTAGGTCATTATTAGGGTACGAACTAACTCCGACAACCAAACCCTAAAGTGTAATGTCATTTGTAGCTCATTATTAGGGTACGACCTAACTCCGACAACCTAAAGTCAAAGTGTAATGTCATTTGTAGGTCATTATTTGGTTACGACCTAACTCCAACAACCTAACTCCAAAGTCTAATGTCATTTGTAGGTCATTATTTGGTTACGACCTAACTCCGAAAACCTAACGTCAAAGTCTAATGTCATTTGTAGGTCATTATTTGGTTACGACCTAACTCCGAAGGTCATTATTTGGTTACGACCTAACTCCGACAACCAAACTCCAAAGTCTTATGTCATTTGTAGGTGATTATTTGGTTACGACCTAACTCCGAAAACCTAACGTCAAAGTCTTATGTCATTTGTAGGTCATTATTTGGTTACGACCTAACTCCGACAACCAAACTCCAAAGTCTTATGTCATTTGTAGGTCATTATTTGGTTACGACCTAACTCCGACAACCAAACTCCAAAGTCTTATGTCATTTGTAGGTCATTATTTGGTTACGACCTAACTCCGAAAACCTAACGTCAAAGTCTAATGTCATTTGTAGGTCATTATTTGGTTACGACCTAACTCCGAAAACCTAACGTCAAAGTCTTATGTCATTTGTAGGTCATTATTTGGTTACGACCTAACTCCGACAACCAAACTCCAAAGTCTTATGTCATTTGTAGGTCATTATTTGGTTACGACCTAACTCCGAAAACCTAACGTCAAAGTCTAATGTCATTTGTAGGTCATTATTTGGTTACGACCTAACTCCGAAAACCTAACGTCAAAGTCTAATGTCATTTGTAGGTCATTATTTGGTTACGACCTAACTCCGAAAACCTAACGTCAAAGTCTAATGTCATTTGTAGGTCATTATTTGGTTACGACCTAACTCCGACAACCAAACTCCAAAGTCTAATGTCATTTGTAGGTCATTATTCGTCTTATTCAAATTTTGCCTATCCGGCGACCACCTTTTAATGGGCAACTTAAAATCATAATTCGCTTTGTTTTCAAAATTTCATTTAAAAAGTGAATTGTTTGGGTAAAAAGTTTCTTCTTCTGTATATACTAATATACGATTAGGAATATTCATCATCTTACTCATATTCATTTCCATATTCTAATTTATTTGGATAAATTTATTTTTATTTAAATTTTATTTATCTTACCATCGTACGCTGATTCTGAGTGGTTGAAAAAACTGAAGTGATTATTTGGTCATCTAAATATTTCATAAATAAATAAATACGTTATCTGAGGTCATGTGTAAAGAAATAATGCGACATTTAATGTGTTACAGAAAATTAGTTTCCTGTCTGTATATATTCATTTTCTCAAGAATTGAAATTAAAGTATGATTGAGTATAGATTTTAAATTTTGGATAATGCAGGTATCAACTGATAATTTGGACAGAAAACTTTGCTATTAATGCAGTTCTCTGTCAAATATCTGGTGGATACTTGTATTAACCCACCCCCACCCCCCAAAAAATAATAAAAAAAACCCAAAAAACAAAAAACAAAAAACAAAACAAAACACCCCCCCCCAAAAAAAAAACAACAAAAAAGCAAAAACAATACAAATAATAATAATAATAATAATAATAAAAAGCAAAAACAAAACAAAAAAACAAACAAACAACTCCACTGTAAGATTCATTCAAGTCTGCTAATGACATGATTTTATTTTCCTGTTGATCTGAAAATTAATCACAAAAAAATCCTAATTATACAACTGTTAGAGTTAGAATCATTGAACAAAATACCATTCTACTGCAAAGTATACAGTGGACAAAGTAATACAAAATAAAATACAACTTCACACGGAATTTCACGATAGATAAGTCTTAGAGATGTACTTCTGCACTACACTCGCGTTTTGTATTGAATATTATATTATAAGAGTATTTTCATTTCTGTCTTAGAGATGTACTTCTGCACTACACTCATGTTTTGTATTGAATATTATATTATAGGAGTATTTTCATTTCTGTCTTAGAGATGTACTTCTGCACTACACTCATGTTTTTTATTGAATATTATATTATAAGAGTATTTTCATTTCTGTCTTAGAGATGTACTTCTGCACTACACTCATGTTTTGTATTGAATATTATATTATAAGAGTATTTTCATTTCTGTCTTAGAGATGTACTTCTGCACTACACTCGCGTTTTGTATTGAATATTATATTATAAGAGTATTTTCATTTCTGTCTTAGAGATGTACTTCTGCACTACACTCATGTTTTGTATTGAATATTATATTATAAGAGTATTTTCATTTCTGTCTTAGAGATGTACTTCTGCACTACACTCATGTTTTGTATTGAATATTATATTATAGGAGTATTTTCATTTCTGTCTTAGAGATGTACTTCTGCACTACACTCACGTTTTGTATTGAATATTATACTATAAGAGTATTTTCATTTCTATCTTCCTGTCAGAAACCTTTTTCTAAATCAGATCAGCTTATCTATATATGGCTTAATTCTGTTTTCCTGAAATGCCAGGCAAAAGGCCATGAAATCTGACACTGATGTTGTACAAAATTCACCACGGATATGTATAGCAAATACAGGAATCCGAACACGCAGAAGACATCATAAATACAGGAATCCGAACACACAGAGGACATAATAAATACAGGAATCCGAACACAATAAAGACATGATAAATACAGGAATCCGAAAACACAGAAGATATCATAAATACAGGAATCCGAACACACAGAAGATATCATAAATACAGAAATCCAAACACAGAGAAGATATAATAAATACAGGAATCCGAACACGCAGAAGACATAATATATACGGGAATCCGAACACACAGAAGACATAATAAATACAGGAATCCGAACATGCAGAAGACATAATAAATACGGGAATCCGAACACGCAAAAGACATCATAAATACAGAAATCCGAACACACAGAAGATGTAATAAATGCAGGAATCCGAACACGCAGAAGACATAATAAATACAGGAATCCGAACACGCAAAAGACATAATAAATACAGGAATCCGAACGCATAGAAGACATAATAAGTCCGGGAATCCGAACACGCAGAAGACATAATAAATTCGGGAATTCGGACACGCAGAAGACATAATAAATACAGGAATCCGAACACAATGAAGACATAATAAATACAGGAATCCGAAAACACAGAAGATATCATAAATACAGGAATCCGAACACACAGAAGATATCATAAATACAGAAATCCAAACACAGAGAAGATATAATAAATACAGGAATCCGAACACGCAGAAGACATAATATATACGGGAATCCGAACACACAGAAGACATAATAAATACAGGAATCCGAACATGCAGAAGACATAATAAGTACGGGAATCCGAACACGCAAAAGACATCATAAATACAGAAATCCGAACACACAGAAAATATAATAAATGCAGGAATCCGAACACTCAGAAGACATAATAAATACAGGAATCCGAACACGCAAAAGACATAATAAATACAGGAATCCGAACGCACAGAAGACATAATAAATTCGGGAATCCGGACACGCAGAAGACATAATAAATACAGGAATCCGAACACGCAGAATATATAATAAATACAGGAATCAGAACACGCAGAATATATAATAAATACGGGAATCCGAACACACAGAAGACATAATAAATACAGGAATCCGAAAACACAGAAGATATAATAAATGCAGGAATCCGAACACACAGAAAATATAATAAATACAGAAATCCAAACACAAAGAAGATATAATAAATACAGGAATCCGAACACGCAGAAGACATAATATATACGGGAATCCGAACACACAGAAGACATAATAAATACAGGAATCCGAACATACAGAAGACATAATAAATACGGGAATCCGAACACGCAAAAGACATCATAAATACAGTAATCTGAACACACAGAAGATATAATAAATGCAGGAATCCGAACACGCAGAAGACATAATAAATACAGGAATCCGACACACGCAAAAGACATAATAAATACAGGAATCCGAACATGCAAAAGACATAATAAATACAGGAATCCGAACGCGCAGAAGACATAACAAATACAGGAATCCGAACACGCAGAAGACATAATAAATAGAGGAATCAGAACACGCAGAAGACATAATAAATACAGTAATCAGAACACGCAAAAGGCATCATAAATACAGGAATCCGAACACACAGAAGACATAATAAATACAGGAAACAGAACACGCAGAAGACATAATAAGTCCGGGAATCCGAACACGCAGAAGACATAATAAATTCGGGAATCCGGACACGCAGAAGACATAATAAATACAGGAACCCGAACACGCAGAAGACACCATAAATGCAGGAATCCATACACAAAGAAGACATAATAAATACAGGAATCCGAACACGCAGAAGACATCATAAAAATATTAACAATTTTGTATAATAAATTTGGTAATGTACATTGAACACTTTTTTTCTCCTAAAATTTTCTTAGTAGGTGTAATTTTTTATTTTCCAGTCTTATTATCTGCGAAAACAGTCTTTTATTAATTAATTTATTTATTTATTTATTTATTTATTTATTTATTTATTTATTTATTTATTTATTTATTTATTTTATCCTGTTTTATTTTATAGTTTGAAATTCTCTGTTTGAGTATAGTTTCGTCTCTTTGTTTCCGTTAACAGACTCTATATAAAGAACAGATTAGTTTTTTTTTTTTTTTTTGGGGGGGGGGGGGTTGTTGTGAACTCAAGAAACTGGAACTTTACTCTGTCGACAATATAGTTTGAACCCAGTTCTTCCAAATCGTAATCATAAAATTAGGGAACTTTTTTTTGTGTCGTCATATCTTGTAAGCGAGCGAGGTATAGTGATGCTTTTCAGTCTAGAAAAACTATATACTTTATAGTTACCAGGAATTACTGTTTCAGAATCTTTAAATATCAATAAATCACATCATCAAGCCGATGAACTGTTTAAAAACTGGATCCTGGTCTGTAAATGAACTACTGGGTCCTGGTCTGTAAATGAACAACTGGGTTCTGGTCTGTAAATGAACAACTGGGTCCTGGTCTGTAAATGAACAACTGGGTCCTGGTCTGTAAATGAACAACTGGATCCTGGTCTGTAAATGAACAACTGGGTCCTGGTCTGTAAATGAACAACTGGGTCCTGGTCTGTAAATGAACAACTGGGTCCTGGTCTGTAAATGAACAACTGGGTCCTGGTCTGTATATGAACAACTGGATCCTGGTCTGTAAATGAACAACTCAGTCCTGGTCTGTAAATGAACAACTCAGTCCTGGTCTGTAAATGAACAACTCAATCCTGGTCTGTAAATGAACAACTCAGTCCTGGTCTGTTAATGAACAACTCAGTCCTGGTCTGTAAATGAACAACTCAGTCCTGGTCTGTTAATGAACAACTGGGTCCTGGTCTGTAAATGAACAACTGGCTCCTGGTCTGTAAATGAACAATTGGGTCCTGGTCTGTAAATGAACAATTGGGTCCTGGTCTGTAAATGAACAACTGGGTCCTGGTCTGTAAATGAACAACTGGGTCCTGGTCTGTAACAAACCCCTATAGAATTAAACGTACAAGAACTTAAATCAAAACCCCGACTCATATCTAATAGCACTGTCTCCTCACTTTTCATTGTTCAAAATAATAAATTCGGAAATGACATTATTTTCGACATTTTACTCAAGGTATGCCTGTGTCTTTGATGCACTCTACAGAGGTAGAAGAAAATATTTGGGAAACGACACAGTGTGAATTTATGTTTAACTACATAATATGTTGGCAAATTTAAGCCATTGTTTCTACTAAATATATTGATGGATTGTTTGATTTTTGTTTAACGTCACACCACGAATATTTCACGTTTATGTTGACGGCATCTGCCTGATTCGGGACATACAAACTTTGGCCTTTGCAACGGACCCACCGGAAGCAGTGAGGGATCTTTAACGTGTCATGCATACCACGACACGCGGCCTCGGTTTTTATTGTCTCATCCGAAAGACAGGACACCGGTATGACCAGAGCGGGACTCGAGCCCCGGCCTCCCGATCAGAAGGCGAGCGCGATACCACTAGGCCACGCCGGCTTTCTTCTGAATATTAACAATTATTAGAAAGTGCATCTTCACACTGTCGAAAGTTTACGTGAGGGACGGAAATACAAAGTCCTGTAAAAGATATCAAATATATAAAATAAGATTTTATTATTGCTATAAAAAGCCTTAGTCCAAAACCAAATGAGAATATGGAGAGAAAGTGACTAGCGACGAAGTATTGGCGTATGAAAAAAAAAAAAAAAAAAAAAAAACAGCCCAAGGATATTCGATGATATGGAACACATGCTTGGTGATAATTGTCCTTCGTGTTCAATAGTCTTCGTGTGGCAATTAACTGGAGTAAGGGAGAACGTTCAGCATATTTAGAAAGAAGTCTTTACTTAATTAAGATTGCTGTGTTTGATGTACCGGGTATTTCACATAATAAACACTTGCGATGTGAGACTTTAAAAATAATTGCCTAGGCAACAGGCAATTTGAAATAGTTTAATGCGGCTACAAACGTTTTCCACACATGTTTTACGTATATCTGTCATCTTGCATTTCTATCCTTCCGAAAACTGACCCCAAAAGACTTGGTAGGCATTTCAGTGGTATAATGACGTCACCATGGCTTCCCAAATTTCTTCCGTTTACCATTAAGGTCAATCCCTCCCAGAAGTTGGTTGGATGATTGGTGTTTTACGTCGCTTTCCACATTTTTTCAGTTATATTGCGACATGGAAGCAGGAGGTAACCAACTTCTTAAACATAGTAGCGCAACCCGGGAATCGAACCCGGATCGTCGGCGCCGCAAGCCAAGTGCTTAACCACTACACCAAGCCTGCCCCTCTCCCAGAAGTTGGCACATCGTTATAATGCATACCTTGATATCAATGGTGATACTATGGAAAGAGAAAGTACTTTTCAAAAGTAGTTTTCAAAACGAAAAATCAGGTCAAAAATAATTATCAAACAAAAACAAAATTAGATCAGATATTTTTAATTTACCCTCCTAAATTTGCCTTAATTTTTCGCAGGAAAGAGGGATCCATTTTAAGAATTTGATTTTCACTTAGAACTAATGTCTACGGTGGCATAAAAGGGACATGTGGATTTTTTATCTATCTGGCGGCCACGAGTTAGTATCTGGTGGCCACGACTTACTATGTCGTGCCCACGACATAGCTATCTCGTGGCCACGACTTACTATCTCGTGGCCACGACTTACTATCTCGTGGCCACGACTTACTATCTTGTATAAAGCTAAGTCGTGGCCACGAGATACTAAGTCGTGGCCACGAGATAGAAAAAAATTTCCACATGTCCCCTTTATGCCACCGTAAATGTCACACATCTAGTGATGACATTGTTGGATGAGGATATGTGAACATTGCTTACTATTGGGAATATGGCATCTGGTAAATACATCCGACATATAACTCATTCTACAATGTATTGATACAGGTAAACACTGACTGGATAACGGTGCTTCAGCGGTAGCGATGCAAATTCAATTATTCTAAATGAAACTCCATTGATTGAAGTATTCAGTTTAATGTGTATAAATGTTTTGTGGTAAATATGGAAGATAACGTCTAATACACTACACTGAATCTGATCAATGCTCGATATATGCTCTATCACAGTTTTATCATTTTTAATACTCCTTCGAGAGAAATTTTAGTACGAATTAAAGAAAATCATTATTTCCGTCATCATTTGGAACTAGAGAATCATCAAATATTTACGAAGTGGATCATTAATTTTGCAAATATTTATTAGGGGTTTCATTAAATGACATATATCTAAGGCGTCTTTATTTGCGCTTGCCAGAACTCAGTTTAAAAAGTCTAAAAAGGGAGGTAAAGGCTTTACCTCGGACGCAAAACCCTGGAAAGTGCGGGATGGAGGTGGACAAGGGAGTAACTAGGTCACAATTATGGGACTACTTACCAGGAAAATGCCACCATATCGGTGAAATTAATGAAACAAACACACAGAATGCGGACAATTATCCGTTTGAAATTAATAAAATTGATGAAAACAAAATCAAATACAGGGAATGTGAACATTAGGTCGTATGAAATAAATGCAACAAACAACTACAAAGAATCTGGACTTTAAGCCGTTTATAGTGATCATAATAACGATAATTGCTGTTATTACCTCCCTGTGGTATGCAAAAAGAAAAAGAGAGGAGTTCTAATCAAGGACCTAATTGAAATTGTCTTCTTGTTATATAGTGCAGATGGATTAAAATTTGGTCCAAAAACAACAAAAGTAAAAAACAAAGCAAAGACAAAAACAAAAAGCAATATAGAAAAAAACCCAAGCAAACAAAAACAAATAAAAATAGAAATGAAAAAAGAAAAACCCAAAACAAAACAACCCCCCCCCCCACCCCCCCCCCCCCACCCACTCAACAAACAAACACTCATTCTCCTTTCCAAAAAAAAAAAAAACAGAAGAAAAAAAGAAATGAAACACCAAAACATTCACAAAAACAGTTGTAAATACTGCACAGTGACCAATCACAAAAATGTATGTAGAGAGACAATAACTTAATTTCTAAGTGGATATAACAGGTAAATGCCAATACAAAAGAACTTTCATTATAATGTAGTAAATCCTTATCGTTATGTAGGTCATCTCTAAATCTGTATATCTTTAAAAGTTTTTAAAGTTTTGAATAACTGCCAATGAAATGAAGCAGCAAGGTGAGATCAAACAAGTTTTAAAAGGCAGGTGTCTTTTGAAAAGGGGTCCAATCTGAAACAATATATTAATGGGCTAACGACCAGGAAACAAACAAAACGAGATCTGAAATTTTGTAAATGTTTTTGGTCTGAGAGGGGTGTTTCAATTTCTGTGGCAGAATTATGTTGGGTCCGCTAATGACTCCTCCACAGTTATAGCTAGTGCTGGCTCCAGATAACACATAATATTTATCTATTTATTTGTCTATTTTTAATTCCATTCTATATAATTGTAGTGGCATTGTGTATTAAGAAAATACATCCTGCAACAGAACATTGGCTTTGAACACTGCGCTAAGAGTGGACGTTATATGTCCACTGGAGAAGCATCCGGAACATCCACTTTGAACAATGCGCTAAGAGTGGACGTTATATGTCCACTGGAGACGCGCCCGGAACATCCACTTTGAACAATGCGCTAAGAGTGGACGTTATATGTCCACTGGAGAAGCATCCGGAACATCGGCTTTGAACAATGCGCTAAGAGTGGACGTTATATGTCCACTGGAGACGCGCCCGGAACATCCACTTTGAACACTGCGCTAAGAGTGGACGTTATATGTCCACTGGAGAAGCATATGGAACATCGGCTTTGAACAATGCGCTAAGAGTGGACGTTATATGTCCACTGGAGACGCGTCCGGAACATCCACTTTGAACACTGCGCTAAGAGTGGACGTTATATGTCCACTGGAGAAGCATATGGAACATCGGCTTTGAACAATGCGCTAAGAGTGGAAGTTATATGTCCACTGGAGAAGCATATGGAACATCCACTTTGAACAATGCGCTAAGAGTGGACGTTATATGTCCACTGGAGAAGCATATGGAACATCCACTTTGAACAATACGCTAAGAGTGGACGTTATATGTCCACTGGAGACGCGTCCGGAACATCCACTTTGAACACTGCGCTAAGAGTGGACGTTATATGTCCACTGGAGAAGCATATGGAACATCCACTTTGAACAATGCGCTAAGAGTGGACTTTATATGTCCACTGGAGACGCGTCCGGAACATCCACTTTGAACAATGCGCTAAGAGTTGACGTTATATGTCCACTGGAGACGCGTCCGGAACATCCACTTTGAACACTGCGCTAAGAGTGGACGTTATATGTCCACTGGAGAAGCATATGAAACATCCACTTTGAACAATGCGCTAAAAGTGGACGTTATATGTCCACTGGAGAAGCATACGGAACATCCACTTTGAACAATGCGCTAAGAGTGGACGTTATATGTCCACTGGAGACGCGTCCGGAACATCAACTTTGAACAATGCGCTAAGAGTTGACGTTATATGTCCACTGGAGACGCGTCCGGAACATCCACTTTGAACAATGCGCTAAGAGTGGACGTTATATGTCCACTGGAGACGCGTCCGGAACATCCACTTTGAGCAATGCGCTAAGAGTGGACGTTATATGTCCACTGGAGAAGCATACGGAACATCCACTTTGAACAATGCGCTAAGAGTGGACGTTATATGTCCACTGGAGAAGCATCCGGAACATCCACTTTGAACAATGAGCTAAGAGTGGACGTTATATGTCCACTGGAGACGCGTCCGGAACATCCACTTTGAACAATGCGCTAAGAGTGGACGTTATATGTCCACTGGAGAAGCATCCGGAACATCGACTTTGAACACTGCGCTAAGAGTGGACGTTATATGTCCACTGGAGAAGCATATGGAACATCCACTTTGAACAATGCGCTAAGAGTGGACGTTATATGTCCACTGGAGAAGCATCCGGAACATCCACTTTGAACACTGCCCTAAGAGTGGACGTTATATGTCCACTGGAGAAGCATCCGGAACATCCACTTTGAACAATGCGCTAAGAGTGGACGTTATATGTCCACTGGAGAAGCATATGGAACATCGACTTTGAACAATGCGCTAAGAGTGGACGTTATATGTCCACTGGAGAAGCATATGGAACATCGACTTTGAACAATGAGCTAAGAGTGGACATTATATGTCCACTGGAGAAGCATCCGGAACATCCACTTTCAACAATGCGCTAAGAGTGGACGTTATATGTCCACTGGAGAAGCATCCGGAACATCCACTTTCAACAATGCGCTAAGAGTGGACGTTATATGTCCACTGGAGACGCGTCCGGAACATCCACTTTGAACAATGCGCTAAGAGTGGAAGTTATATGTCCACTGGAGAAGCATATGGAACATCCACTTTAAACAATGCGCTAAGAGTTGACGTTATATGTCCACTGGAGAAGCATATGGAACATCCACTTTGAACAATGCGCTAAGAGTGGACGTTATATGTCCACTGGAGACGCGTCCGGAACATCCACTTTGAACAATGCGCTAAGAGTGGACGTTATATGTCCACTGGAGAAGCATATGGAACATCCACTTTGAACAATGCGCTGAGAGTGGACGTTATATGTCCACTGGAGAAGGATATGGAACATCCACTTTGAACAATGCGCTAAGAGTTGACGTTATATGTCCACTGGAGAAGCATATGGAACATTGACTTTGAACACTGCGCTAAGAGTGGACGTTATATGTCCACTGGAGAAGCATCCGGAACATCCACTTTCAACAATGCGCTAAAAGTGGACGTTATATGTCCACTGGAGAAGCATATGGAACATCCACTTTGAACAATGCGCTAAGAGTTGACGTTATATGTCCACTGGAGAAGCATATGGAACATCCACTTTGAACAATGCGCTAAGAGTGGACGTTATATGTCCACTGGAGAAGCATATGGAACATCCACTTTGAACAATGAGCTAAGAGTGGACGTTATATGTCCACTGGAGAAGCATATGGAACATCGGCTTTGAACAATGCGCTAAGAGTGGACGTTATATGTCCACTGGAGAAGCATTCGGAACATCCACTTTGAACAATGCGCTAAGAGTGGACGTTATATGTCCACTGGAGAAGCATATGGAACATCCACTTTGAACAATGCGCTAAGAGTGGACGTTATATGTCCACTGGAGACGCGCCCGGAACATCCACTTTGAACAATGCGCTAAGAGTGGACGTTATATGTCCACTGGAGAAGCATCCGGAACATCCACTTTCAACAATGCGCTAAGAGTGGACGTTATATGTCCACTGGAGACGCGTCCGGAACATCCACTTTGAACAATGCGCTAAGAGTGGACGTTATATGTCCACTGGAGAAGCATATGGAACATCCACTTTGAACAATGCGCTAAGAGTTGACGTTATATGTCCACTGGAGAAGCATATGGAACATCCACTTTGAACAATGCGCTCAGAGTTGACGTTATATGTCCACTGGAGAAGCATATGGAACATTGACTTTGAACACTGCGCTAAGAGTGGACGTTATATGTCCACTGGAGAAGCATCCGGAACATCGACTTTGAACAATGCGCTAAGAGTGGACGTTATATGTCCACTGGAGAAGCATCCGGAATATCCACTTTGAACAATGCGCTAAGAGTGGACGTTATATGTCCACTGGAGAAGCATATGGAACATCCACTTTGAACAATGCGCTAAGAGTTGACGTTATATGTCCACTGGAGAAGCATATGGAACATCGACTTTGAACAATGCGCTAAGAGTGGACGTTATATGTCCACTGGAGACGCGTCCGGAACATCCACTTTGAACACTGCGCTATGAGTTGACGTTATATGTCCACTGGAGAAGCATATGGAACATCCACTTTGAACAATGAGCTAAGAGTGGACGTTATATGTCCACTGGAGAAGCATATGGAACATCCACTTTGAACAATGCGCTAAGAGTGGACGTTATATGTCCACTGGAGAAGCATATGGAACATCGGCTTTGAACAATGCGCTAAGAGTGGACGTTATATGTCCACTGGAGAAGCATTCGGAACATCCACTTTGAACAATGCGCTAAGAGTGGACGTTATATGTCCACTGGAGACGCGTCCGGAACATCCACTTTGAACAATGCGCTAAGAGTGGACGTTATATGTCCACTGGAGAAGCATATGGAACATCCACTTTGAACAATGCGCTAAGAGTGGACGTTATATGTCCACTGGAGACGCGTCCGGAACATCCACTTTGAACACTGCCCTAAGAGTTGACGTTATATGTCCACTGGAGAAGCATATGGAACATCCACTTTGAACAATGAGCTAAGAGTGGACGTTATATGTCCACTGGAGAAGCATATGGAACATCGGCTTTGAACAATGCGCTAAGAGTGGACGTTATATGTCCACTGGAGAAGCATTGGGAACATCCACTTTGAACAATGCGCTAAGAGTGGACGTTATATGTCCACTGGAGAAGCATACGGAACATCCACTTTGAACAATGAGCTAAGAGTGGACGTTATATGTCCACTGGAGAAACATCCGGAACATCGGCTTTGAACAATGCGCTAAGAGTGGACGTTATATGTCCACTGGAGAAGCATATGGAACATCGGCTTTGAACAATGCGCTAAGAGTGGACGTTATATGTCCACTGGAGACGCGTCCGGAACATCCACTTTGAACAATGAGCTAAGAGTGGACGTTATATGTCCACTGGAGAAGCATCCGGAACATCCACTTTGAACAATGCGCTAAGAGTGGACGTTATATGTCCACTGGAGACGCGTCCGGAACATCCACTTTGAACAATGCGCTAAGAGTTGACGTTATATGTCCACTGGAGAAGCATATGGAACATCCACTTTGAACAATGCGCTAAGAGTGGACGTTATATGTCCACTGGAGACGCGTCCGGAACATCGACTTTGAACAATGCGCTAAGAGTGGACGTTATATGTCCACTGGAGAAGCATTTGGAACATCGGCTTTGAACAATGCGCTAAGAGTGGACGTTATATGTCCACTGGAGACGCGTACTTTCCAAAACATTTATACGTATATCATTGCATGTTAAAGTTCTTTATTGCACTTGGGAATGGAGTATGGGACACGGTGTAATTTCTGACTTCTATCAGGTTTTTGTTCGAATCATGGAAGAGTGAAATTGGATGGTATATTGCATGGCAGTGTAACTGCAGAAAATCAGTATGTCTAGCGCAACCCCCCCCCCTCCCCCCCCCCCAAAAAAAACACAAGAAAACAAAAAAAAAAAACAAACAAAAAACGCAACCAAACAAAAACAAAAGAAAAAAAAAAACCCAAACAAACAAACCAAAAGAAAAAAAAAACCCTACCCCAAAATCAAAACAAAACCAAAACATAACAGCATAAAAACCCCTTATTGTCACCATGCAGGTGAAATATCATCTTTGTATGACGTTATGAAGCCGGAGTGGCATACTGGTATCGCGCTGGACTCCTGATCGGGAGACCGGGGTTTGAGTCCCGCTCTGGTCATGCCGGTGTTCTGTCTTTCGGATGAGACAGTAAAAACCGAGGCACCGTATCGTGGTATGCATGGCACGTTAAGATCCCTCACTGCTTCGGGTGGGCCCGTTGCAAAGTCAAGATTTGTGTGTCCTGCATCAGGCAGATGCCGTCACCATATACATGGTGTGACGTTAAACAAAAAAACCCCCCAAAAACAGAAAAACAAAAAAAAAACCCCAAAAACAAAAACAAAACCAAAAACAAAAACAACCCCCCCCCCCAAAAAAAAAAACAAAACAAAAAAGAAAAAAAATAAAACAAACAAACAAAATCATGTATGACGCTATTTAACAGTTATACCTTCACCATTATTTTTTTTTAAATCTTCTTAGTTTAATTTTTGTTTTACTCAGTTCTACTAACAATGTACTATCCGATTCACACCTATCAGGTACTGGCACGAGGTATTGGTATTTAAAAGTGTCAATGAGCCACCCGCTATTTTCCCGATATATAAACCCATTGTGAGGGATTCACGATCAGCGTTACTTCAAGATTTACCAGATGAGTAGATGTCAGTGATGTAGAGAAGTCAGGAATTATTCATGTATATTAGTAAGGACATGTAAAAATGAGGATGTTGGCACTGAAACTGCTACTCGTCGTATACGGTAAGGGCATTTCTATTATTTTTTGTTATATTTGTTTCTTTTATTTATAACTGAGGAGAACATTGACAAGATTGTAGAAGAGTACATTTGTACATATATATAGATATATCTCTATTCGTAACTTCATCTGTGTTTAATGGCCCGTGTTTTCACTTACCGCTTGTGACCGCCTCCGATTAACAAATTACTCTGGTTAACATTTGATGCTGTTTGGTCTGGCCTGTTGTCCATATTATAGTCCCTTTGTTACAGTAGTCCTCGGATTTCCCCATATAGCTTGGCATATTCTACTACTGAATGATTTATTCTATGAATGATTTTAAGCTGCATATTTTTATACTTATTCGTCGATTGTTTTGGGCCTTTTTTTATCTTATATATTTATGTGGAAATAAGGTGTTCGTAAGACGTCTAAAATACATTGTGATTATAAATAGCGCGGAAGAGGGTTCTCATATGCATGTGTTCCTCTGAATGATATTTTTCAGGTTTCATGTTCGGAAGATTCCCGGTATGAGAACAACGAACAATAAACAGATATGGGTGATTAGTTATCTGACTCCACTGTACTGTTGTTACATTGCTTTGTGCCTATTCGTGGTTAGGGTTCAGATGTCAGATCAAACTTCATTCAACGACTGGTCGTACATTTTGTCAAAAGTCAACATAAGACTTCAACAGGCTGGGCACATCCCTCTGAAGAGAGATATTCGCTGTTTAGAGAGACATTTTTTAAATGCCAGAAAAATGTCTCTCTAAACTTGATTGATTGATTGATAGATTGATTGGAATTTATATTTTTGATTTTTAATGTTTTAGTCATATACAGCATGACAGGAAGAGGTAACCGACCTCTTCAGGATTATGGCTTAATGCAGGAATCGAACCGCCATCGATTACACTGCACGTCAAACCCACCCCCTCCCTTTCCACTATGATATCTAAACACTAAAGTATATACTAGTACATAATAGGTATGGATAAACCTTTAACCATTTCAATAAAACATTAATAGAAATTTGTAGACAGAAATCTACTTAAAATCTACCCCTCCATGTAATCATATCCGGATTTTATGTTCATTATAACCTTCCTTGCATGGATACAAAATAAGATCTAACTGTATTACACGATGTTTATTGCGAAATTTAATTTTGATTTTGTTTCAAATCCTGTCACGAATTGTAGACTAGAATAGATATGAACGGACGGCTGCCTTACAGTAGGTGATTTTTAACTGTCTACTACCGTCTGACGATTATATACTCATTAACTATACACCATACATAAAAACTGACGACATTGAGATACATTTAAAAAGCTCAAACAAAAACAAAATTTAAACTCTACACATGTTACAAGCAGCATTTGTCATAAACGCTCAGAGAAGGACAGAAATATTTGCTCCTTGCTGATATGGACTATTCTACAATAATTCTAATTTAAGTATAAGAATATAAGATGGTTTATTAAAATTCGTGATGGATGTTAGTACATTTCCCTCAATCATCAAACGACGGACAGATTCTTTATACAATTTATGTACAACGTCTCCTAATCACGGACGGACAGACAATGTTATGCCATAATGTTACTTTAGTGTTCTCGTGTTTGTCATGTTACAATGTAATTAAATTTCACCATGAACGGACGGACGGAAAGACAACGTTTAATCATACCATATTCTACTTAAAAACGGCACTATATTCTATGGTTATATATTTCGATATTAGGCCTCTTACATCATTTGATATTGGAAATAGGTTTGTTTAGAAAAAAATAATTACCAGTATCTATAGCAAAGAATGATGTAAATATGTAACGTCTAAGGTCAGCAATTTATGTAACGTCTACATCAAACGATTTATTTGTTTAAATGTTAATGTCGATACCACAACAAAGACAAGTATTGCTAAATAAATCTGTAGTCTATCTAAATGTAAGGTATAATGAATAATTATTGATGAGTCCTTTTGACTTGAGGGTAAATGAAATTGTTCAAAAGAATTGTCGATATCCTGTATAATACAGCGATAAGTTAAGTTGTAGTCAACCGTTACATTGAATAGGAAAGACACAGTCTCATTCAGTCCAGCACAAAATCTGTACTACCCTCCCCCCCCCCTTTTTTTTTCTAAATCTCGCATTTGAATGAAGTTGATGAAATTTCCTATATACGCTCTATTCATAACGTCATAACAATGTTTAAGATCTTGAATGGTGGACATATATCAGCGGCTGAAATAGGATTTAGAAAGCGACAGAGAGTCCAGGACAAAAATAAGTGGTTTTCAATGGGTAAAAAAGATGAAGTCTGCACTAGACAGCTGCCGCCATTATATTTGTGAAATAATCTTGGTGTGGCGTCAGACGTGGCGTTGTCTTTAAATCACGCTCTGATGGAAAATGAATTCTTCATTGGTGTATTTATAACCCATACCTAAACAATATGTTGACATTGGCAGCAGGGTGACCACTCAATTTTCCAAAGGCCCAATAGTCAGAGTGAGTGTCCGATAGTCCGAAGGCTAAATGCCCCAACAGCCTTATAGTCCGAAGCCCGACATTCCGATACCTGATAATGTGCAAAATTTGAAGACCCGATAGTTCGAAAACCTAAAGGTCCGAGGGTCCAGTAAATCGAAGGCCCATAAGTCCGAAAGTATGAATTTCAAGAAAAAAATTTCACATATCCTTTCTTAATTCAATTACAATTCCTATCCGTATCGATGCATTGGATCTGCTCTCCTTTGAAATGTCATTTAGTGTCAAAATCAGATATGAATGGGCAATCTACCCATCTTATTGTGACATAACCGCAAGTAGTGGCCCTATATGAATGATAGGGCCACAATTCCTTACGTTGTATAAACTTGCAGTTTTGATAAACGGAATGGCCGGCACGATTCTACGCATTTCGACATCAAACGGAGCAAATATCTAATTTCCCGACCTTTGTCAAATACCTTCCTCTTCCTCCCCCTCTTCCCAACTTATACGCTATGCTAGGGCATGCTCTAAATACGAAAATTTCGTCCCGAGAGCGAGGCTTTTTGCCACGAAACTACTCTCACAAGGATATATAGAGGAATGTTTGAAATTGTCAATGTGGAAGTTCTATGGTCGATAAAGGGGTCTAGTGCAATTTCAGATTCCTCTTTCAAGAACAGGGGGGAAACTTTGTAAGAAAATCTTAGGGGCCAAGTGGGCCCCTAACTTTTAAAATTTAGGAGCCCACTAAAATTTTCACGGGCCCACATCTTTTCAATGTACTTGTTCAGTTATACAGATGAAATTACAGAATAATGAATGCACGTTTTGTATAAGAGATTTTAATTTATTCAAAATACACAATTTATTCAAATTCTATCTCCCTCTCAAATTCCAGTAATCTGTCATTCACTCCACTTTCATCCTCACTACATTGTTCATCTGATGACACATCAGGATTATGCTCTACATCACTTTCTGTTTCAGCCACTTCTGCAATTTCACTTTCCAGTTCACTGGCACCCTCATTCACATTTACAGCAGTATGAACAGGCTCATCATTTTCCACATCTGCAGTTTAATTGTCATTGGTTTTCAGTTTCACATTGGGTCTCCTAACAGGCCTCCGTTGTAAAAGTGACTTCGATTTCCACTGAGTAATAACAATCATGGATGAAAGGACAACTAAACCAAATGTCCGATGTGAGTTCGTTTGGTTGCCACTTCATTCTTGATCGTTTTGAAATTGACCAATTGCATTTAATCTGTAGAAGTCATATATTCTACTAGGGATATATTTTATTGATAGAACTACCTTATCTGTACAATATTTTTTACAGAAAAAAAAGGAATCCTGCCCTTCCTGATAGATTTTATTAAACCTTACGCATAAATCGATAAAACGTCTATGATCGAAAAGGAAAAAGAGCGAGACGACTTTATGTATCCATCGACGCTTTAATCATTCGGAACTATCTCGCACTTTACTCGAAACTTATTACGTAGGAAAAGGTCGAAGTTATACAAATGACATTTTATTGAGTGTTACAGGAACTTCGCACATAAACTGCCATGCTGCGATGAGCAAAGACCTCTCGATGTCTTACGAAAATTACATTCGCCAAGTGGGCGATTTATTTTGAGATTTCACGGGCCCACACCCAAGAACTGGTGAGTGGGCGAGTGGAAAATTTCCCCCCTGAAGAATGTTAACCGATATTTGGCACCTGAACATACAAATTAACCATCTTAACTTTTTGACTATACTTGATTTGACATAATACGTATATATACAGACATTTGTTTAAGTGCATTCCCGACGTCGGAATTTCGGTTAAACATTTCTTGCCTTAATAGGAAAATTTGACTTCAGGTTCTTGTCTCCTTCATGTGTTCATATGTGTATATTTATGTATTCACTTCCTCGACTTGAAAAGTTGTTGCACGGCTTTTGCGACGGGTGTTATCATGCAACCAGGGGACGCTTACTCCTCCCGGGCACCTGGTCTCACCTCGATTTTATTTGGGTTCGCATTTGTCTGAATATGACACTATACACGGTATTGTCCTTTTATTCCATGGACTATGAAATATGGTTTACCCGTCGGTACTTCTTTGTTTTTGTTTTACCTACATGTAGTCTGAATCATTCCCACGTTTGCGTAATTGCTTCTCGGTAGCAGAATCAAACATGTGGATGATTCAGACTACATGTACACAAACCGGCAAATTTGACACAGGTTGGGAAATATGTGTGTGATACGTTTAGACGACAGATCGGGGGCAAGTTATTATTGCCGATCGTTAGCTTAATTATGTTATATATGTGTTATATGTTGGATATTTGCTCCATTTGATGCCGAAATGCGCCATTCCTTTAATAAAAATTGCAAGGTTACGCAGTGTAAGGAATTATGACTCTCATCATTAATATAGGGCCACTACTTGCAGCTAATTGTGACATTATATGCAAGCAACGTACTCATCAAAAGTGTCTAGAATTTTTACTTTTTTTATATAAAAAAAAGTTGGTGGAGGACCCCAGACCCCCTTTCAATTACAATACTAGGGAGGAATGGGGGGGGGGATTACACATATAGTTTACTATTGATTGATTGATTTATATGGGTTTTTTTTTTTTTTTTTTAGTTTCATTTTTACTTGTTAAATTTGGGTTGCGGTTGCGAATAGATATTTTGTTCTTTGTATACAAGAAAGAAAATTTTTCGGTCAAGCTCATCAGCGTCGGATTGTTGGACCTTCGAACTATCGGGCCTTCGGAAATTTGAGCCTTCGGTCTATCGGACCTTTGGATGGTCACCGTGCGGCAGACCCACTTAAAGCAATAAGAGAACGTATATTGTGGCATGGAATCTCGGTCGATATTATCTCATCTGAAAGACAAATAGGGAACCAGAAGATGACAGATCACTTCAGAAAAAAAATTAGCCGACAACTCGGACCTGCATCGTCATGCACTGTGATGGGTGAGAAATAATAAATGGAAGTCCCCCCCCCCCTTCCTTTCCCCCTTTCCTTTCTTAAATTGACCATTGACAATACTGTGGTTATGATAGGTCTGTACTTCCATTTAACACACAGATACAATTCGAAGATATTATGTACACAGTTTTTAAAATGTTTCCTCTTGAATAAACACCTGAA
This sequence comes from Pteria penguin, assembly GCA_035048485.1. Lineage (NCBI taxonomy): Eukaryota > Metazoa > Mollusca > Bivalvia > Pterioida > Pteriidae > Pteria > Pteria penguin. The sequence goes on from CM068593.1 coordinate 27,298,176, forward strand.
GGCCAAAAACCAATAAAATGAAATTCATTATCGTAGTGCTTGGTAACTTTGTGTGTGCTTTGTATGTAAGAAAATTTAAGTAGTTATCAAAACAGTATGAGATCACACAAGTACAACAAAATAAGACTAACAGGGAAAACGGAGAGGAATTAGTATTACTTAAGATATATTTTCCACTACCGCCCCCTAACCCCCCTTTTTGGTTTTTTTTTTTTTTTTTTTTTGAGGGGGGGGGGTTGATATTTTTTTTTGGGGGGGGATTGGCCACCCACCCACTCCTATCGGCTTTATCCTCTCATAAATGCTGCCAGTAGAACACAACACTGATTTGCCGACATTTCTCTTTTTTTTTATATATCGCAAAAAGACCATATCAAAGTTACACTTGCCCCTTATCAGATACGAGAAACATAACATTCGTCATTCCCTTACTGTTAATTTTGAATTATTAAAGTGAGCATATACTTTACTCTATAGCTATTCAGAAATTCTGTGTTTTATGCTAGAATTTTGATAGTCTTAACTTCGGAAAGTACGTTATTTTCTTTGTTTATTTATTTATTTTCTTTTTTTTTTTTTTCTTTTCGGTGTTCTTATTATATTTCATTCAACAAGAGATAGAGATTATCTTCACCTAAAAATTATCTTCGTACTGTCTTTACAGAAGATTACCTCGGTGTAGTGAAGATGAGTACAAATATTCATTGCCTTTATTTCATGTCATTCGGGTTGAACTGCGAACCAGTATTCACTTAATCCTGCCTTTCACAATTCAAGCTCGCCCGATACATATTAAAGAACGTCTTATAAGGTGCACGACGCGAGAAGAATCATAAGTTGTGTGCAAATGAATTAATAATTTAGCAAACTGAATACAGTTATTCGGAGATGAAAATATATTTTCAAAACTGGTGGCAGTTTTTGAGGGAACAGAAAAAGGGCACAGGTTCACTCACTCTCATATAACTTATTTCTCCCAAACCTATATTTCATTTCTCCCAAACCTATATTTCATTTCTCCCAAACCTATATTTCATTTCTCCCAAATCTATATCTAATTACTCGATCTCACCTCTATCCCTGTGTATCTTCTCCCACTTCCTTTCTTATATATTTACCACTATCCACTTTTCATTCCTCTCCCCTGCCCTTTCTTATTTATTTATTCACCACTACCCTTATTTCCTTTCAATCTCCTACTCCCTTATCTGTTCACCACTACTCGCTGTTTCTTTCCTCTTCTTACTTCCTTATCTATTCACTACTGCCCTCTTTTCCTGTCTTCCTCTTACTCTCTTATCTATTCACCACTACCTGCTTTTCCTTTCCACCTCTTACTCCATTATCTATTCACCACTTCCCGCTTTTTCTTTCCACCTCCTACTCCCTTATCTATTCACCACTACCCGCTTTTTCTTTCCTCCTCCCTCGCCCTTTCTTATATATTCACCACTACCCTCTTTTCCTTCCTCCTCCTTTCCCCCTTTTTATCTATCTATTCAACACTACCCTCTTTTTCTTTCAATCTCCTACTCCATTATCTATTTACCGCTACCCACTTTTCCTTCCCTCCTCTTACTCCTTTATCTAGCCATCACTATCCGCTTTTCCTTTCCTCCTCTTACTCTCTTATCTATTCATCAATACCCGCTTTCCTATCCTTCTCCATCGCCCTTTCTTATCTATTTATTCACCACTACCCACTTTTCCTTCCCTCCTCTTACTCCTTTATTTATTCATCACTTCCCGCTTTTCCTTTCCTCCTCTCACTTCCTTATCTGTTCACTACTACCCGCTTTTCCTTTCAATCTCCTACTCCCTTATCTATTAGCCACTTCCCACTTTTCCTTTCCTCCTCCCTCGCCCTTTCTTATCTATTCACCACTACCCGCTATTTTCCTTTCCTCCTCCCTCGCCCTTTCTTATCTTTTCACCACTTCCCGCTTTTCCTTTCCTCCTCTCACTTCCTTATCTATTCACCACTACCCTCTTTTCCTTTCAATCTCCTACTCCCTTATCTATTAGCCACTTCCCACTTTTCCTTTCCTCCTCCCTCGCCCTTTCTTATCTATTCACCACTACCCGCTATTTTCCTTTCCTCCTCCCTCGCCCTTTCTTATCTTTTCACCACTTCCCGCTTTTCCTTTCCTCCTCTCACTTCCTTATCTATTCACCACTACCCTCTTTTCCTTTCAATCTCCTACTTACTTATCTATTCACCACTACCCGCTATTTTCCTTTCCTCCTCCCTCGCCCTTTCTTATCTATCTATTCACCTCTACACTCTTTTTCTTTCCTCCTCCCACTCCCTTTCTTATCTATTCACCACTGCCCTCTTTTCCTTTCCTCCTCCCTGACCCTTTCTTATCTATCTATTCACTTCTATCCTCTTTTTCTTTCCTCTTCCCACTCCCTTTCTTATCTATTCACCACTGCCCTCTTTTCCTTTCCTCCTCCCTGACCCTTTCTTATTTATCTATTCACCTCTACCCTCTTTTTCTTTCCTCTTCCCACTCCCTTTCTTATCTATTCACCACTGCCCTCTTTTCCTTTCCTCCTCCCTGACCCTTTCTTATCTATCTATTCACTTCTACCCTCTTTTTCTTTCCTCTTCCCACTCCTTTTTTTATCTATTCACCACTGCCCTCTTTTTCTTTCCTCCTCCCTGACCCTTTCTTATCTATCTATTCACCTCTACCCTCTTTTTCTTTCCTCTTCCCACTCCCTTTCTTATCTATTCACCACTGCCCTCTTTTTCTTTCCTCCTCCCTGACCCTTTCTTATCTATCTATTCACCTCTACCCTCTTTTTCTTTCCTCTTCCCACTCCCTTTCTTATCTATTCACCACTGCCCTCTTTTCCTTTCCTCCTCCCTGACCCTTTCTTATCTATCTATTCACTTCTAACCTCTTTTCCTTTCTACCTCCCACTCCCTTTCTTATTTATACACCTCTCCCCGCTTTTCTTTTACTCCTCCTTCACAGTTTCTTATCTATTCACCGCTACCCGGTTTTCCTTTCCTCCTCTCTCACCAATTATTTATTCACCACTAACCGTTTTTCCTTTCCTACTTCCTCACCATTTCTTATTTATTCACCCTTGTCCGCTTTTCTTTTCTCCTCTCTCGCCATTTCTTATATATTCACCACTACCCGCTTCTCCCTTCCACCTCCCACTCCTATTTTTATCTATTCACCACTACCCTCTTTTCCTTTCCTCCTCCCTCGCCTTCCATTCTCTCACTGTCCCATATCATTTCCTCCTGCAGAATTCTTCCTCTTCTCTGTCATAAACCTATAGATATCATGATTGTGTAAAAGCTATAAGGATATTAATGCCAATTTAGATATTCTAACGTACACACAATTTTGATCCATCCCTAGCTACAAAGCTGAAGTAGAACAACAGTGGTGGCCGAAATTTCACGTATTTATTTCACAAACGTCTGTATCTATATGCCCACGACTATCATCTACCCTTTTTCAGTATATCAGTTCAGGGCCGATGTGAGGTGTGTGTGTGTGTGTGTGTGTGTGTGGGGGGGGGGGGGGGCATATAAGAAACTACAGACGCCTTGGGACGATTTTAAGATATTTTATGAAGTAATAATTCATAGTATAATTATTAATGCTGGGCTCTGTACGGTCACAATAGAAGTGAAATACTCTCGGTCCGATTTCAAAAAATTTACAAACAACATGTACATGCTTTAATTTTAAAAGTCTGTACAGGACTGTAGTAAGCATTCCAATAGTCTGTACAGGACTGTAATTAGCATTTCAATAGTCTGTACAGGACTGTAGTAAGCATTCCAATAGTCTGTACAGGACTGTAGTAAGCATTCCAATAGTCTGTACAGGACTGTAGACAGTAAGCATTCCAATAGTCTGTACAGGACTGTAGTAAGCATTCCAATAGTCTGTACAGGACTGTAGTAAGCATTCCGATAGTCTGTACAGGACTGTAGTAAGCATTCCAATAGTCTGTACTGGACTGTAGTAAGCATTCCAATAGTCTGTACAGGACTTTAGTAAGCATTCCAATAGTCTGTACAGGACTGTAGTAAGCATTCCAATAGTCTGTACAGGACTGTAGTAAGCATTCCAATAGTCTGTACAGGACTGTAGTAAGCATTCCAATAGTCTGTACAGGACTGTAGTTAGCATTTCAAACGTGGGAACCAAATATTTCCTATCGTTTTGTAAGGTGATGAAATGTTAGTTCATGATCTTCCAAACAGTGGCTTCCCGGTTCTTACGGACCTGTTGTCATAGCAAAACATGTTGATTCAGGCACATTGGTATTAATTTAATCAACCAGTGGGTTCAGAAGTGATGCACAACTATAACAAGACATACTAGTAAACCATTGGAAATCAGAAGTAATACACAATGATAATCATGCAGATTAGTAAGCCAGAGGGTTCAGAAGTAATACACAACAATAATCAGGCAGATTAGTGAGCCAGAGGGTTCAGAAGTAATACACATTGATAATCAGGCATATAAGTAATCCAGTGGGTTCAGAAGTAATACACAACGATAATCAGGCAGATTATTGAGCCAGAGGGTTCAGAAGTAATACACAATGATAATTAGGCATATTAGTAACTCAATGAGTTCAGAAGTAATACACAATGATAATCAGGCATATTAGCAAGCCAGAGGGTTCAGAAGTAATACACAACGATAATCAGGCAGATTAGTGAGCCAGTGGGTTCAGAAGTAATACACATTGATAATCAGGCATATTAGTAATCCAGTGGGTTCAGAAGTAATGCACAATGATAATCAGGCATATTAGTAATCCAGTGGGTTCAGAAGTAATGCACAATGATAATCAGGCATATTAGTAATCCAGTGGGTTCAGAAGTAATGCACAATGATAATCAGGCATATTAGTAATCCAGTGGGTTCAGAAGTAATGCACAATGATAATCAGGCATATTAGTAATCCAGTGGATTCAGAAGTAATACACAATGATAATCAGGCATATTAGCAAGCCAGTGGATTCAGAAGTAATACACAATGATAATCAGGCATATTAGCAAGCCAGTGGATTCAGAAGTAATACACAATGATAACCAGGCATATTAGTAAGCCAGTGGATTCAGAATTAATACACATTGATAATCAGGCATATTAGCAAGCCAGAGGGTTCAGAAGTAATACACATTGATAATCAGGCAGATTAGTGAGCCAGTGGGTTCAGAAGTAATACACAACGATAATCAGGCATATTAGTAATCCAGTGGGTTCAGAAGTAATACACAACGATAATCAGGCATATTAGTAATCCAGTGGGTTCAGAAGTAATGCACAATAATAATCAGGCATATTAGTAATCCAGTGGGTTCAGAAGTAATGCACAATGATAATCAGGCATATTAGTAATCCAGTGGGTTCAGAAGTAATACACAATGATAATCAGGCATATTAGTAATCCAGTGGGTTCAGAAGTAATACACAATGATAATCAGGCATATTAGTAATCCAGTGGATTCAGAAGTAATACACAATGATAATCAGGCATATTAGCAAGACAGAGGGTTCAGAAGTAATACACATTGATAATCAGGCATATTAGTAAGCCAGTGGGTTCAGAAGTAATACACAACAATAATTAGGCATATTACTAAGCCAGTGGGTTGAGAAGTAATACCCAATGATAATCAGGCAGATTAGTGAGCCAGAGGGTTTAGAAGTAAAACACACAATGATAATCCGGCATATCAGTAAACCAGTGGGTTCAAAATCGAAGTAATGCACATTGATAATCAGGCATATTAGTAATCCAGTGGGTTCAGAAGTAATACACAATGATAATCAGGCATATTAGTAATCCAGTAGGTTCATAAGTAATACACAACGATAATCAGACAGATTATTGAGCCAGAGGGTTCAGAAGTAATACACATTGATAATCAGGCATATTAGTAATCCAGTGGGTTCAGAAGTAATACACAACGATAATCAGGCAGATTAGTGAGCCAGAGGGTTCAGAAGTAATACACATTGATTATCAGGCATATTAGTAATCCAGTGGGTTCAGAAGTAATGCGCAATGATAATCATGCAGATTAGCAAGCCAGTGGGTTCAGAAGTAATACACATTGATAATCAGGCATATTAGTAATCCAGTGGGTTCAGAAGTAATGCACAATGATAATCATGCAGATTAGCAAGACAGGGGGTTCAGAAGTAATACACATTGATAATCAGGCATATTAGTAATCCAGTGGGTTCAGAAGTAATACACAACGATAATCAGGCAGATTAGTGAGCCAGAGGGTTCAGAAGTAATACACATTGATAATCAGGCATATTAGTAATCCAGTGGGTTCAGAAGTAATGCACAATGATAATCATGCAGATTAGCAAGCCAGTGGGTTCAGAAGTAATACACATTGATAATCAGGCATATTAGTAATCCAGTGGGTTCAGAAGTAATGCACAATGATAATCATGCAGATTAGCAAGACAGGGGGTTCAGAAGTAATACACATTGATAATCAGGCATATTAGTAATCCAGTGGGTTCAGAAGTAATACACAACGATAATCAGGCAGATTAGTGAGCCAGAGGGTTCAGAAGTAATACACATTGATAATCAGGCATATTAGTAATCCAGTGGGTTCAGAAGTAATGCACAATGATAATCATGCAGATTAGCAAGCCAGTGGGTTCAGAAGTAATACACAATGATAACCAGGCATATTAGCAAGCCAGTGGGTTCAGAAGTAATACACAACGATAATCAGGCAGATTAGTGAGCCAGAGGGTTCAGAAGTAATACACATTGATAATGATGTAGATTAGTAAGTCAATGAGTTCAGAAGTAATACACAATGATAATCAGGCATATTAGCAAGCCAGTGGGTTCAGAAGTAATACACATTGATAATGATGTAGATTAGTGAGTCAGTGGGTTCAGTAGTAATACACAATGATAACCAGGGAAACCTGCTAATAAATATTTAATGATTGTAACTCTATTTTTTCGTAGCTTTCCAGATGAGTCGAGCCGCTTGGTCTAGTACATTAGAACAGGCGTTGAAGACCAAACTTTATACTACAAATTCATATGACAAAACTGTCCGACCAAACCAAACTACTAACGTACTGATCAACTTTGCTCTCTTTAGTGTAAACGAATTGGTAAGTAGAAATATGAGTTTAAATGGCAAACGCTTTGGAACTTTTCAGTTTTATTCTATTATCGAATTAACTTTTTTTTTCGGAGTACTCGAACCGCTTTAAACAGAAGTTGGGGGATATTGTGACACAACCAATGCGGTGAAAAATGTAAAAGAAAGGAGACCGAATTTGTTTAATGGAAAACGTTCTTTATCCATTGCAGTGTAGACAAAACAATGACAATATTTATTTTGATACTCGTATAAAAAAGTCCCACCTAACGAACAGGTTGTGATGTGACCAGTTTACTCGAACCATGTCCAATAACTACAGTCTCCGGTAACCAAGAATACCTATCGATTACGTCATGATTTGCTTAAGTGTAAGATTAATACATCTGCAGAAAAAGCATCGAAATGCAGATATTCTCCAAGATTCTGTATGCACCCCCTGATTGGCCAATAGGTCAATCCTCTCAGGAGGTTATCAAATCTTATTATTGAAATGCATCATAGGGTAGTCAAAATGAATTCAATTAAGGATGGCAACATTTATATCGATTTGAAAAAAAAATGCATGCATACAGAAAAGTAATGCATTTGTATTTTGGACTTCCATGTTTTGTGAAATATTCAAACTTTGACATCTAATTTTTGCAGAATATTGTTGACCAGAGTTTGGAGTTTGCTGGTTATTTCCAAGTAGTGAGTACATTTAGCAAATACTGCAATTTAATATACTTTTATTTATTTATTTATTTATTTATTTATTTATTTATTTATTTATTTATTTATTTGTTTGTTTGTTTGTTTATTTATTTATTTATTTATTTATTTATCTGTTTAGTTACTTATTTATTTACTATGATGATGATGATGATGATGGTGATTATTATTATTATTATTATTATTATTATTATTATTATTATTATTATTATTATTATTATTATTACATGTATCATTATTATTACTATTATTATTATGTTTCTTAAATGCCGTAAAATGGATATGAGCATTACAGTCGTATATACAGGATATGAATAGTCCAAATCATAGGGGTACTGGGGTGTAAAATATTGATTCTGTGATACATTATATGCATGTCGTAGTACAACCTGACTACCCCATAATGACTGAACGTGGATTCAGTTCTATTATATTTATGTGAAATTTTACTCTTACCCCCTTAGTATACTCCGCATGGGGTGATCCGACAGTATAAAGAGGATAGTATACAAATATTTTCAATCTTTAACATGTATTTATTTATTTATTTATTTATTTATTTATTTATTTATTATCAGAAATGGAGTGACCATCGGCTGGAGTGGTCATCGGATGTTGCCTACTCCGATATCAGTTCTTACTTTACCAGTTGTGACGAGACGTGGGTCCCTGGTGTCGTCATCATGAATTCGTAAGTGAACGTTCCATACATACTCTGTTTTATGTATAAACTGTATGTTAAAATCCTTCTTCTTAAATATGCAACGCCTGTCAATTTTCAAAAAGAGTAAGTCAGAGAAGTTAATTTTCTTCAGAATCAAGAATCTCCCAAATTTTTGTCTTAATGTTAATGCTGTTGTTATGTATGCGCGTCTGTGTGTGAAGATGCAAAAAACAAATGACAAAGGCGGCTCCTCATGAAATTGTTTATAAGCTATTTTACAATGTATAGTCACGAATGCTTCAGATCATGTACAATCATTTGCAGTATTTCCAAGTTCTCTTGATACGTGTTTACTCTCCTAAAATCGTGTAAAGACTGTAAAAACCATTCCAAGACGAATGTTAGTATATGATTTGAGGTACATCAGTAATGAAGTAACCTTAACAACTAGCTAGATCTCACGTTAGGTCGTAGACCTCACGTTACCGGTAGGTCGTAGATCTCACGTTAGGTCGTAGACCTCACGTTAAGTTAGTAGATCTCACGTTAGATTAGTAGATCTCACGTTAGGTCGTAGATCTCACGTTAAGGTCGTAGATCTCACGTTAAGTTAGTAGATCTCACGTTAGATTAGTAGATCTCACGTTAGGTTGTAGATCTCACGTTAGGTCGTAGATCTCACGTTAGGTCGTAGACCTCACGTTAAGTTAGTAGATCTCACGTTAGATTAGTAGATCTCACGTTAGGTCGTAGACCTCACGTTAAGTTAGTAGATCTCACGTTAGATTAGTAGATCTCACGTTAGGTCGTAGATCTCACGTTAAGTTAGTAGATCTCACGTTAGGTTAGTAGATCTCACGTTAGGTTAGTAGATCTCACGTTAAGGTCGTAGATCTCACGTTAGGTCGTAGATCTCACGTTAGGTTAGTAGATCTCACTTCAGATCGTAAATCTCACGTTAGGTTGTAAATCTTATGGTAGGCTGTAGATTGGTGACCACTGTAACCTCAAACCTAGCCGCAAGTAGTGGCCCTAAATGAATGATAGGGTCACAATTCCTTACGTTGCGTAAACTTGCATTTTTGATAAACAGAATGGCCGGGACGATTCTACGCATTTCGGCATCAAATGGAGCAAATATCTAACATATATAAACATAAAGCAAACGATCGGCAACGTTAACATACCCCCGATCTGTCGTCTGAAGGCTCTACACACATTTTTTCCCAACCTGTTTCAAATTTGCCGGTTTCTGTGTCAGCCATTCGGTCTCGCGAGATCTCGTTAACAGAAACCTTACAAAAAGAGGCGGCGCTGTAACCCGAAACTTCTGTTCTAGGGCATCGATCGTCATTGTAATCTAAAACCTCAGTCTAAAGGCCCCGGTGACCACTGTAGCCTCAAACCTGTCTAGAGCCCCCTGATGCATATAACCTTACACCTCTCTCCAAATGCCTCGTAAGACCAATGTAACCCCAAACCCCTGTTTAAGGACCTCTCTGATCATTGTAATCTAAAACTCTTTAGTCTTACACACCTCTCTCCAAAGACCCCGGTGGCCACTGTAGCCTCACACCTCTGTTGTATGGCCTTGATGGTCACTGTAGGCTCAACCTCCAGTCTTTAGTCCTCTGTGGTCACTACAGTCTTACACTGCTGTCTAAAAGCCTCATAGGCCACTGTAGCCGCACATGTCTAGAAACCTTTGTGACCACTGTCTAAAGGCCTCGATTTTGTTCATAACAACAACTACTTCTACTACTACCTTTACTATTACTACTACTACTACTACCTCCACAACCATCACCACCACCACCACTACTATTATCATCATCATCATAGTTGTAGGATGATCATAAATTAGTGTAGAAAGACAGTGTTCATTCGCGGATCCAGAGGGGTGAACAGGGGGTCTGTACTCACCCTGAGATTCAGTGAAAATGATTTTCTTGTTATTTTTACAAAGTAATTTTACAAAAAAAACCCAATATAAGTGGACCCCCTCTCGGAATTTTCATTGGGGTAGACCCCCTCTCGACAAAATTTCTGGATCCGCGCCTGGTGTTACACTCTGCAATGAAATTAATTAAGTAAAAATTAGTACGTATTTGCTTTATTTCAGTGTGTCTAATTTAGCGATGTGGGATGATGACGATGATCCCATACGAGTGGTCAATTCAGGAATTGTGATATGGAATCACATCAATAGATTCATTGTCAGCTGCGACTCTGACGTCACCTACTATCCATTTGATCAGCAAAAGTAAGTAATTCAATGACTCAGTTAGAATGAATTGTCATATTTCGCTTGATTTTAATTATAGAGAGAATTTTACTTCGATTTTACTCTCAATGTACAAATGTATATAATTCTCGTAAGAAAAATTACGCCTTCTGTCATAAAATCAGAAATCCAATATAAAAACATAATTTTCAAAAACGAACTCGATAGACAAAATCATGTATATTTAATTTCCTACTGAAATCAATATTTTTGTCTGTTGAGCAGAATTCTTTAAAACACAGTCAACTATTAATAAGCCATCAAAAGGTCGGGGTGGTCACTTGAGACGTGTGACCTCTTAATGCAGGCTGATTTTGTATAAACAGTAAGGAGAACAGAGAAATGTTGTTGTTTAACTGCTTAACACAGGTCGTCTTTAAGGCAGGTTTGATTGTACATGTATTGATTTAATTCTAGGATATTTAGTGACGGTTCCGAAAACGGATGGGGACACATATCGAAAGTCAAGATTTAGCCAAAATACTCAGCCATTTTAGGTGCCAAATCTGGAGTTTTACTCATATCATTTCTGATTTCAGTCTAGTTAAAATTCGATAATAATATGTCTGTGCAGGACTTAGTGTTTTCAACCACTGATCACTGAACCACTGATATTCATATTTTGCTCGAATTATAGCAGCACGTTTAGTCATTAGGAATAAGGAAAAACTATCTGGTTAATTTGATTCTCTTCAAATACTGAATCTCTCTATATATATAACTGTCAGATGCTTATTAAGTAATGCTTTTCGATACACTATCCTAACTTCGGCTTTGCTTTTATAAGGTCTATCACGCCTGACTTTTTTTCCGTTTTGACAATTTTACTTTGACCAGGGTGAGATTACCTTACGTTTGTATATTGAGGGAAATGATTTGAGTTGATGCATCCACCATTTGGATAATGTTCTGAATAAGCAGATTTCCGAATCTTGAACATATAATTGTTTCATTGAGCATCAGATGAACGCGTTCGAATGTTGAGAACGTTCATTAAATATCTAAACAGTCTGAATTTGCTATGCGGGTAGATATAGTTGTCAGAGATATTTGAATTTCAATAATTACCTTTTTACTCAATAAATGCATTGTGTCTGTGTCTTCTTCTTCCAACACGAAGTGTACTCAAAAGTTGAGCGTTATATTTCATGTGGCAGTCAAGATAAAAGCCTCACAGGGCAATATGATACAGTTAAAACGTTAAAATCCTTGATCCTCTTCCTAAGCTGAAGTGGGCAGGTGGTATGTTGCCCATTGCAGTCCGGTAGTCCTCCAAGGAACATGTTGATGCCATAGCTGATGGAAGTCTGTTCTAATCCCTGATGGTACGTGGGAAGAAGGAGAACCGGTACATATCCTTTCTCGTTGTTGGAATGCGAAAGGTATGTTGTCCCCTTGTCCTGGAATCTGTCTGGATTAGGTATTGTTCTGCAGGAATGGCCACTAGATTATGCTGGATCTTGAATAAAAAAAAGAAGGTGGATCTTTACTCTTCTGATCTGTAGCGGTTCCCATCCCAGGGAGTTGACCATGTTGGTGACGCTTCCTGCTTTCCTATCCCAGTAGTTCCTTGCAGCGAATCGTGCTGCTCTACGCTGGACTTTCTCTATCTGTTTGATCTGTCCGCTGGTGTGAGGGTCCCATACGGAGGCAGCATACTTCAGCGTTGGACGTACAATGGCTTCGTAGGCTCTGACTCGTGCTAAGGTTCGGCAACCTCGGAGATTTCGCTTTAGGAAGCCTAGAGTCCTGTTGGCTTTCGCTGTGATGGCATCAATGTGCTTGTTCCATTTCAAGTTGCTTCTGATTGTCAGAGCTGCACTGGCGACAAGAGTAAAATAGTATAAGAAAAAAGTAAATAGATAAGTAAGAGAAGTTACAAATAGCTAACAGTACTTTTGATCCTTTGATATCGTTGCAGATGCTCCATCACAGTGTCTACATGGGCTTACATCTCTTCTGAAGTATCCCTAGCATGGGAAGAATATAGAGGGGCCACACTGAGTATGGACTTCTACAGCGAGAATGGCGAGTGGGAATACCAAGGTAAATAAATAAAAGGGGCCACACTGAGTATGGACTTCTAAAGCGAGAATGGCGAGTGGGAATACCAAGGTAAATAAATAAAAGGGGCCACACTGAGTATGGACTTCTACAGTGAGAATGGCGAGTGGGAATACCAAGGTAAATAAATAAAAGGGGCCACACTGAGTATGGACTTCTAAAGCGAGAATGGCGAGTGGGAATACCAAGGTAAATAAATAAAAGGGGCCACACTGAGTATGGACTTCTACAGTGAGAATGGCGAGTGGGAATACCAAGGTAAATAAATAAAAGGGGCCACACTGAGTATGGACTTCTACAGTGAGAATGGCGAGTGGGAATACCAAGGTAAATAAATAAAAGGGGCCACGCTGAGTATGGACTTCTACAGAGAGAATGGCGAGTGGGAATACCAAGGTAAATAAATAAAAGGGGCCACACTGAGTATAGACTTTTACAGCGAGAATGGCGAGTGGGAATACCAAGGCAAATAAATAAAAGAACTTCATGGGAAAATATATAGGAGTTACATCGAGTAAGGACTTTTACACGAGGAAGACGTAAGCAAGTAAAAGTAAATAAAACAGAGGTAAGTAAATATAAGGACTTTATGAGAGAAAGAGGCTAGAAGGGGAGATATAAAGGAGCTACACTCGACCTCTACGGCGAACTTTTGGTTTCACTGTTTATACGGATTATGTTTACTGGATAATCTTTTACAAGCATCCCGAATGAGACACTAAGTATACTGACTATTACTACGGACTTGACTATGTGTTATACCATTTATACTAATATTGACTACGTGCTAGTTTTCTAACGTTTATATATACAATGACTATGGACTTGGAGTTTAACCGTTTATACTGAATTGACCACCACTTTTACTAAGGACTTTATCGTTTATACTTGTAATGTCTACGGTCTTGACTAATGGTGTTAACGTTTATACTAGTACTGACTACAGACATTCAACTGACTATAACTACAACGTCTATGCTGATGTAACTACCAACTCATGGCATATGTGATCAGTCCATAGGAGAAACTATTTGATGTCCTTTCGTGAATCTATTTTCCCTGTTGATTCCAACAAACACGAATCTTAATTTGGATTTACAATTGTCATCAGATTCAGTAGATATACAGTTGTCATCAGATTTAGTAGATATACAGCTGTCATCAGATCCAATAGATATACAGCTGTCAACAGATTTAGTAGATATACAGCTGTCATCAGATTCAGTAGATATACAGCTGTCATCAGATTCAGTAGATATACAGCTGTCATCAGATTCAGTAGATATACAGTTGTCATCAGATTTAGTAGATATACAGCTGTCATCAGATTCAATAGATATACAGCTGTCATCAGATTTAGTAGATATACAGCTGTCATCAGATTCAGTAGATATACAGCTGTCATCAGATTCAGTAGATATACAGTTGTCATCAGATTCAGTAGATATACAGCTGTCATCAGATTCAGTAGATATACAGCTGTCATCAGATTCAGTAGATATACAGCTGTCATCAGATCCAATAGATATACAGCTGTCATCAGATTTAGTAGATATACAGCTGTCATCAGATTCAGTAGATATACAGCTGTCATCAGATTCAGTAGATATACAGTTGTCATCAGATTCAGTAGATATGCAGCTGTCATCAGATTCAGTAGATATACAGCTGTCAACAGATTTAGTATATATACAGCTGTCATCAGATTCAGTAGATATACAGTTGTCATCAGATTCAGTAGATATACAGCTGTCATCAGATTTAGTAGATATACAGCTGTCATCAGATTCAGTAGATATACAGCTGTCATCAGATTCAGTAGATATACAGCTGTCATCAGATTCAGTAGATATACAGCTGTCATCAGATTTAGTAGATATACAGCTGTCATCAGATTCAGTAGATATACAGCTGTCATCAGATTCAGTAGATATACAGTTGTCATCAAATTTAGTAGATATACAGCTGTCATCAGATTCAGTAGATATACAGCTGTCATCAGATTTAGTAGATATACAGCTGTCATCAGATTCAGTAGATATACAGCTGTCATCAGATTCAGTAGATATACAGTTGTCATCAGATTCAGTAGATATACAGTTGTCATCAGATTCAGTAGATATACAGCTGTCATCAGATTCAGTAGATATACAGCTGTCATCAGATTCAGTAGATATACAGCAGTCATCAGATTCAGTAGATATACAGCTGTCATCAGATTCAGTAGATATACAGCTGTCATCAGATTCAGTAGATATACAGCTGTCATCAGATTCAGTAGATATACAGTTGTCATCAGATTCAGTAGATATACAGCTGTCATCAGATTCAGTAGATATACAGCTGTCATCAGATTCAGTAGATATACAGCAGTCATCAGATTCAGTAGATATACAGCTGTCATCAGATTCAGTAGATATACAGTTGTCATCAGATTCAGTAGATATACAGTTGTCATCAGATTCAGTAGATATACAGTTGTCATCAGATTCAGTAGATATACAGCTGTCATCAGATTCAGTAGATATACAGCTGTCATCAGATTCAGTAGATATACAGTTGTCATCAGATTCAGTAGATATACAGCTGTCATCAGATCCAATAGATATACAGCTGTCATCAGATTCAGTAGATATACAGCTGTCATCAGATTCAGTAGATATACAGCTGTCATCAGATTCAGTAGATATACAGTTGTCATCAGATTCAGTAGATATACAGCTGTCATCAGATTCAGTAGATATACAGCTGTCATCAGATTCAGTAGATATACAGCTGTCATCAGATTCAGTAGATATACAGCTGTCATCAGATTCAGTAGATATACAGCTGTCATCAGATCCAATAGATATACAGCTGTCATCAGATTCAGTAGATATACAGCTGTCATCAGATTCAGTAGATATACAGTTGTCATCAGATTCAGTAGATATACTGTTGTCATCAGATTCAGTAGAATATACAGCTGTCATCAAATTCAGTAGATATACTGTTGTCATCAGATTCAATAGAATATACATAGCCCATACTGTATTGTTAATAGGAAAGTGGTTTATAAAATGCAAGGAATCATTTTTATCGTGATATATCCTGGAAGCACTTGTTTATTTATTTATTTATTTATTTATTTATTTATTGTTTTTGTTTCTAGGTTATTCTACGTCAGAGACGTCCATATCACGTGGTCCTGAAAGTTACAATATACTAACAATGCAACTTAATTTCCGTCGACGGCCCTTGTTCCAGGTAAGTGCTGTAGTAATCATTTTGACAGCATTGCAATTCTCTTTTAAGAATCAGGTAATAGAGGTACCTACGATCATACCCTACTTTTTCAGTTTTAGGATCGATTTGCTTCAAACATGAACCAGTTTATTCTTATGGTGTATCAAAGAGGCTCGTAGTGACGTCTGATGTGGTTACCAAATGAAAATTTGGAGTTTTTTCAACTTTCTTGATTGACTGATTCATACATTTTCCATTGCCATGTATAGGCAAAAATAACACATAACTCAATATTTTCTTTCCTGGCGGATAGTTTTTCCTATTTGAAATAAAATATACTGGATGCATAATCATTTGAAAAAATTAAATAAACTGAAACCTTCCCATACAAACATTTTTGTAAAAAGACAACGAAAAAATGTATTTGCAATATTCCTGGCAGTCCTTCAGCTTTTATCATAATTAAGTTAAAGTCAATCTTTCTTGTCATCAACTGCATTTGATTTGAGGAACTCTTTAGTACAGAGATATAAAAGTTTTGCGAGCTGGGTATGTCCTTAATAAGTCGATATGTATGGTAAAGTAATTAGTCGTTAAGAAGTGTAAAGTCATAAGTCGTCACGCAGCGTAAATTCATAAGTCGTTAAGCAGTGTAAAGTCATAAGTCGTTAAGCAGTGTAAAGTCATAAGTCGTTAAGCAGCGTAAAGTCATATGTCGTTAAGCAGCGTAAAGTCATAAGTCGCTAAGCAGTGTAAAGTCATAAGTCGTTAAGCAGTGTAATGTCATATGTCATAAGCAGTGTAGAGTCATAAGTCGCTAAGCAGTGTAATGTCATAAGTCGCTATACACAGTATTGTCATACCTCATATTTTAAATCAGCAAATAAAGGAATATGATTGGTCTAAAGAAATCAGTAGCTTAGCGGTACACGGAATTTCAAGCCGCATCTTAAGACCTTAAGTGACCGTAGTGTCTCACGGTCGAGCACACCCTTTCGGAACTCCATTCTATTTGAGTACGCTTCCACGTGATCGGTAGACAATTTATCAAGTAGCATCCTAATGTCTCACGGTCGAATTAACCACATTCGCTTAGTCTCAACCTTATTGACTCCTTGTGCAGGAGACTTGAAACTTCGCTTATTGCCAATAGACAATGTAAGGCCACCTTTCTCGTTCCCGATACCTGATATAAGACACTAATTCCCGATAGCCAATGTAAGGCACTCTCTAATTCCCGATAGCCAAGGTAAGGCGCACTCTAATTACCCACAGCAAATGTTAGGCACTCTCTAATTCCCCATGGCAAATGTAAGACACACTCTAATTCCAAATAGAAACTGTAAGGCACACTCTTATTCCCGATAGCCAAGGTGTTGGCATTCTCTCATTGCCGATAGCAAATGTAAGGCACACTCTAATTCCAGATAACAAATATAAGGCACACTTTAATTCACCGATACACATTTTAAGGCACTCTCTAATTCCCGTTGGACAATGCAAGGCACTCTCTAATTTCCGATAGCCAATGTAAGGCGTTCTATTATACCCGATAGCAAATGTACGACACTTTCTTATTCTTGATAACTAGTGTATGGCACACTCTAATTCCCCGATAGCCAATGTAAGGCACTCTCTTATTCCCGATAGCCAACGTAAGGCACTCTTTTATTCCGTATACTCAACGCAAGACACTCTCTAATTCCCGATAGCCAGTG
Source organism: Pteria penguin (assembly GCA_035048485.1). NCBI lineage: Eukaryota > Metazoa > Mollusca > Bivalvia > Pterioida > Pteriidae > Pteria > Pteria penguin. Next base: position 27,315,993 of record CM068593.1, read on the forward strand.
TAAGGCACACTCTAATTCCCGATAGCCTGCGTAAACCACTCTTTTATTCCGTATAGCTAATGCAAGTCACTCTCTAATTCCGGATAGCCAATGTAAGGTACACTCTAATTCCCTAAAGCCAATGTAAGGCACTCTCTAATTCCCGATAGCCAATGTAAGGCAGTCCCTAATTCCCTAAAGCCAAGGTAAGGCACTCTAGAATTCCTGATAGCCAGTGTTTAAAGCACACTCTAATTCCCGATAGCCAATGTATGGCAGTCTCTAATTCCCAATAGCCAATGTAAGGCGTTCTCTAATACCCGGGTCCGGCGCCATAAACTGAGAATATACTTAAGTCAAAAATTCATATTCTTCTGTTCATCAATGAATTAATAACTAGGATTTGGATTTTATTTAGTTTTATTCTACTGATAAATAGAATTAAACCATTCTGCATTAAAATTTATTTGAATGTTTGATAATGGAATAAATCAAAATGAAATTTTTGACTTAAGTATATTCTCAGTTTATGGCGTCGGACCCCGATAGCCAATGTATGGCAGTCTATAATTCTCGATAGCCAATGTAAGGCGTTCTTTAATACCCGATAGTCAATGTATGGCAGTCTATAATTCTCGATAGCCAATGTAAGGCGTTCTCTAATACCCGGTACCATATGCACGACACTTTCTCATTTTTGATATCCATTTGTATGGCAACTTTTCATTCTCAAAAGCCAATGTAAGATACTTGCTCATTCTCAACAGCCAATATACGACACTTTCTCATTCTTGACAGCCAATTTAAGGTGCTTTTTAATTTCCATCAGCGAATGAAAGGCACTCTCTTATCCCCAACAGCGAATGAAAGGCAATCTCTGATTCCCGACAGCCAATCACTAGATATATAGATCTATATCTAGATCGAACCGGAGTTGTGTTTACGTGCGTATTGTATTATTCGAAGTAACATTGTCTGTACAGAAATAGACTAAATTTTACTCCGTGCGTTTGTATGATATATATATATATATATATATATATATATATACGTTATAGGTTCAATGTCGAAACAATTAAATTATTGTGAGATAAGTCTCAATGCTCTATGATGCATTTACATGTCCTCATATAAGGATTTTGTTTCCAGAAATTCCTAAGTAAGATCTCTACAAAAACAAACTCACATGAAGCTTAGGTGATGACCAGCGCTTTAAATTATTTCTTCCAGTTTCTCAACACTATCTTGCCGTGTATGTTCCTTGCTTTCCTGGGATGTTTCGTCTTCCGCCTGCCTGCCGACAGTGGAGAGAAAATTGGCTATGTATTGACTGTCCTCCTGGCCTATGCCGTCTACTTGACCCTGGTGTCGGCTAATATGCCCACCACGTCACTCAAAGTCTCCATCCTGTGTAAGTGTCATATAATTTTATTTCATATCACTTAATGTTTTACCTCAGTGTTGACCAATAAATTAAATGAATGTCCAGTTCAGGATAAGAAAATCCGAGTTCGGATCCGTACAGTAGATAGTCTCCGTGCTTTCCCGCCAGATAGCATAAACCCAGGATCCGCATCACATATGGGTCAAAATCTGTCAAGCGATGCACCTAGCGGGTGCCGCCACGATATAGGCGATAAAATCATGGTGTGACTTTAAAGGTAAATGAATCAATAAATGTTCTCTCTTTCAGCTGTATACCTGGTACTGACGTTAATTCTAGGAATCGTCTCAGGTCTACTCACAATATACATCTTAGTGTGTCATCATAAATCAGAAGACGAGGAGATACCCATGTGGTTAAAGCGATTCGCTAGGAGTCGCTGCAGTAAACGCTTCCGGTGTACAGCCACCGTCTATCATGCAGAGCCAAAACTAGAAATGTCAGACAAGGAAAAGAAATTAAAAGAAGAAAACGAAGTAAATAAATCGCCAAAACCCGAAAATGAAGAACTGTCGTGGCAAAACGTTGCGCATTTGATGGATGCATTTTGTTTTCGGTTATTTTTAATTATTACTACCGCTTATCAAACAATATTTATGTTGACTTTCATTATTGGTTATTCGACGCAATAAATCCTTCATAATTCTTTTGTTTATATTTCTCTTGTATTCTCACACAGCAATAAAGTCGAACATTCGGGATTTGCGAAATCCAAAACTAAACACTTCGATTGTTTAGAAGTAGGGATGTTCAGGTGTATAGAATTGATTAGCAGACAGGCCAACATAAAAATGTTTCTGGATAGACTAGTACAAACAGCCACCCCTGTCACGCTGAAACTTCAAATTGGAGTATGTTTTTCATTAGATATGCCACTTTATGGCCAAGGGACTATACGTATCTTTCATGCCCCAGATCGTAAAATTTTGGACATATTGTTTTTGTACCGTCTGTTTTATGTCTATCTGTTTGTATCTTTAAAATTGGCGCATCTTCAATATTTCTCAATCCTGATTCGATATTAATCATTAGCTAAATGCGATCAATGGAACATGGACTCCATGGTATTCGGTGTATTGTACATGTAGTAAGAGTTTATCGGCATTTGGTCGAGCCGTAACACTGCTTTGCCTGACAGAGTGGCAAGGACTGTTGGCTTAGATTACCAGTGTCACTGCCCTACTACCTGTCCCCCAAGATCAAGGTGTGACGGAGAGGGGCAGAACTGCAGCTGCGTAGGCTTGTACCCCACATCGGACCTGAGGAGGCACTGCCGCATCAGCGCAGCTGCGTGGGCTTGTGCTTCACATCGGACAAGAGTAGAGCACTGCGCAGCGCAGTGGTTAAGCGCTCGGCTTGCGGTACAGACATGCTTATTGTAGCGGTTAAGCTCTTGGCTTGCGGAACACACATGCCTGGTGTAGTGGTAAAGCGCTTGGCTTGCAGAGCAGACAGGCGGCTTGGTGTAGTGGTTAAGCGCTTGGCTTGCGTATGAGGAGAAATCTTGCCACTCTCCTTAGTAATATTCATGATTCGTCCTTTACGTGACCTAATTTGCATAAATATGTCACTATATATACAAGACATCGGCGTGTGGATTATAAGAAAATATATAGTGAGAAGAATTATTACGAAGAAAGTACATTGTAATCTTGTCAATCTATTTATAAATAGTGTAGTATAGAGATCACAATACGCTAACCTACTTTAGCTACCCGGCTACCCGTCAAACGCCTGGTTGCCTGCAGCTGCCACCTACGACATAAACCCATGTTTGTGTAAATCGTTCAAATCTATTAATATTATATCATAAAGAGAAACTGAATCTTTGTTTTATAGATCTATACACGTTTTCAAATTATGCCGCCAAGCAACTTTAGAGATAAACAGTGAAGGACCTATCTGTACGGCGAAGACATTGAGGCACCTATGGGGTTATATAAAGCGTTCAACACACACACACACAAAAAAAGCCCCCCAAAAAACAACGAAAAATAAAAACATGCATAGGCCCATACCGCATATCTGCATGTGTGACGTACTTAATGTGTCATAACTAGCCTACTGTCCGCGCCACTCACTTTGTAAACAGAAAAATCTGGATATTCACTTATTTATCTTTAAAATTGTTTTACAAAATTAATATCATTCGACAGATCTTGTTTAGTCGTAACTTTTGGTGTATGTTTAATGTTTCTACGAAGAAGCATTCGTATTTGATAGGGAAAACAATATTTTAGATAGGGCGTTTTCTATGTTAATTTTGACGTGACGTTGCCGATGTTTAGCATTGAGCCTATGCGAAATTTGGCGACGTCATGTCAAAATTAACATAGAAAACGCCCTATCTAAAATTTATTTTTTTCTATAAAATATGAACGCTTCTTCATACAAACATATAGCATACACCAAAAGTTACGACTAAACAAGATCTATCGAATGGTTTTGCCTTTTTGAAATTATTCTGAAGATGAATAATTGAAAATCCAGATTTTCCAGTTTCCAGAGTGAGTGGCGCGGACAGTAGATATTCTGGAAAGGGTTGCAAACATGACGCTTGTTGCACACATACGTAATGTGTTGTGAAATGCATTTTGTGGGATTGGAAAAAAAGCGTCACTTACATATTAGAACATCACGGCCGGGAACATTCAAATTCTGAAAAATATCCAACTGCATAGAAGAATATTGTTTTCATTGATCTGAAGATGCTGGCAGTATGCCCGGAAATCTGAAGGTCAAATTAGAAAAAGTAAACAAGACTCCTGGAGTTGCCAAAATCGCTGTTTTCGGCCATTTTTTTTTTTCTTGATTCTGCATTGAAGTATAAGTAATTCTCGACTCATATTTTAAAATCAATTGGGGATCATGAATATTTCATGAAAATTATTGCTGTATAGTGTGTTCATATCCGACAACATTCAAAAATCAAAGTACTAACAGTACTGGTAGCCGGGCTTTTAGTAACTGGTCAAGTAGCAAAAGATTAAATTGGACTTAAAAATACAATTGATAACAAATTCAAGGACAGAAGAATTTACACATTTCATTATGGAAGAACAATTCTTAAGTAATAGTGAAATGAAGTTTATCATTGGATAACTTTGATAAAATATCTCGTGAGTCTTGGGATCATGATGAAAACCATAGATTCATTACTGTTTTAAAAGTTACACTGCCCTTGTCATGATTTATTCTCTTGAACATAAAAATATATATATATCTGTCATCTCCTATCACTGTAGAGAGCATAATTATAACTTTTCTTCCTGATTGGTGTATAGTCAAAAACGGCTCAAAAATAAAACGGCCCACACGAAAATAGGAATAATTTTATGCTGAAGGCAGTTAATTAAAAGTGTCAAATTATTAGACTTCTTACTATCTGTATCGAACATAATTTAAACACTAGGTGAAAAAATCTATTTTGAATCCATTGATATCGATATCCATTGTCAAAATATTACAGAGTTCGGCCGGTGTGGTAAAAAAAGGGACCGTTCTGGTGTGGACCGTTTTTCTTGTGCCTTTTGGACTATAACCCTCTGGATTATAATTGTTTTAGTACAATTTCACTTGCTTTGACAATCCATGACCATTACACCTACTCTGTTTAGCAGGATATTCTATTTATCCTTGAAAAGTTCTACAGATCTACCATAGAAACTCAACATATTTTGATAGTAGCCGACGGTACGAAGAGTAATGCATGAAAAAAAAATCAGTTATCGCCTTTTTTATCCAAAAAAAAAAAAAAAAAAATTGCAAAAATTTAGATGTTACGGAGCAAATCCGAGAGAAAACTTGAAATGATATTTAGGTTTATTTTTCTACATTCATAAACCGGTGACATTAGATTAAACTACATCTTGATTACTACTTTGTTGGAAATGACGTCGATCAGAGAATGATGTTATATATGCTAATCAGCACAGGGAATAATACGTGTACCCGTTTTCTTTCTTCCAAGCGATAAGGTAATGAGCAATACACAACGCTATACCAATGTTTATGCTTGACGCTTGAATTAGACACATTCTTCAATCGGCAAAAATAGGCATAGGGAAACCCCTCACATACACACAAATATTAGACCAATTGGCAATGCCATGCCTGTCCAAATCTTAAAGGCCATAACAAGACTGACTGAGGTTCAAGTGACGCGTTATCGGTTATTTTATTTTCACTGGATTTCGTTTTTTTATTCATATAGCTTAGAGTCAACAAATATTGACAATTAATTACATCCTCGACGCCAGGGAGGTATATATCTAAATCTAGATATACATGTATACGTCCCTGTCGACGCTAAACATCACACGGCTCTCATAAATTACATTAAATACTGTATAATAATGTTATGTATGCTACTGCAGACGAATTACATCTACACGCAGTGTGTACTGCTTGTTATCTGCCCATACGACCTGTGCTAGCTATAATTAACACTAGCTCTTCGCGCAGTGATATCAAGCGTAGGTAACTTCAGTCTACACGAAAATACACATGTATATTTGTATTTGCAATGTTACATATAATTAATGATCCAATAAAGATTCAATGCGTTCTGAATATTATAATGCTAGGAATTACATCAGAGATTATGTTTTGAAGCGCAAGAACACATTGAGTGACAAAGAGGGCTAAAAAACTTATAATTAGACTGTCTCGTTTTGAGAATCGTGCACAACGGCTATAGCCTTGTCTTATGCCTTCGGCATTAAGCCCGGCTAACGAGATCCGCTGCCCGGAAGGTAGAAATGTCTCGGAATAATTGCTGTATAAGACGATTATTAGACGGGGTCACGTGACCACGTCTATAGGTTTACTGTCAGTCGAGGCCTCAAGCGGAAGCCGCGCGTATAACACATCATTTGAATCTCCGCATATAAAAAGAGTGCATCTAATTCATCAGATAAATTTGAGTCAATAATTGAAATAAAACGTGTATTAAACGTTTTTGTGACTTCCAAACGTCATTTAAAAATTTCTTTATAGAAATAAACGAATAACTAATTAGTGTTGTTGTTGTTGTTGTTTAAAGTGCATATTCTTACACTGTTTACATCCGACCTTTGTACGGAATGCCCCCAGATAGGCTGGCAATGCCTGTCACCACTAATTCATAAAGCTACTGACCTAAGTTCAAGTGATGCATTAACGGTTATTTCCCTCTTTCTGGATCTCGTTTTTGATTTATTAATTTAATCTTGAATCAACAACCATTGACAGAATTATTTAGGCTAAACATCGCGGGCCTCTCATTTACATCTGCTGTTGTAGACGACGAATTAAATTTACACGCAAGGTGTACTGCTTGTTATCTGCCTTTACCGCCTGTGCTATAAATAACACGAAATGGTTTTAAAATAAACCAGAAGTTTCCTACAAATACTGTACATGTACATACGGGTTGTTGTGGATATATTATTATATGAGGTACTGTAAAGGTAATATTTTTAATAATAATACCAGGGACGTATATATGTCCCTGATAATATGGTATTGTAAAAAAAAAAACAAAAGAGGAGCGATTGAGGTCGTACTGACAGTGGCGGATCCAGATTTTCGAAAGGGGGGAGGGGGCACATGTGTATTAGCCTAACTACTCGGCCGTTTTTAGTCCCAAATCTGGACTTTTACCTGTAAATATGTGGCGAAAGGGGGCTCTAAATCCGCTACTGCTAGACTGGCAGGTTGCTAGAGGTTTTCGGACAAAAACTTGTTCGGACGAGAGAGGTTTCGGACAAGAGATTTCGGACAAAAACCGGTTTAGCCCCTTTATTATATTAGATCAAACGCAGAAAGATCATTAGATATCGGTAGGTCCGCAACCTAAAACTGTTGCACCCTATGAACTTAGAAAATTATCATTTTATCCTGGATATCTTTTTCCCGGTGCATCTAAGTAAAGAATACTACAGAAAACTAGTTATACACACAAAAAAAACCAAGATTTTATTTCGATATATGTGGTAAAAATTGAAAAAATAATTTGATATTTTGATAAAGGGGATCTTTCGAATCTATAAATATATAGTTTATAAGGGTATAATCTTAGAAAAAATAGTTTTATTGATATTTGAAAAATTATTTATTTATGTGCTACTCTGTGCGTATACATTGTATATGCCATATTACAAATGAAATTAAAAATTTCAGACGTATCAATGAAATTAAAAATAAAATTTCTGGAAAATGCCCTGTGGTTTCTTACAATGCTTTAAGAACATTGCAAAAAACTTATCTATGACATATGAATTTAATTTGTCTGTATAGTTAACATATTATGCATAGCTATGACAATATGTCACAGATCACTGCACCATTACTGATAGAACCCCGAAAGCGGGGGACCACAATTCTCTGAATTTGCTTGTTTATCGATGTCTTTATGACATTTAAGGCATTTGGTTTCACGACCATTCAAATTTACCAGTAGAGTATTAAAGTTTTCAAATCATTTTGATATTGTTCCAATATTAAAAAAAAATGGATAACTTGTTTATATTGGCCTGTTGCTTATAACTATTTTTATGAGTATGAAACCTTTATTCCAAATTATAAAATTACCATTTAATCAGCTTCGTTTAGCTATGAATGTACATATTGATAGTTAATTCTGATCATTACAATTTTTTTTTTTTTTTGTTTACAGAAGGAATAGAGTGTTTGTATGTCAGTTTTATTTTAGTTATATGTCAGTATTCTAAATAGACAATATGATATTGAGATCATCAAAAAGACTATAGGTCTTGTATTTGGCCCCTCTACAGCCTTATGCAGACTTTTACTTGAACGTTGCACGCTGACTGACAGGGCGATGGGGACTATATGACGGGCCTTGTCCAAACCTCTTTCAGAGGAAACATGTTCCTGAACTCGTCCCCTCTGACTATTAGTCGGGACTCCTACAGATCTAGGGTCTTAGCTCGCTTTCAGAGGCAGAGCACGGTTTATCATGTTGATGTCGCATATATTTTTATACCATTATGTGTTTTACAATACCTTACGTGTTTATATTTTTATGACCTCTCAATATGCGATAACTGTTGACCCTTGTTCTTTACATGGAGGATTATTTATAAATTTTTTAATGTACGTCCTTTGATTGTTCTGCTGTTACGGTGAGTGGGAAGGTGGGCCCGTAAACCGGTTAACCACACCATTTGTTTGGCTTTTGTCAAATTAAATGACCGTCCTTAGTCGGTATCGTATTTGCACTACAATCAAATATTTTTGTAATGTGTTATATGTTCTAGTATATTATTTATATTCATGTATTGTATAGCTTCATGGTGACTTCTGCCACATAACTGAGCCAGTAACTCCTCTTTTTTTTCTTTCTAACATTTCCTGTGATATTAATTAGATCATTATTTCATTGCAATTCCAAAATATTTTGTGATCCCTTTACAACAATTGTTTTCATTGGTGTCATTCCTGAGAAATATTCATTGTTAAAGATTCCACCCAAACTACCATGTTTTATCTTTTTGCTATGTTTACATATTGAACTTTGTTATTTTCTTTCATCAATCTCCAAAGCAGAGTTGTCGTTCCCTTACAATCCACACACACACCTCTGCCAACGTCTCAGGTTTTACAAGATTCTTGTAAAATCAGAGTTTTGCCTCTAGACGATATGACTTTGTCTTCAATGTTAAATTTAAAGCATTTACCATGTTACATTGAGTTTTAATCGGGCTTCTACAAGAAATAAACCCCGATTTTATACCGCACTATATTTTCTCAGCGTACAAATCAGCGAACTTATGTAATACAGTTTGTCAATAACACTATCATTTGCACCTCATTGTCTAATTTTTGCCCAGATAACTTGAATATGATAACATTTTTTCCCAAAACACACAAAACAGTCTATATTTTCTGTCTTCTGACTAGGGACTACTTTCAGTAGCTGGCAGAGATTAAAGGGAGTGTAAGGACCATAACTCTGCTTTGGAGATTGTACTTTCATCTGTATTTCCTTTTATTACTTTACTATCATAGTATATCATGATTTACATGACAATGACAAAATGTGATTGAGCCATCAACGGTTCAAGAGAAAAGTGAACAAGAATGTCAGTATTATAGTCATGCAGTCGTAGATATTAAAAAAAAAGAACTAGCCACATTTTTCATCGTCGCTTTCCATTCTAAAGGAATGAACATTAAATGAAAAATTAAAATTTTGAACATTTCTTCTACTTCATAAATGAGTACAGAAGTACAGACATGTTATATGCATGTTCAAACATCAAATCCTGACACGTCTGTCCAAACTTGAAGGTTTGGAGTCTTCTTGCATAAACAGAACATCAATGCACCATTAATGCAGCTTGACCCCGTCTTTCAGTACTTTCAGTACTTTGATTTTTCAATTTGTATGAAAGTCTATAATACTGACCTACTGATCGGTGGTAGACTGTGACGTCATTTATGCAAATGAGAGTGGCAAGATTTCTCCGTATGCGGGTTAAGACAGATTTTGTTTGGTGGAAAAGCAGACATGCTTGAATGATGACATGGTTATGCTCTTGGCTTGCTGTGCAGATATGCTTGGTATAGTGGTTCAGCGCTTGGCTTGTGATACAGATAGATAGACTTAGTGAAGTCAGTAGTGGTTATGCTCTTGGCTTGCGGTGCAGACAGGCTTGGTGTAGTGGTTAAGCGCTTGGCATGTGATACAGATAGATAGACTTAGTGAAGTCAGTAGTGGTTATGCTCTTGGCTTGCGGTGCAGACAGGCTTGGTGTAGTGGTTAAGCGCTTGGCATGTGATACAGATAGATAGACTTACTGAAGTCAGTAGTGGTTATGCTCTTGGCTTGCGTTGCAGACAGGCTTGGTGTAGTGGTTCAGCGCTTGGCTTGCGGTGCAGACAGGCTTGGTGTAATGATTAAGCGCTTGGCTCGCGATGTAGACAGGCTTGTTGTAATGGTTAAGCACTTGGCTTGCGGTGCAGATATGATTGGTGTAGTGGTTAAGCGCTTGGCAAGTGATACAGATAGATAGACAGTGTAGTGGTTATGCTCTTGGCTCGTGGTGCAGACAGGCTTGGTATAGTGGTTATGCTCTTGGCTTGCGGTGTAGACAGGCTTGGTGTACATAGTGGTTGAGTGCTTGGCTCGCGGTGCAGACAGGCTTGGTGTAGTGGTTAAGCGCTCGGCTTTCGGTTCAGGTTGTGGGATAGACCAATGCCTCCAAAGACTATTAAGACCAGATCTAGAACGGTCAGTAGCTGCAGATCCCCATACATGTACCACCTCGACCGCAAAAGTCAAGTCTAGAATAGAGAGGTGGGAATAAAAAACGGGGCAACTTTAGGTCCATACCTTTCTGAATTTAAGGTGAGGTCAAGGACGAATTGTTGATTAGAACCATCGCATACCCATACCTCTGCATCCATCAAAAGTCGAGGAGTAGAAAGGAGGATAATTTAAAAGAAAATCATAAACGTTCCCTCCAAATCGATCAGAATGACGTCAAAATACATTATGACGTAATAAAATTGGAGGGAACGTTAATCAATTTGCCGTCCAATGTTACAGCTCCGCAGTTAAAGGAAAAAGGTCTATAGAAAAAAGGCATTTTACCACAAGCAGGGTGTCCACGAGTAACTAGGACCCCATGGGTGCAAAGTATGTCCAACCAACCACATCATGGGACTTAGATTGATTGATTATTGTTTTACGTCACTCCACCATTATTTCACGTATATGGTGACGACATCTTCTTGACGCATTTCATACAAATTTTGACCTTTGCAACGGACCCACCCAAAGCAGTGAGGGATCTTTTACGTGCCACGCATACCGTGGCACGGGACCTCGGTTTTTACTGTCTCATCCGAAAGACAACACCGGTGTGCCTAGGGCGGGAGTCGAACCCGGGACTTCTAGGTCATGGGCCGAGCACCTTATCCACTAGGCCACATCGGCTTTTATGGGACCTAGAAGGCACTGCATTAGTATTTGTGTCATGTGTGGGCGTTCTTTAATTAGATGTAGTTTACGGGGATTCAGTTTTAAATGCAGATAATTTTCTGATGGATTGTATTAGAGTGATTGAAGATTTTGGGTGGAGAGTCAGCTACGAGAACAGGAGGGCAGTATGCGCACGACGTCTTACTCCCAGTTACCGGAATCTGTTATGGTCGTTACACAACCTTCTTATATATTCCATTTATGTATCCATATGTCTCGTTAAAAATGTTCCTCTACATTTCAACAGACGTTAGGGTGGGTCAGTAACTAGCTGAAGTAATGCCCTATCCCTGGGGCCTCAACAGTAGCAGTCTCTCTGCCCTACTCCTCATCCCTCAAGACCCTGGTCAGGCGAGGAGGGACAGGACTGCAGGCTGGTACAGGTGACTACTTATTCTTACTCTCTGCGGATCCAGGATCCTCCTCCTCCGGGGTCCCTTACTGCTTTCTGTCTCTTCTACCATTTTTTATTTCTTCTATTTTCCTTCCTCTTCTTCTTCTTTTTTCTCCATCCTCCTTCTGTCCTCATCTCACACTCTTCCGCTTACCTGTTTCATTTACCTCTTATTGTATCCTGATTCTGTTGTGGTATACCTGTCACGAATGTTTTTATTATACATGTTAAGACATACATATACAAATCAAGTGATACATACAGGTATACACAATCTCATACTGTAGTTCGTACCTATGATCTTGGGTACCCAGTCGGCGAGCATCCTACGCACCTAACCGTTCGGCTACCCGGGCCTTGAATAACGGAGTTTCAATCCATAATTATAAACTTAATTATAGAAATATTTTCACCGTTATTTATTGCCCAGGGGCGAATTTAAGGTGAGCAAATATCATCATCTCAAAACTAAAAGCAAACAAAATTAGCATTTTATTTACACATTATAATTTGTGAAAACTGTATTCTTCATATGAAATATATTTCAAATAAAGGCAAAAGCTTTGTAAAAACAACTAAAATATATATTTTTGCACCAAACAATGTTCAAGATTGTATAAAGAAAACGATTCTCCCTGCAGAGTTGTCTTTCTTTGTTTAAATTAACTTAAAAGAATTAATGGGAGATGTTTGACAATTCAACTACAAAGAAAACATTCTTAAAATAATTGTCAAAACAGTAAATAATATTTCACATACTTACCCAGAGTGATTGGGAATTTAAATTAAGTATCCCATGACTACGGAAAGGGAAAAAAGGGGGCTGTTCATTGGTTGGTTGGTTGGTTGGTGTTTTACGTCGCTTTCAACAATTTTTCAGTTATATTGCGACATGGAAGCAGGAGGTAACCAACCTCTTAAACATAGTGGCGCAACCTGGGAATCGATCCCGGATCGTGGGCGCCGCAAGCCAAGCGCTTAACCACTACACCACGCCTGCCCCCAAATTGCAAATTATACCAAGGAAGAAGATACGCAAACTTGCATAAAGATAAAGATATTGTGTTTAATGAAAAAATAACTAAGCCTAATTTGTAGGAAGTTATAAAGAAAAATAAACCTCCAATAACATATAGAATAGATGTTGTCTTCAGAGCCATATTCATGAAGTCCTACGTCAGCTATCACTGTGAACAGAACCCAATAAAACTTTTCAGTGTGTGTGTGTGGGGGGGGGGGGGGACTGTAATATATAGGCATTCAGAAATTAGTATTAAAAATTGATTGGACAGATTGAATGAAATCGTAAAAATATGTTATCATGATGTTTAGAAAGTAGCAGGAAAATATTGGATAAATGATAGCATAAAGCAGAAATTAATCGTAATAGATTGGAGTGATTCCAATGTGAGGATTACGCCAAAAGTGCTTCTGAAGGTGAAAGAGATATTAAATAAAAGCTATAGTAATCGTTTTGTACTGCGTTAAAATTAGCCTCAAAATAATTAAAAAGAAGGAAGTCATTAAAGTAAGTATCTAGTAGAATCTAAATATAGAAATGTAGGTATCACTGAATTTTAATGAGTTGTGTGAGATTACGTTTAATACTGAGTGTTGCTATCAAGGTGAAATCATCCTAGTGCGAAATGTAACTTTAGTCCTAGGAAACGTGTACCATTAATTTTTCAGTTTAAGAATTTAATTGATTGATTGATTATTATTTTACATCACTCCACGTTTATTTCACGTATATGGTGACGACATGTACCTGATGCATCGCATAGAAATGTTGAACTTTGCAACGGACCCACACGAAACAGTAAAGGATCTTTTACGTGTCATGCCTACCGTGACACATGACCGCAGTTTTTACTGTCTCATTCGAAAGATAGAACACCAATGCGCCCACGATGGGAATCGAACTAGGAACCTTTCGGTCGGCACATACCACTGGGTCATACCGGCTTTAAAAATCTAAACATTTGAGGAATAGTACATGTATAGTTTATTAACCAAATGCCAGATAGATAGATAGATAGATAGATAGATAGATAGATAGATAGATAGATAGATAGATAGATAGATAGATAGATAGATAGATGGATGGATGGATGGATGGATGGATGGATTGACGGACGGACGGACGGACAGACAGACAGACAGACAGACAGACAGACAGATAGATAGATAGATAGATAGATAGATAGATAGATAGATAGATAGATAGATAGATAGATAAGGAAACAGTTTTGCATTATTACATCACAAGATTCTCTTAAGAAAGAATAAGATAGACAATATATTTTGAGCCTATTATAATAGATTGTTTGTGATTGGTGTCTTACATGTAAAGGTTACTACACCTCAACATTTGACCATAGATATGATTTACGGACTTTTCATTCGATTTTCCACAATATTTTGTGAAAATTTGATGTTTGTGCCCTGAAGATGAGCATGGCAAATAATCATTTACGATAAGTGTGACATATCTATGGGTTTAGAAAAAATGACAAAAACATGGTAAAACTGTAGCAGTTGTAGTGCTTTTCCTTTTTTCCATACACTCCCACGTGCATGGATTGCAATCCGCTAACATGAGTCCTTTTGTAAGATATTTAAAATATGATTTTAAAAGATTATGACCAATGTATTCATTCAATTGTTAAACATGCGTTTAATGTCAACCAAGTTTTTTTAATCGCATTTTCCACAACTTTGTGAGAAATTTCTGTGAAAAATCGTCGATTTTCTCTCAGTTATCCTTTACTTGAATAGTCCATATTTCTTTACTGTTATCAGTTACGATGTCTATCGTGTATTTAGGAGTAGAAGAAACATTTGATATAGGTATGAGTTTTGGAGTTACTCTAGTTTTCAGCGATTTTTATTAAAAATTGATGTTTTACCCCAAAATTCCAAAGTACTGTACATTTTGCCTATTTTGCCATATTAAAGCTTTCTGAAAATGATACCCTTCAAAACTCCTAAGAGAACAAAACACATAAGGACTTTATCAAATTATTATTTCGATAGATATTTAAAAATTGCTGTAGGCAAGGCATATGAATACGATTCTTAAATTCATTTTAGTTGAAATTATATGGACAGATTTGCCGACATGAAATATGCGGAATTAAACTTTTGTCGATAAGACAATTGATTACGTCACATTCCCTTGTAGTACTAAAGAGAACAAGTAAATTCGTGTAATCTCTCATAATGACTAACAGGAAGTATGTGTACAAAGCAGGTTACATCAGCATAATCCATGATGTGGTTTAATGAAGATGTAATTAATGATTTACAAGAGAAATTGAACACGTGACTCAAGTGAATGATTGGCATGTGCTTTTAAGTCCTTCTAGTAATTAAAAATTGAATATGTAAATTACAAAATATCTATTGTTATGTAATACAAAAGAGCACCTGATTGGCTGGTTATGACCAGTAAGTAGTATATCACATAGTTCTGTAAGATATAAAAGCAGGGATATTTCTGGTGTAAAGACACACTGACCTTCAGGTTACCTCCTCCACGCAGTAAGTATGGCCATGATAATTATTCTACAATTTTGATACTTATATTGCTCACTACCACTGATATTTTGCCTTTCTTCTTCCTTTAATCAATGTGTTCTAAAAGATTATTTTATCTTTTTTTCTACATTGTCAATTGATTTGATTACAACGATGTTATCATTTAAACAATGTAAAATTGATATTTCTATCTAATATGAAGTTTCTACTCTAAATGAAAACATAATAAAATCATTTCTTTTTTTCCGGAATTTACATTCCGTTTAATGGAAAATCCAACTCGGTAAGTCATAATCATAAAAACCAAAAAGGCATAACAAATCTATACAGAGGAAAATGTAGAAGGAAGTAGAGATCATTTACTAAAGAAGCATAGGAAGAGTTAGCTTCTCCCGCTTGTTAGAAACTACGGTCACTTACATCCAGTAGAATTCGTCGATAAAGTTTTATTCCAAGCAAGGAAGGTGTTAAATAATGTGTTCAAAGTGGTCACATCTGGTTTTCAAATGCGGTATGAAAAAGTACACAGCTTGCTGCTATCGATTATCATTTATGTTCTTATAACTCCGAGTTTTCGGGGCTGTAGTCGCTCGGCAGGGGGCGCTGGCTCCTCATTGATAAATTACTAAAAAGTGAAAGTTTTATCATTGCCACAGCACTTAGATTGTAAGCGATACATATTATAATTAATCTTTACCTATTTCCTCAACTCTCTCTCTCTCTCTCTCTCTCTCTCTCTCTCTCTCTCTCTCTTCTTTGAGAACATATAATCTGTTGTAAAATCTTATAAAATGCACAACATGTTTCGATAATACGACGTAACAATTTGATCGTGACATTGTGACTCTCTTCATTTACGTAGAGATAAAGTGAATTAAATCTTGAAGTATTACCTTTATTCAGTCAAGTACTACTTATATAGTGTAATAATTTGCATGTCAAAACATTTGAAATTAAAATATTGTATTTTAATCTCAAATACTTCATTACAGAAATGCTTCGATTTGTTTGCCTGGCCATTATTGCTGTATCTGCTAACGCAGGAGGGAAATACAGTTATGGCCACGTCCCTTCCGTCGCCTTTAGCAGTCAGCGATTCACCTTCGGAGGTCCAAGTCCAAACTTTGGGGCTAGAGGCTTAGGACTCGGAAACGTTGACGGAAGCATTAACTCTTTCGGTGGAGTAAATACATTTGCCAGTGGTCTTCATGGAGCCACACCAGCTGTACGAGGAGCCGCCCAAGGTGCCGCCACTGGAAGTGCTCTTGGCATTAGTGCTGGGCCAGCAAGCAGAGTCAGTGGGGTCGCTGTAGGTACAGGGGACGGAAGAGCTCATGTTATCGGAAACGTACAACCAGCTTACGGATACGGTGCTGTACCTCTAGGAGCAGGTGGTTTTCATGGAGCAAATATTGGCAACACCTATGGATACAATGGCGGCTTTGGTGGTATCGGTTTTGGCAGACCAGACTTCGCCACATTCCAAGGTCACACTTTTGGTAACAATGCATTTGGTGTCATCAACTCAAATTTACAGGGTCAAATCGGATACGGAACCACCGGTCTGGTTGGAGGGTTCCACGGATTATATCGTCCTAATTACTGGGGACTGGGAGGTAGTTCTTTCACCGGCACCTCACAATCTCTGCCATACGGTGACGCCGTGTTCCGTGGCCAGGCTGTCGGTGCCGGTGTACCTCTTGATGGCTCTGTCAACTTCAGGAACTTCGGTGTAGGAACGGAGCCGTTCTTTGGAGCTGGACCTGTTGTAGGACCATCCGTCGTGGGACCATCCGTCGAGGGACCATCATTCGTAGGACCATCTGTCGTTGGACCATCTCTGGTAGGACCATCTGTCGAGGGACCTTCAGTCGGAGGACCATCCGTTGTCGGACCATCTATTACAATTAAAAAGGTATGAATGACATTGTTATATTATTCATGTGATATTGAGGTGTTCTCTATAAAACATTAAATGTAGTAAATCAAATCTGCAATACAGTTTAAGTGAAGTAATCTAATGTACATTGTATATATTATGTATTATATTACTTTCAAGAGCCCTTGGGCCCGAGACGATTACTAATATGATACTTTCGACTAGATTGTTAAAACAAAAATACATAAAAACATAGACCGTTTACGCTAACAGTCAGCAAATGAATTCATTTTATATAATGCATCCTGTGATTTTTTTACAGAAGGTGTACTAAGCGCGTTCACCAAAGACAGAGGAATACAATGTCCCACACAGATATATTCTACTTAATGTATATAGATGTAATGTATTAAATGTTATATGTCAATGAACACAACTTTTCATTTTTCTGAATAATATTTCATCAGTATTACATTATTCCGTGGCATTAGATTCTTTAAAGTGCTATTGTCACAAAACAGTTACTGTCGTATTTTACATTGAATGTATTGCATTGAAACGTTACGAATAACATGTATATCAGTTTATCCAAAACCATATGTGAACCTTCTTGAAAATGCAAAAACTTCCCTTTGGATGACTCATTGTATTATTTTTACTAGATAGTAAACAAAAGAAATCACTCAGGGGAGAAAAGTACATACATTGCAACCATATTTAGAGTGACGGTCTTGGCATTATTTAAGAGAAGATTTCTGACTCAGATTTTTGTTAAAACGTAGCCACAGACATGCAGATCATATACGATTTTTATATAAAAATCACAAAAATATTCGGTTGTAATACAGTTTAGTACGCGACTTAGGACTTCCACTCACTACTAAAACAGTGCAATCAAAGACCACACGTTTAAAATTGATAAATAATACTCCATATACAGAACAAGGATGAAAAAAGTGACAACAAGGTAAAGGAAGAAAGAAGGAAGAAGAAAGTAAAGTTAGAACAAAGGAACAACAGGGTAAAGGAAGAAAGAAAAGTCACTGAGTCAGCCGTGTGACAGAGGTCACTACGGAAAGATACAGTATATAGTGTAATATTATGAAAAAAATACATAAGGACATCACAAAAATATTCGATTATAATGCAGTACGATACCGACTTAGGACGGTCATTTGATATGACAATAGTCAATCAATGGGTGTGGTTAACCGGTTTACGGGCCCCACCTTTAAGTAATATTGTGGAATATAATTTGAATAGTATTGTGGAATAGAATTTAAATATCAAATGTATTAATTGACATCAACAGGGCCCATCAGACATGTACTGTGCCATTCTGAACACCAGATGTGTTCCTTGATCTGTAGAACAGTCAGGATACCAGATTCAAGACCTTATACCCTCTTATACGCTTAAGGCAAGGCCCGCCATAGAGTTCCCACCTTCTTGTCCTTCGAAAACCACCGCACAGAATAGGACAGGAGATTCCGCTGGACATTTATTGCTAAGAAAGAAAGCTGTAAGAATTTTAACCAAAGATTTGAAGCTCTTCAAAATATATATTATTAGAATTTCAGTCATATATATATATATATATATATATATATATATATATATATATATATATATATATATATATATATATATATATATATATATATATATATATATTCTAAAATTTATTGTAATCACTAGGCCAGTGTCACTGATGATAGACTGATCGTTCCAGAGGGCATGATAAGTCTAGATTTCAGTGACGTTAAACTGACGTGAAATATATGCTGTAAAAAATGTCATTTATCCAAATCAATAGTGTTCTTCCTCTCTTAAATAAGCATATATTCAAATTTCGCTTGAATATGTTGAAAGGTACTTTAGTAATCATCCGGAAACCAATGTGTGACGGAAGGATAGGAGAACGGACAAAGCAAACGCCTGATACCCTCCTGCCATACCTGGCGGGGGCATAAAAGTCCATCGTTATTTGAAACACAGAGGTGTATCTTTGTCTCTATATGAGAAAAATCATTTTACTTTTAATTAAATTGTTTGGTACAGAGATACACAATGATGGAGTATTTCAATGACGTTGCCAGGTTTTATTATTGACCCAATAATTGATGATTCTATAGAGCTATATCATACTTGTATGATCTTTACCTGCTATTGAGAAATTATGTATTGAGATAGAAGAGAAGTAGGACAGTGAGTGAAATTGGAAGTGAAAGTGTTTACATGGATTTTTTAAATTCGGAAGCCAATACCCAGTTTGCAGATCACTGCCAAATATTGAAACAGAATATAGCCATACGCTGTTCAATAAGAATGTTTCATTTCAAAACTGTATCCAAATATGTACAAGTAGATTGTATTTTTTAGACGTCCATTATGGTATCATTTTCAATAAAAATATCACTAGCTGTTTTCTCTGCAGGTAAAGACATCAGTATTTTGTAGATCAGCAATTGTTTATCAAATAGACTGAAAATTAATGATTTTGGATCGGGCTCTATAGTCACAAAAGTATTAAAATGTCTAGTAGATATACACCTTTTCTTACAAATTTAATCTTTATAATTTGCGATTAAAAAGAAAGTGACGATATTCTAATATCAAATTACATCAGCTTTGTTATGACAGGAATGCTACTCTCATATAAGAAGTACAGTTCGAGATATGTAAGTGGTAGAATAACTGAGGACGTTTTGTGGTGAAACAATTTTTAACCAAACAAAATGACATCTCATAATCCAGAATGTCAAGGGAGATACTAGAATAAGACGTTGTCCAACCATATTAAACACTAAATTTGACATATGTGGAATTTACCTTACTCGATAATATCTACTTTACGTAAGTGGAGGGTGTTGTTAGTAGTGCTTCTTTTTCCCCATCATCTGATTTTATTCCCTTTTTCAGATTTGAAATGCTTCTTTAGTAGCTTATTCGTTTGTTTTTTATTAGTTTTTCCTTTTTTCCTGATTTTGGATGTATACCTAAATCTACTGTTTGGTAACATAATTGTCGGTTTACTTCATGTACCGTACAGAAGCACTGTAACTGGACTTAGAACACATTCGGGAACCTATAGTCCACTAGCAGCTGTATCTATCCAGTGATAATAACAGATATCAAAGCATATTAATATCCTTCAATTTGGTGCACAATATGGGCAGTTGATGAGTTATTTCTCTTTAGTGATGTTCAAGACAGAACCTGAGAAATTGTAAATATTTGAAGAGCAAACAAATTACCAAATTGATCTAAACGTCAAGTCAAAACTTCGATCCAAACTCAGAGCTATGCATTGAGATGTACTTCATAATTTTAATATAATTTACAAACTTCTGATAACAATAGATTAAAATATTATGTTCGTGTCCTCATAGAAGACATTGAAAACTGGATCATCTAATTCTTTACATTATAACACCCTGGAGATCAAAGAGTACCCCAGCAGCAGTATGTATAAGAGTAATTCCACTCTTGTTGTGAGACAAATTACGTTTATGACGTCTCGTTCGAACGAGAAACTAATATCATACACCATAGTCTACAGTGATAAGTGTTATTAACCAATAGAAAGAAATGAAATATCGTCCATCAATAAATCTTTTGATATCTTCTAACAATTTCTTCAGTAGCGGATGTTTGATCGTTTAAATAATTACATAGGCAAGAGCTACATTTGGTCGTGTTTGGCCTTAATTTAGTTGAAATACATTATACGTATTATTTCAGTCTATCAAATGGCAGATCTAAAGTATGTTTGTAACATTTGATTTGGAGCCTTATCTCCTCCCTTTTATATTTATGTTTTAAGCCACTGGAATCAAACAAATTGGCTAAGCGATCTCACTAATTAATATTAATAATTAATGAAATAATAATGCATAATTATAATTGTTTTACTCTATATCAGTAAGTACCATTCAGTTTATATTTCAATTCTGAAATGTATAAATCATAATTAACAACTTATATAATACTTTTAATTACAAGAGGAGGGCAGAATATCTGTGATGGCATAATACCCCCCCCCCCTTTTTTTTCCCCACGCATTCATCTTCTTCTTCGCAATATAATAAATTATACCTTATATTCCATGGTGACTTCTGCCACATAACTGAGCCAATAACTCCACTTTTTTCTTTAACTTAAGTATTTCCTTTCTATTGAAAAGCTGTGTGTTTTAGAATAAACATGCATATGTACCTTGTGTCTGTAAGTGAGTAGTTGAAATATATGCAATTATGCATATATAAATGTCACAATGTATGTATCAATTGAAATAATTTTTAATCATACTTATTTAAATAACCAAACACCTTAATTCATATATAATAGTTTCTCGTTCGAACAAGAAAATTATCTCGTTTGAACTAGAAAAAATCTCGTTCAAACGAGATAATTTTCTCGTTCGAACGATATTTTGTCTCGTTTGAACGAGAAGCTGTCTCGTTCGAACGAGATGAAAAAAGTTTTCTTCTTTAAAATGATTTCGTACTTGAACAGTTCAAAACCGGTAAATACGATCTTATCTACCGATCATAAAGGTTTCACTGAATCACCATACACCTATATTTTTGTAAACAGACTACATAATAAAACATTATATCTGTACTTAATTCGGTTTGTACTCTACATATATGCTTATTTGTATTTTGTTTAATTTGCTTTACGTCACAACACAAAAAAATTATTGCACTTTTCCTGTGGCGACTTGCCGGTATAACATTAAAGTGACCCCGCTGAAAACAGACCCGCGGGGCAGTTTTCAATGTTACAAAAACAGACCCGTGGGTCAATTTTCAACGATTTCAATTTCATGAATTTTATGTATAATATTGAAAATCGAGTTTCTATGGAAGTGGGGTGGACAAATGGGATGTCTCTCAGCATCTCTCATTCTCCTTTCCATTTACCTTTGTCTACTCTTCCTTTCATATCGGAGTGAATCGAACTTCGCAAGGGGCACATATATTCCATCGCTTATAAATATTTAGTTGTAAATCTGCACTTCAAAAATTTATATCGTATGAATTTCGAATGATTTGATCCTGAACATCACTGAGGAGACATAAGTTGTTCAAATGGGCATTCGATGTACTAAATTAGAACATATATGTTGGGATATATTTTCCCCTCATTTACACCCCTATGGTCCATTCTTCTTTTTAACTTCTTCCTAAAATATATTTCCCATTTAGGGAAAACTACTCTAGTTTCGATTTCACATCGTAGTCTCTACCCCATAGGGCGGATGGGCATGATTTAATTTCTTCATAGAATTTGTAACTTAACTTCTTTCTCCGTCTGTGTATATGTTTTCAATTTAGAAGTAATGGAACATCGGTACATCATGACAAGGGCATTTCAGAGTTTTGCTCAAACATTAGTTCTTGAATTTCATAAGGGGGGGGGGAGATTTGAGATATTTTGTATGGGTTGATTTTACCAGGCACATTTCCTCGGATTCGGGGGCTATTTTGGGGAAAAGCCTATACTTTATCAACTTTCTGTTTGTAACCCATTATGCATATGATCACTGGATCAAGTTAAATGCATCCACATCAAAAACATCAGCGGATCCAGAACAGAAGCGGGGTTAGGAATTATGAAGGTCTTGACTTATGGTCAGCTCTTTTTTTACTGATTTTTTTTTTCACAGAATGAAGATTTACATACTCAGGGATTAGAAATCCTCACGAAAATGTATCTCATTTGGCATCGTGATTCAACTCCTTTTGTATTTCAAAAATAACATCAATTATTAAAAATATTTAGATCAAAACTGTACTAGTTCTCTTGATTTATAAGTGTATGTCACTGAGCAGTATTGCAGTTTATTATTTAATACACCTGTCAACTGTATTTAGTTGATCAATCCCTTGAACGGAGAAACGACTTTTGATATGTATGCACCACTTAGGGTCTTAGTGTTATAACGTTTCCTTTACAACAAGATGGGAATAATAAATTGCCGGGGCATGACGTCAAGTATAAGTATATAAATTTTCATCTTATTATTTTCAACATATTTTCGTGTACGAAACTGTCAGTCCCTGAACAGTCCACGTATAAAAGGTCGTCTCGCCGTTTAAAGAATAGGGCAGTTGGAATAATAAGCATCTAAACGACGCTGTTCGCTCCGGTGTCCGTCTGTGCAAAAGTCCTTGATAATTAAAATTCCTTGACACACTTTATATCATTTTTAACAATTAATTACTGTACATGTATGTGTACTTATTTTAGCGCAAACTAATTTTCACCCCACAATGTTGAAGGCCAAAGTTTTAGATATATATTGCCTTCAGAAACATTTATTTAGCGAAATCAATAATTACCACACCAAGAACAGCACTAAACTCCGCTTAGTATGAATCCCGAGAAAATAAGTAAACATCCAGTAAATAGAATTTTGGTTATAACTACAAAACTTTCGATTTACGTCGAGTTTACACATACTTTTACAAAGCATATTTACCATGTAAAACGTTCAAAATTGTATCGTGTCATATAAAGTGACGAAACAAAATATGAGGGACGAATCTACTACAGTATAAATAATCTACATGTTATGATTGTTCCAGGTATTTCCTGTACAAAGACATTTTATAGCCTATTAGAGTAATCATTTCTTAACGTTAAAATATGACCCACTGACAGTGAACATAGCTAAATACATGTATTGTAAAAAGGTTTTCGGTTTAATTTTCCCTACTACCGAATAATTGAATAGTCACATAATCTTTTTAACCGGAGTTCAATGTTGGTTATTATTATTATTATTATTATTATTATTATTATTATTATTATTATTATTATTATTATTTTGTTGTTGTTGTTGTTTGATTTTCTTAGTCATTACTTAATGTTGAAATATGACACCCGGCCATTGTCCTTGCCTAATCTCCGCAAAACATCCTTCTTTATTCAACAAAATCGGGCAGTGTACTTAGCAAGCTAAATACATACATGTATTGTAATAAGGAGATTTTCTCGATATGGAGTCATTTATTAATGTTGAAATTTGACCCTACCTCTAATGGCCAGTTTTCAATCTTATTTCCTTTACGATATATTAATAGAATAGTCACATAATATAATAACCCGGAGTTCGAATCTTTTTTCACTTGGAGTCATTAATAAGGGTTGTAATGTGAAACCCCAGCTACTGTGCTTGCATTGTTTCCTCAATATACCCTTCTTTATTCAACAAAAACAGACAGTGTACTCAACCACACCATTTGTTTGGCTTTTGTCAAATTAAATGACCGTCCTTAGTCGGTATCGTAATTGCACTACAATCAAATATTTTTGTAATGTGTTATATGTTCTAGTATATTATTTATATTCATGTATTGTATAGCTCCATGGTGACTTCTGCCACATAACTGAGCCAGTAACTCCTCTTTTTTCTTTCTTAGCTAAATACTTGTGTTGTAATTATATGTTCTCAACATGGGTTGTTTTAATTTTAAAATTTGGCACTTACTCTAATGACTAGTTTTCAGTTCTATTTTACTTACTATCGAATAATCGAATAGTCACACATAATAAAAAACAGGAAGTGCACATTGTGATTTACATTTTAATAATACAGGGGAACACTGTTACACAAGGGTCATTGTTAACGTTAAAATATGGACCACCACTGTGGATTAATTTTCAACGAGGATCACATTTTCACGCTAAAGTCATTTTTTCACGCGTGGAAGGGGTCAATAAATAGCGGACCGAGTTAATTTTTAATGTTACATGTAAATATTTATCCTTAAACCGTTGAGAACTAACCTGTGGTCAGTATTCAACAGAGGTCACTTTTTAATGTTACACTGGTTAAAAAGAAAAAATATTAGATATTAGCAATGGATCTTGTGCGCTCCCTGTGTAGCGTGTCATATACATTTGTACAGACCCTCGGGTTTTACTGACTCATCCAAAAGACGACACTGGCAACCCACCGGTGATAATCAAACCTGAAACCCACATTTAAAAGTTGGAACTACCCTGGCTCTGTTATTTGTGGAATACTTAATCTATACAATCCCTATCAACGAACTTCATTGTCGGGCATTGTGACGTTAATCAATCCAGCCTTTTTATATGCATATCTAATATCAAATTATTATTTTGATTGCTAATCAAAAATATTCAACACAAAATATTACAAATAGATTATTAAACCAAATGAAAATAGATTTTACTGTAAAGAATGTAAAGATGATGGATAAATCCAAAGCACAAGTCCAAAAATCACAAAACCAGAGGACATACAAAATCAGTGAAAATGAAAAACAAATGGAAAATAACAAAATATGTCTACTTGAAGAGCATATGTGAACCCCTGTGATGGAGTGAGATCAGGTACCCGGGGAGAGTAAGTATCTCCTGCTTGGTAGAAACACCCGTCACATATACCCAGTAGAAAGAGTCAGATCGTGTAAATTCCATATGTATTTATATATGGAGAAGTCGAAGTAAGTAACCTTCTAGTATAGAAGGTGTCAAATCTGTGTAAAATGATCGGAATCGGTCTCAGTCCAAAATATCATTTAAAAGTCTGGATAACGAGATATCATATGGAGTAATAAGAGTCTCGTAACGACCATAGAATTTCCTCAGTGACGTTGCTAGTCTAGCACATATATAACCCTGGTTGAGCAGCTTAACTGAAAGTCGCCTAGCCCTCAGAACAAAATCACTGTAATTTGAACATGCTCTGGAATAACGTATTAACTGAGATATGAAATTATCGGAAATTTAACAAAATTCACTAAAATTTAATTTTGTATATAAAATAAAGTACACGGAATTAAAAATAATCTTTCAAAAATCCCGTAAAACATTGGATTACGTCATAATTAAGGATTGTTCTAAAATGAACTACTATATTCATGTCTATTTGCAGGTATAATCATGTAATCTCTTATCGAGACAAAAAGGAAATATGTGTACAAAGCAGGTTACAACAACATAACCCATGATGTGGTTTTAGAAAGATGTAATTAAATTATTTACCACTAAAAGTGGACACGTGACACAGGTGAATGATTAACAAATGCTTGTTAGCCTATCTAATAATCAGCAAATTAAATATGTAAATTACAAATTATCTTCCGTACATAATTGTTATGTAATATGTATAATACAAAGGAGCAAATGATTGGCTGGTAATGACCAATAAGTATTAGATAACATAGTTCTGTACGGTATAAAAGGAGGCATATCTCTGGTGTAAAACACACTGACCATCACTGACCACCTCTACGCAGTAAGTATGTTGATGACAAGTATTCAAAATTATTATGCAATGTTAATAACTTTCTAGTTCAGTATCAATACTTTGCCAATTTAATTTGATTTAAATGCATTGAATGATGATATTAATTCACACATTGCAAAATTATATTATTTCTAATAAATATAAAACCATATATTCCTGTACTAATATAGTGCAACACTTGCGCATGTATCTCTTTGGTGCCGCTCAATTCTGAAACTATGAAAATCCAAAGTAAAAGAAAAACATTTGATGTGCAAAGTAATTACTAATCTGACCGAAAAGTCAAAGTCAATTAACCAGCCTATAGACAGAGCCATGCATGAGGGAGCTATTCTAAACAATGCAATAATTTTACTATTAAAATATAAATTCTAGTACCTCTAGATGTCTGATATTCAAAGTCAATGCAAAACTGTCAATTCAATGGTGTTTGTTTTAAAAGGAACAATTGCGAATCTCGTATGGATGAGACCAAGTGTTCTACAGGAGTTAGTGTCTCCTGCTACCACGTTACCTGCTTGTTCGGTAGTGAAGTAATTTACATAATTCGTCAGATCGATAAAATGACGTCACCCTAGGTAGTGTTCTGGAATAACATATAACATTCTGGATAAGTTTACCACTTTCTATGTCAAACGCTAAAGAAATTACAACATTTCAATTTCATCTGAAATCCTCTCTTACAGAAATGCTTCGATTCGTTTCCCTAGCCATTATTGTTGTAGCTGCTAATGCAAGAGGGAATTACAATTATGGTTACGGTCCTTCATCTGCCATTGGAAGTCATGGATTTAGCGTAGGCAGTACTGGACGATTTCGTGGGGCTATAGGGTTAGGATTCGGAAATGTTGCAGGAAGCATTAGCCCCTTCGGAAGAGTAAATACATTTGCCAGCGGTCTTCATGGAGCCACACCAGCTGTACGAGGAGCCGCTCAAGGTGCCGCCACCGGAAGTGCTCTCGGCATTAGAGCCGGGCCGGCAAGCAGAGTCAGTGGAGTTGCTGTGGGAACCGGGGACGGAAGAGCTCATGTTATCGGAAATGTACAACCAGCTTACGGATACGGTGCTGTACCTCTAGGAGCAGGTGGTTTTTATGGAGCAAATATTGGCAACACCTATGGATACAATGGCGGCTTTGGTGGCATCGGGTTTGGTAGACCAGATTTTGCCACTTTCCAAGGTCATACCTTTGGTAACAGCGCATCTGGTGTCATCAACTCCAATTTACAGGGTCAAATTGGATATGGTAGCAACCGTCTCATTGGACGTGGAGGGTTCTACGGACTATCTGGTCCTAATTATTGGGGATTGGGAGGAAGTTCTTTCACTGGCACCTCACAATCTCTACCATACGGTAATGCCGTTTTCAGTGGCCAAGCTGTAGGAGCGGGGGTACCTCATGCCGGATCTGTCAATTTCAATAACTTCGGTGTAGGAACAGAGCCTATTTTCGGCACTGGCATTGGACCTGTGATAGGACCATCCGTTGTAGGACCATCCGTCGTGGGACCTTCCGTTGTTGGGCCATCTATTGTTGGACCATCTGTTTCAATAAAGAAGGTATAAATTGTATTCTCATATTATCTAAATAATACTGACATATCTTCTATTCAACGTATAATGTTAGATATAAAAATATAGAACATATCTACCTTTTAATTTAGCGCACCATATGATATAAAGATAACTCAACTCTGAGATGCAGTTTTAGTCAAGTTACGCTAAGTATTTATTCAGTATTCAATGCATTAGGAATCAATTTTATTAATAATTTGATTTTAAGATATTTACTTTTAGGCTAATTTATTTTATGAAAAACAAATAAATAAAAGATAGAGTTTGTTCCACATATAATTTACCGTAACATTTTCTGAATTCATCTGATATCATGCTTCGTGTTTTGCAGAAAGTGTACTGAACATGTTTACCAAAGACAGAAGAACATAATATCCCACACAGAAACATTATTCATACATGTATATCGATATAATTCATTAAATATGATATTTATAATGGCCTTGTATAATCTTTAATGATATTTCAGCCGTTTTACATGGCATTGGATTGTTACGAGTAACACTGTTACTTAACATCAGTTACTACCAGTTATACTTGCTCAAATAATAGTATGGCACCACGGCGGATGTGGCCAGTCAGCAGGGTGTTACTTTCACAGCCATGACACCTGACCCCACACCTGGTTCTTCCAGTGGTCCCTGATAGCCAATATCTCTATTTTGTCTAGTATAATAGATGTTCCTTATTGACTACCCCTCGGTATCTTAGCAATGGGACTGTTTCACTGTGCGTATCTGTTTTGAGTTTTACATATTGCAGCATTCTTTTATGAGTAAAGGTGGGAAAGATTCCGAAAGCATGAGGGGGTATGACTTTGGATTTATCCTAGGCCATAATGCAATTTTTCAGTAATGTTTTACAAATCCTCTTATAAATATTTTGAAATCCCCTTTTGAATTCAATGAAGAAGTATACATAGATTATATATTATTTCATTATTTTCTCATTTAAGATAATAATATCGTTGAAAATATAGCTGGAGCAATACATCGAAAAATAAAAGATTTACATGAATTTCAAGAAATACTTGTCCTATTGTAGACTTTGCCTCTCTAGCTCTTCCTGATACATATTGCTTTTTCTGCTTTTTGCTTTCGGCCCATAACAGTTAAGAACCAGTTCAAGATTAAAAGACTTTCAATGGCAGTTAAATTCGTTTTTAAACTATTTACAGATTTGCGAGTGACCACTTCGATGTGGAGTTTGTTCCAATGATCTACTATTCTTTGGGAGAAACTGTACATTCTAAATTTGCTAGACAATATCTTTTATGTAATATTAGACTATTGTCCCAATGCTGTTTGTTGTGAGTGGTAGTTATGTCTATATTATATTATATTATATTATATTATATTATATTATATTATATTATATTATATTATATTATATTATATTATATTATATTATATTATATTATATTATATTATATTATATTATATTATATTATATTATAGTCTATATGTTTCTACCATAGCAGACCTGAGTCTGCAGTATAGAAACGTCGGTAAACTCGGTGTTTGAGCTTATCTGTATAACTTAGGTGTGATATCAATCGTAACATTTTTGTGTTCTTCGCCGCACGTTTTCAAGATTAATAGCTTCCTTTATGTGTATAATAGACCAAATCGTGCTGCCATATTATAAGTGCGGACGAACTAAACGTTTATAGAGGGTCAGAAATATATTTTTATCCAGGAATGTAAATGTAAATGATCTTTTAATTCGGCTTAAGCCGGTGTGGCCTAGTGGATAAGGTGCTCGGCTCGTGATCCAGAGATCCCGAGCTCGACTCCCACCCTGGGCGCACCGATTTTCTGTCTTTCGGATGAGACAGTAAAAGCCGAGTCCAGTGTCACGGTAGGCGTGGGACGTAAAAGATCCCTCGCTGCTTCGGGTTTGTCCGTTGCAACCATTAACCATTATCAAAGCACATGCTAATATAAAGTAAACTCAACAAATAATAAGCAAATACTAATTTAACTGCATATGTTTTTATACTTCCAGTTCCTATAGTGAAGTGTGTAGTCTCTCAGTCTCTGGTATCCAGGGGGAGAATTTCCATTTAGTACTTAGGAAGGATGTGTGAGGATGTCTTGCTGTTTTGGCCTCCTGTCCGAATGATAATAATTAACATATCACCTCCGCTCTTACTGCAGTTATAGACCATGTTATCAAGTACAGTAATGTTGTCTTCAGCATTAATAACGTCAATTACTTCTGGTCTATTAAAAATTCTAACGAATTCTATTGAAAAATTCAGCTTGAGAAATTTTAAGGCAAATAACATTTCTACTTTAGATTTTTCGACACTCTCTATCTCATGACATAGTCAAAACCAAACTGCTGTCTCTCATACGCTGGTGTTTCAACAGAGAGTCTAAATCATACCTCTGTACTTCAGTTACATCTGGATTTTTCTCTAACAAACAATATGATAATTGTAAATACTGAACTTGTGCTGAGTTGTGTAATGCCATCACATTTTTGATGGATAATATTTATGTACAATTTAATGGCAAGACTTATCAACAGATTATTTTGATTCCCGACATTTATCCATTAGAACTTCAATTAAACATAGTGATGCAACGATACAAAACTTCACGATACGATACGTATCGTGATACAGCATTCACGATACGATACGTATCGCGATACACCATTTTGATAAATCAAAGCAATTAAAAAAAAAAACGCAGTCAAATATGTACAAAATTCAATATATGTAAACTTTCACAAAACAAGGTAAATATTGCCTATAACTTCATGGTTTTTTTTTAAATAAGCTGGTCTACATGATCTGGATCAAGCAAAGACTTCTGTGCTGTGACAATGTCCCCAGCAGTAGAGAAAACTCTTTCACTGAGGACAGAAGGTCCCTGAATGCACAAATATTTTCGGACAACCGTACAAAGCATCGGATATCTAGTTTCCCTTGCTTTCCATCACTCTAAAGGATTAGAGTTAATGTTTATGAAAGGTTCATTCCGATAGCTTTTTGTTCTTTGGACATCCGAGATATCTATAGATGCATGATGCCGTCGCATGTAGTGACCAAGTGAGCCATGTAAGAAGTATTTCCGCTTTTGTGCGATATATCGATAAAGCAATGTTTGCAGGTTGTTGTTAATGCATGTTCCGGTGTAGCGTGAAATCCTCCAGTCCGTGACATCTGCCAGTCAAACCGGAAGTCTGGTAAATTTCACGTGGGGGTCGTGAAATCTGCCAGTTTATACGTTTTATTTAAATGAGAAAACTTAAACACATTAAAAGAAATATTTTCATGTAAGAGTACTGATCACCAAACAGTATATTATAAATCTAGAAAAAAAAAAAACGTCTCATACGTGCACAAATTTACATGTACACACACATTTTAATGTTATTTCTCTCTCTGTCAGCGCACACGATGCCATGATTCAATGTAGTTTGATATAGTCGGAAGGCTTTTTGATGACTTTGCTAAAGGACTAAATTTAAAAAACAAACAAAACGAACTTTTTTTTATTTTGAAAAAACGGATACCGTGATACGATGAATCAGGATACCGTGTACCGAACCGTAAGACAAATACCACGGTATACGGTATTTCGGTATAACGGCATCGCTAACTAAACAAAGCCAATACTTCCGAGCAGGAAACACCTTTTTGGACTTACATATTAAAATTGTTAACAACAATATTCATACAACATATATGATAAACATGACGACTTTGGATTTCCCTTATCTAGATGGTGATGCCCCCAGACTCCCATCATATGGTATAAATATTATTCAGTTGGTTGGGTTCGCTAGAGCCTGGGTTGATGTTTTGGATTTTCATGCAAAACTTACTCTTAAACTTCTTACTCAGGGATATAGGTATCATAAACTTCGAAAAACTTTTGGTAAATTTTACAGATCTTATTTAGACATTTTATCTAAATTTAGAAATGTGACTTTTCAACAATACGTATCCAGCGGAATATCCCATCCCAATTTCTATGGTGATCTAGTGTACAAACTAAGGAGGGTCAAAGTTTTCGACAATTTCATATCAGCGGGTTCTAAAATTATTAAACGCCTTCTACGTCGCCAGTATGACCCCGAGATCATCGCTAAGACTATAGTTCTTGTATTGGGTCCCTCTACAACCCAATGCAGACTTTTGCTTGAGCGTTGCACGTTGACTAACACGACGGTAGGTACTCTATTACGGGCCTTGTCCAAACCTTTTCAGAGAGACAAGGTCCTGATCCTCGTCCCCTCTGACTTTTAGTCGGGACTCCTAATGATCAAGGATCTGAGCTCGGCTTACAAACGGGCAGAGCACGGTTTACTTATGTTGATATCGCCTTACATATTTTTGATAGCAACATATTATTCTACAAACTTTTTCGTGAGTAATTAAATTTCTATGACCTCTCTTCTTGAGAAACCTGTTGATCCTTGTTCTCTATATGGAGGACCATTTATAAATTTTTAAATGTGTGTCCTTTGATTGTGCTGCTTTTGCGGTGAATGGGAAGGTGGGCGTCCGTAAACCGGTTAACTACATCAATTGAGTGACGTTTGTTACTTCAACTGACCGTCCTTAGTCGGTATCGTAACTGCAGCACACTCAAATATTTTTGTAAAGTTTTCAGTGTATATTCTACTTTGCCTTTTTGTGTGCATATCCTTGGTGATTTTTGTCATACAGCTTTGTCAGATGTCTTCAGTTTTCTCTTTTACTTACTTTGAACTATGTCATTTTAATTCAAAAAAGCATTTTTAAATAGTTTTGATATATTGATATATTAATTTTTCACATTTTTAACTTTGTCTTCACTACTTCTAGACTGATTTTGAGAAAACTTGATAGATATTAAGAAAAGATTTTCCTCATGTACCATTGTACATGTTTTAACAGTTTTAAGGACATTAAGGGTTTATGACCATCTAATGCATTGTTCAATATCGTTGTGCAATGCTTTCTATGCTCAGGTGAACAATATAGTTCCACTTGGGATTCTTTTTACCTTTGTTATCATATATATTAAGTGAAGATACACGTTTTGCTAGTTTTACTTTTATTTTCATTTTAAAGTTACGTTTGTTTTTATTTTAGATTTGAATAAATGTGTTAAAATTATTTGACGAATGTCATGTTTCAATGATTTGAATGTAACTTAAAAGAAATGAAACACTGTCAACAAATATGGCCACCATTAATTTTGAAATGCATGTGATTTAAATGATATATTTAAGAAATCCACTTTGCATATATGTTTCGGTAAGAGATGAGGCGAATTCAATTAAGACCCCTACGAGGCGACGTTAGGGAAAGGGATTGGAAATTCGCGGAAAGGGGACACAAATGACACTATTCTGAACAAGAACCTGAAGAGGAAATCTCTCAGAAGCAGATGGTAGAGTCCTTGTCCTATGTCAGCCCCTCAAAGTGGACATGCAAATATATATATATATTTACAATATATATATATATATATTTTAAAAGCAAAATTTCTTTTAAGTTTTGATGAACATTTTGAATAGCTCGATTTGTCCAATACTATAAATTCCACTAAAATGTAAGTTATACAGTTAAACTATTATACATTACAATATAAGCAGCAATCAGGCCATCGAAGCGAGTCGGAAAAAAATAATGTTTTTTCTATAGAACATTCAGACTTATATTTGCATGATCTGGTAGATGCAAATGCTAGAAGCCAATATATTTATTTTCATTTCAGTCAAAACCAGATGTTTTATTTCCAGTATTTTCAGAGTCAAAATATTTATTTCCAAAAAGTACCAATCCCCCCCCCCCACCCCACCCCTCAGAATCAAATAGTCGTCCCCTTAGATACATCGAATCTGAATAAACATTTGTCTGACCAGTTTGGTAGGTTGACAATGTCATTTCTTCTTCTTCTCCTGTTCACTTACAGAGTAAGTAGTATCCTTTCGTCAGCAAACAATTTACAGTATATGTTGTGTATCTGGTAAGTCGTTTATGTATGTCAAAAAGAGAGCAGGGTCTAAGATAGTGCCTTGCAGAATTCCGCTTCATACGTTGGTCCATTTGATTCTGACCCATTTTCTCCCTGTTCAAAAACTGCTTATCCAATTATGAACGTCCCTCCTACCCTTACACCGTAACTTGTGAGTTTTGATAGTACTTAGCCTAGTATGTGCTACTTTGGCGACTTTTTGAAAATCTATGTGTGTATTACCTATGTTATTATTGCTGTCTGTCTGAAATGTCCAGTCTTCAATAACTCGAATGGATTGTGCGATTCATGAATGTTTCATTCTGAAGCCTTGTTGTTCCTTTGACAAAAAGATTATTGATCTCCATGCGTGTTATTGAATTATCTCTTACAATTTTCCCGTTATTTGACATACTTCTCATATTGAGTGGCCTATAGTTTTATGTGGCATGTTTCCGTCCTTTTTGTGTATTTGTATAATATTAGCTATTTTAAATGTATGGTATGTTCCCTTCTGAGATTATTTTTAGAAATGTTTCAAGTGTTTTGCAAGTGTGGGTGCATTTTATCGGAACCTTGTGATGTGTTTTAGAAAGTCAGGCTCTGCAAATGTATTGTTGTGTATTGATGTCTGTTCTAATGTCTAAAGATGGTATGTTGTTATCTCACTCTGATTCACTTGTAAATACGCTTGTAAATAATTGTTACGGACCCTTGCTTTTTTGTATAATCTGTAAAAGGGAAGACAGAATACATCTGACCAAGCTGGATGCAGTGACGGATCCAGGATTTCCCCGGGGGGGGGGGGGTTCACATGTGTATTCTCTAAACTAAATCCGCCACTGGGATGACACAAATCACCTAGAACATGCATATGATAATTACAAAAATCTTCGATTGTACTGCAGTTACGATACCAACTTAGAACGGTCAATTAAAGAAACAAACGTCGCTCAGTTAATGTAGTTATTCGGTTTACGGGCGCCCACCTTCCCACTCACTGCAAAGCAACACAATCAAAGGACACACATTTAGAAATTTATTAATAATCCTCCATAGATACAACAAGGATCAACACGATAGATCATAAAAAATATCCACACGAAACTTTTTAAGGAATAATATGCTAGTATGAAACATATGTTATGCGACATCAACGTAAGTAAAAATAAGCTAGTTCAGATCATTGATCTGTAGCAGTCTCGACTAATTATAACAGTCAGTGGGTACAGTCAGTGACAAATTTCGGACAAGGCCCGTCTTAGAGTCCCCATCGCCCTTTAGTCAGCGTGCAACGCTGAAGTAAATGTCCGTATAGGGCTGTAGAATTTCCCAATACAAGGCCTATGGTCATTGTGATGATCTCGGGGTCAAATTGTCGATGTCGAAGACTTTTAATTATTTCAGAACCCACTGATATGAGATAATCGGAATATTTGATTCTCCCGCTTATTTTGTACACTAGATCACCGTTGAAATGGGGATGGATATGTATTGTTAAAAATTCACATTTCCGAATTTAGAGAAAATGTCTGAATAAGATTTGTAAAATTTTCCAAAAGGTTTTTGATATCCCTTCTATTAGTTTATGTCCTCCTTGACTTTCGGTTTCAATTGGATGTACTTCCAAATATGTTTTGATTTCTTTTTTTTGTTTTTGGTTTCTGCGATTGATTTTTCACAGTTTTTTTCCTGATTTTTTGTTGTTTATATCTCTTTTCCACGTATGTTTGTCTATTATCTGGTTTACGGATGTAATTATACCTTGTCCATACTTGTCTTTTTTCTTTATAGCTTCTATGGCCTCTAAATCCATCGACGGATTTTCGAATTTGTGGATGGACGATTTGCGCCCTAGTATGTGTTCTTTGTTTGTAGCTTATATGACATAGGTAGATCGCTCCCGTGATTCTTCTCTTTGTCCTTGTGTTAGGACCTCTTCCCAGTTAATATCTGTGAATGTAGCTCTGATTTTATCAGGACAGATATTTGGTGATCCACAACAGAGAAAGTAAAACTCAGCCTAATATGGTCACAATTTCATAGTGGATTCAATCTATCATACCTTTTCATTGGTTAAAATCAAATATAAATATTTGAATTTTCGTTCAGTCTTGCTCTGGTTGTCTTCTGGACGTGCTGTATTAAAAAAGTCACGGACAGTCTCTAAAAACCTGGTTGAGAAGTGGTTGTATTGGTGGTTGGTAGCCTGATTTGTCCAGATTATTCCCTTGATATTGCAGTCTCCAAGAATAAGTTGTAATTTAAAATGGATTCCCGACATGTTTTTCTAAAAGAAAAAAGAGGAGTTACTGGCTCAGCTATGTCGCAGAACATGATTATAAATAATATACTAGCACATATAACACATTACGAAAATTACGATACCGACTTAGGACGGTCATTTAATTTGACAAAAGCCAAACAAACGGTGTGGTTAACCGGTTTACGGGCCCACCTTCCCACTCACCGTAACCGCATAACAATAAAAGGACGTACATTTAAAAATTTATAAATAATCCTCTATGTAAAGAACAAGGGTCAAAAAATAGATTTACATGTTTCATTATACAATGGTGGTTATATTTGCTTGGGTTCTGTAGGTTGATGTTATTGATTTTAATGTCAGATATATATGCTGTATATTCAATCATGAACGCTGTAATAGATTCCGTGATTTACAAGCATCACTGAAGAGACTTAAGTTGTTGAAATGCGAATCTGGTGCAAAAACAATTAAAAGGTATATATGTTCTATATTTCTTATGTATATTATGAAATCTATTACAGTATTTATTATAGAATCACCAAATTATGAATAAAAATATTTTTGCGATTCAAATTTTTTCACAAAATCTTTTACAAAAGCATTATTCTTAACAAAACAAGTATGTGCTCATTGTAATGTATAACTGTCTTGACTTGTGTGTCATAATAACCGACATGAACTAATGATTTGAATTCATAATAAAAAGAAACAGATGTATTTGAATACTTGTACAGATGTTTCCTATCGAGTTATCATAGAAAATCGTTTGCAATATACCTACATGATATATTTACAATATTCTTATTTATACAAGTATTTATTCAGACCAGAATTATTCCACACAATGGTAAACAGTAATTAGTGGTGGACAGACAGTCAGACATAGAAAATCATCTTGGCAGGTGCAGGTAGTCGTAGACTTCTGATTGAGAGCACATTTCCATAACCACTTTGAAATCCAGCGGTATTGAATTGCATCCTTTATTTTTCATTTTCTGATCTGTGTAGAAAACTATAGGCGGAGACGGTAAATATTTTATTTAGGCAACTTATCCACGCCAATTTAATGATCGATGACTGCCATTTTTGTTGACCGTCCTAAGTCGGTACAACAAGTGCCGTACAATCGAATACCGTTGTGATGTCTTTGTATGCGTTTCTTCTTGTTTGTTATGTATACATGTCCGTGACTATGTTGGCCATACAGCTGAGTTGTTCTTTTTTTAAGTACAGAGCAACTTATTCTAGTAGTTAGAAAAACAAAATAAAGCGGTTGAAGGAAACTGGTCTACGCGCAGTCACTCAGTGTACTGCCGAAATGACCGCCGGTTTAAACTATTCCAAACTTAAAATCCATACTTTCGAAAGTGTTTGGCAAAGGACTTCAACTATTTGGTTTATGATCGTTTTATTTTAAGATTACTGGATGGGCTCAGTATACATTTGTATTCTATCAACAAGGTGAGATGTGTAAATGTTCTCCTTCCCACTTTGAGATTGGAACAAACGCCCCATCCGCAGTGAGATCAGCCAATTCCAGACAGTAGTGGGCAGTCTGCCGTCATACTGTTTCATTACAGAATGAGGGGACAGAATTTTAAGATTGGAACAAACGCCCCGTCCGCAGTGAGATCAGCCAGTTCCAGGCAGTAGTGGGCAGTCTGCCATCATCCTATTTCATTACAGAATGAGGGGACAGAATTTTAACCCTTGAACTGTAAATGTTGCACATGAAGCTTTTATACTGAGTGCGACATGAAGGATAACGCTGAGTTTCAGTTTTTGAGTAAGAAAAAATGGAAGACACACTGCATCAACGAAAGAAAATATTGTTACATTTATTATTCTTAAAGTAAATTGAAGTTTATCATTGTTCTAAAGAAATGCATTTCATTTTTCTGCAGCCATGGATTTCTCTCTTTTACGAAAAAATTTCCCCGTCCCAGTGATGTATACCCCAGTATTTTAAGTTTTGTTTTTATTTTTATTTATTCTTTATTCTTTTTTCTATCATGATTTAACATATTTGCTAGTAATTTTCCTAGTAATACTCAACCACAAACACAGAATACATCTTGTATCTTCGATGAAGATTACATTACCATTGCATACGAATATTTGAAGGAAGAGTTGTTTTTCTGAGAATGCGATTTTCTTTCAAAACGCGCATGCGTATGTCGATGTTATTTTCCTCGTGGTTCCGGTGGTGTGAAAGACCGAGACCATGTTGGTGCTATTTGAGACTGCGGCTGGATATGCCGTTTTCAAGGTAATTTTGAATTTTAATGCAGTATTTAATTATAGTTAATGTACTTATTTATTCAACGTTGCCATTGTTTTGCCACGTCATGGTATATATCTCTAAATATCACGCTATCAGTGCCGATACTATCGGCGATAGCTAGTTGATAGTGCTCTTTCGATTTTGTCTGGAGTAATTCGGGTACCAGGGCAAAAATATTTCAGCAAAGTAAAATGGCGCTCACCAAAACTAGTACGCGGACGCCGACGGCCGACTTGGGGCCCCAGGTTGGGCACATGTTCAGAACGAGCTATAATAGCTCGATCTAGCTATTATAGCTCGAATGAGCTATAATTTTTCTTATTTGAAAAATGAAAATTTCAGAATTTTAAAGAAACGGTTGCAAGTCGCATTAGAAGTCAGTAAATGCCATAACTTTTGTAAAAGAACTTCCACTGCAAGATGTAAAAGATTGGAGAAACGGCACCAAGAAGTTTGCAAAGTTTTAAGGTGTGTTTTCTCATATTTGGTACGTATTGCTGCCAGGGTTCTTTTGCATAAATTTCATTATTTTCAGAGTACTAATGCGACTTTTAAACATTTTTCGAAAATTCATAAATTTTGATTGTTTACTTAAGAGAAATTATAGCTCAATAGAGCTATAATAGCTAGATCGAGCTATTATAGCTCGTTCTGAACATGTGCCCGACCTCAAGTCCGCCGTACGCGTCCGTTTGAAACCGAAGTCGGCTTTTCCAAATGATCGAGACTACTGTCACACAAGGTAAACAAACCTTGTTTTATCGCCAATAAAGATGTCATTAAGCATAAATAAGAAGTATTTACATTTCTTTACACTTACACTATTCACAACAATTATGTTTATGTTGTTATTTATTGAAATTAGACAAATATTCGTCTTGACATCCCAAGTCGGCCGTCAAAGTCCGCGTACTAGTTTTAGTGAGTTTGTAACAGATCAGTGCCTCAAGTGATAAATTTAGGACTTAAGTTGTGAATATCTGGCATTGATAAGAATAAATATGTCCATCACAATGTCTGTAGAAAGTTTCACAAAGAAATATTTGGAACTTTTAGAGAAATCACTATTTTTCATTTTAAAGTCGGACTTTCTCAAGTCCGCGTCGGCGTCCGCGTACTAGTTTTAGTGAGCGCCAAGCAAAATGCAGTATTCACTCTTCTTTTCCTCCTCTTATTCACCGCTCATAAAATAACAAGGCAATATCCTGTTATTTTCCCCGCAGCTTTCAACTTGTTTAACAGTTTATAAATACATATGTTGTATGTTAAAATTGATGTCTTTTTGACTAAAACAGCATGTTTGCAATCTTTTTTTCATTAATTTCAATTTGTTTTATTCCGTGTTATGCAGAATAAAACGAGACATTGTAAAAATACTAGAGAGTGTGGGGCAAATGACAGGATATAGACTAATGCGGCACTTTTAATACCATATATATTAATAATAATAATATAACACAATACACTATTATATAAATAACATGTAATGTTTTATGTAAATTTTATGTGCTTAATGTACACATGTTCCTGTCTCATATCATTATCAGACAGAAAATAAATTTTAACTAAGGCAAAAACTCTGAAACTGGGCAAGACATAAACTACCAGTTATTTTGCAAAACTTAGAATAAAACTGAAATTAAGTTTAGCACGTTAGCTCCAGGCAGTTAGATAATTACCGCTTCGAACTCTGACTCTTTCCCATATGATAAATTTAAATGCATTTCATTGGTTAAAGCCAATGACAACTACCATAACAAGTTTGAACAAGTCCGAACACAAATTTTTTTTTTCTATACTTTGAAATGCAGAAAAATGTTGTTATTATAGTCTACAATAAACACCAGGTTTATCACCCTGGTCATCTCCGGAATATTTCAGGCATTATCGTCATTTCAATCGTAGTGTACTGTCATGCCAACTTTGAGAATTCCAGGACCATGGAGTATCTTTCCACACTTGGGAGAAAAACCACTGTCGTCTCTCTCCCACATTTACTCCTCTGTTGATCTATATCTTTTCTATACATGTACATCTCTTCTGATAATCACCTACATTTACCTCTCTCTGTAACTAGTCTCCATTCTTTCTCCTTTCTGCCCTTCATCTATATTATTTTTTCTCTGTATAACTTCCTCCATTTTTCTCATCTGCATATCATCAGTTGGACTTGCAGGGAATAAACTTAACGCTCACCCACTCGCCCAAGACGAGTTAAAATTGTTGTGGACGACCAAGAAACACTTCCTACTCGCCCACGTGGCGAACAACAAATCTGCAAGACAAATCGGCCGTTTCCTTGTTTACAATTTGATTAAAACCATATCTTTATTTCGCCTCTGTATTTGTCCCATTGCGGATAAAGATCTGGCGAAACTCCGTATGGGATCATGTTCTGGTGAACTCCGATGACGCTTCAGTCACAGAAACCGTTATTTCCCATAGCCAATCAAGGACTCGGCTAGACATGTGATAGTGACGCAATATGTAACAAAAACTGTTCAAAGACTACCTTGTAGGTCACGCACGCTGGGGATGTTAATTTCATTCCTTGGAATTTGTAGCCGATCCACTGATTGGCTGAAAATCAGAGTTCACCAGAACATGACCCTTTATGGAATTTCGGCAGATCTTTATCCGCAATGGGACAAATAGAGAAGCGGAATAAAGATATGGTTTTAATCAGATTGCATTGTTGAATTCTAATCTGAATCATCTAGACGCTTAATTCTGTCACTGAGTAAGCGAAACTAAGCATCTAGATGTTTCAAATCCGGACAGGTTCTTTTTATTTGTTAATTAGCAATATCTAGTTTCACGTTTGTTTACATAGGTCAAAGCATAGTAATTCCATTTCCCATAAGGTGTCCTCATGTTAAATTAACAAAATTCCAGCAAGATGTACACAACATCCTGCATTTTAGCTATATCAAAATATTTGTCAGACCGTCCTCTATCAGAATTTTAACAGTTTACTATAGGTTATCCACCTTAATTTTGAGAAAATCATGCTGGAAGGGGGTCATCCCCCAAAATTCAAACGTAAACAATCACCCCTTTTTAGGTTATAAAATTTCTACATTAGCGAAATGAGATAAAAATTCATGATTTTACAGCAGAATCAATCATTTTTATAGATAGATTAAATGATGTCATCCAATTACAGCTCCTGATACATTGAAATATTAGTCCCTCTTTCCCTACACCACATCAACCAATCACGACTCGTTAATTACTGTTCTTTGACCTTTAAATTATGGCTCGACAAGCCCACTTAGGAAGTTTTTTCGCCGTTCCCATGAAACGAAATGTATCGCCAACAAAACGGGACCATTACTTCAAGGAGTAAAACTGAAGAGAAATTGTTGTGTAATGTAATAAAATTCAGAAAAAAAAAAAATAAATATTTGATTACTTTTTCTTGCAATTTTTGAATGATTTCAGTGTGGACTCATAAAGATTGGTGTGGGCCCGTAGATTCTGAGTCTTACGAGCCCACATGGCTCGTACAAATTTCTGTTAAGTTTATTCCCTGACTTGGTTTGACTGGACATTTGAATAAGAATCTGATATAGAGGACACACTCAGACAAATAAGATACAGTAATTTAAAGTAATTAGCTATCAAACTTGATATAACTTGTGCATAATGTTTATTGCAATTTTCAGTTGTTAAAAGAGAAGAAATTACAAGAAACAGAAAATCTATACAAGGACTTTGAATCTCCAGAAAAAGCGAGTAAAGTGTAAGTATTTAGGTATCCTCCTAGAAGAGAAAGGAAAATTGAACTGAAATGTTCTTCCAACTTCATGGTGCCTTTATTATAAGTACTTTTAATGGCTACTAATTTATATGAATTCCAA
Organism: Pteria penguin; assembly: GCA_035048485.1. Classification (NCBI taxonomy): domain Eukaryota; kingdom Metazoa; phylum Mollusca; class Bivalvia; order Pterioida; family Pteriidae; genus Pteria; species Pteria penguin. The sequence continues at coordinate 27,358,467 of CM068593.1, forward strand.
GAATCAAGGGGTTTTCAAGCTGTGTTGACACTTTATGCAGGCTTTAATCATGAAGGGCACTGGCTTAAATCTTTAAATGGGAGAAATGATCACCTCTTAATTCTTAATTAGTGTTCCCTTGCTTTGGATTACCTCCTCATTTCAGAATATACTTTGCATTATGATTGGTTATTATAGTAATATCTATGTTATCTTGGATGGTATTGATGTAAGTTGTTTTTTTAAAGTTTGGAATTCTACCAGTTTTTTTTTTTTAGTGTTTGGGAAAAATTTGGACAAATTTTGGGAAAAATCTATGATTTACATACATGTATCACAGTGGTTATGACGCTAAATATCTTCCCAAATGGGAAATAGCTCTGTATCATGAAAACATCACAAATGTAATAAAATTCATATACCTTAATTTTGGAATTTATTTGTTCAAATAAATTCAAAAGAAAACCCTGAGCAGTAAATACTTAGAAACAGTCTCAAAAATTAATTATTCTTTCTTCTTTTAATGATTACAGATTGAAACTAACCCATTTCTCAAAATTTCAAGACACAACAGAGGCATTGGCAGGTATGTATGATGTCTTGCAGCAAATCCATAAATAATATAGAATCTTAGATTACATTAGTAAGAGAGTTGACAATTTTGTGTATTATCAGTGCTCCAAGTAGTATTCAAGATTTGGTTGCCAAAAGGTGACTTTGCTTAAATTGGTTGCCATTTGCAAATTTAGGTTGCCTTGGCCAAACTTTTGATTGCCATTTGTGGAATTTCAATTTGCCATTTCTAAAAACTTGTATTTTTTCATAAATAATAGAATATATAGCAGTGACTTATGATCGCTTATCTTTTGCCCAGACATCAGATTTAGATGGAGGCTCTTTTAATGCAGCCTCGGGGCTTTCCTCTACATTTGCGGACCTTCCCTCAACAATCGAATGCTCATCTCTCCTTCTTTTAGTGCCTCCCGAAAAGCCAAAATCAGTCAGCGTGAATTTTGACACCACGTTGATCGACTGATTGGCTTAAGAATTAGCAGACTTTTACCTATGACACATAATTGTAGATGGAACTAACAAAAGTAGGAGAACTCTTAAACAACAAAAAATGACCAATTATAGTTGTACACTTCTGAACAAACAAAAATGGACATGGCTGCAAATTTTTATTTGGTTGCGAGTTTCTTCAAATTCAGGTCGCAAAATCAACTTTCAAGTCCCATATTTAACCAATTTAGTCGCAGCATGTATCACTGATGATGTGTGACTATTTTAATGTTTATGTATTCTGCATTTTAGCTGCCACAGCTGCAGTGGAAGGTAAAATGAGCAAGTCATTGAAGAAGTTGATGAAAAAGGTCATTGTCAAGGAGGCTCATGAGGAATTAGCCGTGTCCGATGCTAAATTGGGAAATGTGATAAAGGTTACCGAGTTTTCTCTCATATATGTTTAACCACATTTTTCAAAACAGTTCTTAACAATCTCTTTTACGTGTTAACAAATCCTTTCTTGGTCGAAGCAGCACTTTTGATCCATCTTTCATTTTGTTATTATACTTTCAGGAAAAATTTAATATAAGTTGTGTGTCAAACTCTGCTATCCATGAACTGATGCGAGGAATCCGATCCCAGATGACCAGTCTTATAACGGGATTACCAGAAAAAGAAATGTCGGCTATGGCTCTAGGTCTTGCTCATAGGTAACATGCTCTTCTGTCAGTATCCTGGTCTACAGTTTACTAATCATGTATAGTTTTTGTTGATGCCATTTAAGGTTTATATTGCTTGTATTGTACATACAATACAGACCAGTAGATTTGGAGAAATTGCTCAAATCTAAGTTTACTTATCATACATTTTATTTTTGACGCCACAAAAGGTTTATGTCGCCTGTCTTTGGACTGTCAAGGATCTAGGGAAAAAAAACACATGCAACAGGTGCATACAGTACAGACCAGTTGTTTTGCAGAAATTGCACAAATCCCTTACGAGATTTTAAAGATTTTTACTTAACTTTTATCCAGATAAAATATGAATTCAAACCTCATTATGCAGAATGTGAAATGTTTTGTTGTATTTTGGGATGAGAATTATAATCATAAATTGAATTATTTCTAGTTCATCTTTTCTCCTATTTGCAAAATCTGGGATTTAAAGTTACGAAAATTCCTTAAAAATGTTGTAAGAACTTATGAAATGATCGGCAGTTGTTTTGGAGAGATTGCACAAACCTCAGTGAGATAAACACCCAAAGTCGGAGTTGGAATCCAAGTGTAAATTTACCTGTGCTTATTAACACCTCGGTGAAATGAAATACACAGTGCATTGTGTAATTCTTGAAATAGCACCTAGATGTGGCCCACTTACAAAGGATTTTAACATTTAAGTATTTTCTCAGTTTATGGCCTCGGACCTAGGTAGTTACTGCATGAAAAAAATGAAAAAGAAAAAAAAAGAACAAGTCTGTTTTAAACATCATTAATTGAACATGTTTATATAAATAGAGCTTTGATAATTGTTGATATTGACATCTTTTTTTTACAGCTTATCACGGTACAAACTGAAATTTAGTCCTGATAAAGTGGACACTATGATTGTACAAGCTATATGTAAGTACCTCAGTCATTGTACAAGCTATATGTAACTACCTGTCATTGTACAAGCTATATATAAGTACCCCTGTCATTGTACAAGCTATATGTAAGTACCTCTGTCATTGTACAAGCTATATGTAAGTACCCCTGTCATTGTACAAGCTATATGTAAGTACCCCTGTCATTGTACAAGCTATATGTAAGTACCTCTGTCATTGTACAAGCTATATGTAAGTACCCCTGTCATTGTACAAGCTATATGTAAGTACCTCTGTCATTGTACAAGCTATATGTAAGTACCCCTGTCATTGTACAAGCTATATGTAAGTACCCCTGTCATTGTACAAGCTATATGTAAGTACCTCTGTCATTGTACAAGCTATATGTAAGTACCTCTGTCATTGTACAAGCTATATGTAAGTACCTCTGTCATTGTGCAAGCTATATGTAAGTACCCCTGTCATTGTACAAGCTATATGTAAGTACCCCTGTCATTGTACAAGCTATATGTAAGTACCCCTGTCATTGTACAAGCTATATGTAAGTACCCCTGTCATTGTACAAGCTATATGTAAGTACCCCTGTCATTGTACAAGCTATATGTAAGTACCTCTGTCATTGTACAAGCTATATGTAAGTACCTCTGTCATTGTACAAGCTATATGTAAGTACCTCTGTCATTGTACAAGCTATATGTAAGTACCTCTGTCATTGTACAAGCTATATGTAAGTACCCCTGTCATTGTACAAGCTATATGTAAGTACCCCTGTCATTGTACAAGCTATATGTAAGTACCTCTGTCATTGTACAAGCTATATGTAAGTACCTCTGTCATTGTACAAGCTATATGTAAGTACCTCTGTCATTGTACAAACTATATGTAAGTACCTCTGTCATTGTACAAGCTATATGTAAGTACCTCTGTCATTGTACAAGCTATATGTAAGTACCCCTGTCATTGTACAAGCTATATGTAAGTACCTCAGTCATTGTACAAGCTATATGTAAGTACCTCTGTCATTGTACAAGCTATATGTAAGTACCTCTGTCATTGTACAAGCTATATGTAAGTACCTCTGTCATTGTACAAGCTATATGTAAGTACCTCTGTCATTGTACAAGCTATATGTAAGTACCCCTGTCATTGTACAAGCTATATGTAAGTACCTCAGTCATTGTACAAGCTATATGTAAGTACCTCTGTCATTGTACAAGCTATATGTAAGTACCCCTGTCATTGTACAAGCGATATTTAAGTACCTCTGTCATTGTACATGCTATATGTAAGTACCTCTGTCATTGTACAAGCTATATGTAAGTACCTCTGTCATTGTACAAGCTATATGTAAGTACCTCTGTCATTGTACAAGCTATATGTAAGTACCCCTGTCATTGTACAAGCTATATGTAAGTACCTCAGTCATTGTACAAGCTATATGTAAGTACCTCTGTCATTGTACAAGCTATATGTAAGTACCCCTGTCATTGTACAAGCTATATGTAAGTACCTCTGTCATTGTACAAGCTATATGTAAGTACCCCTGTCATTGTACAAGCTATATGTAAGTACCCCTGTCATTGTACAAGCTATATGTAAGTACCCCTGTCATTGTACAAGCTATATGTAAGTACCTCTGTCATTGTACAAGCTATATGTAAGTACCTCTGTCATTGTACAAGCTATATGTAAGTACCTCTGTCATTGTACAAGCTATATGTAAGTACCCCTGTCATTGTACAAGCTATATGTAAGTACCTCTGTCATTGTACAAGCTATATGTAAGTACCTCTGTCATTGTACAAGCTATATGTAAGTACCCCTGTCATTGTACAAGCTATATGTAAGTACCTCAGTCATTGTACAAGCTATATGTAAGTACCTCAGTCATTGTACAAGCTATATGTAAGTACCTTTGTCATTGTACAAGCTATATGTAAGTACCCCTGTCATTGTACAACCTATATGTAAGTACCCCTGTCATTGTACTACCTATATGTAAGTACCCCTGTCATTGTACAAGCTATATGTAAGTACCTCTGTCATTGTACAAGCTATATGTAAGTACCCCTGTCATTGTACAAGCTATATGTAAGTACCTCTGTCATTGTACAAGCTATATGTAAGTACCTCTGTCATTGTACAAGCTATATGTAAGTACCTTTGTCATTGTACAAGCTATATGTAAGTACCTCTGTCATTGTACAAGCTATATGTAAGTACCTCAGTCATTGTACAAGCTATATGTAAGTACCTCAGTCATTGTACAAGCTATATGTAAGTACCTCAATCATTGTACAAGCTATATGTAAGTACCTCAGTCATTGTACAAGCTATATGTAAGTACCTCAATCATTGTACAAGCTATATGTAAGTACCCCTGTCATTGTACAAGCTATATGTAAGTACCTGTCATTGTACAAGCTATATGTAAGTACCTCAGTCATTGTACAAGCTATATGTAAGTACCTTTGTCATTGTACAAGCTATATGTAAGTACCTCAGTCATTGTACAAGCTATATGTAAGTACCTCTGTCATTGTACAAGCTATATGTAAGTACCTTTGTCATTGTACAAGCTATATGTAAGTACCTCTGTCATTCTACAAGCTATATGTAAGTACCTCAGTCATTGTACAAGCTATATGTAAGTACCTCAGTCATTGTACAAGCTATATGTAAGTACCTCAATCATTGTACAAGCTATATGTAAGTACCTCAGTCATTGTACAAGCTATATGTAAGTACCTCTGTCATTGTACAAGCTATATGTAAGTACCTCTGTCATTGTACAAGCTATATGTAAGTACCTCTGTCATTGTACAAGCTATATGTAAGTACCTCTGTCATTGTACAAGCTATATGTAAGTACCCCTGTCATTGTACAAGCTATATGTAAGTACCCCTGTCATTGTACAAGCTATATGTAAGTACCTCAGTCATTGTACAAGCTATATGTAAGTACCTCAGTCATTGTACAAGCTATATGTAAGTACCCCTGTCATTGTACAAGCTATATGTAAGTACCTCTGTCATTGCACAAGCTATATGTAAGTACCTCTGTCATTGTACAAGCTATATGTAAGTACCTCTGTCATTGTACAAGCTATATGTAAGTACCTCTGTCATTGTACAAGCTATATGTAAGTACCTCTGTCATTGTACAAGCTATATGTAAGTACCCCTGTCATTGTACAAGCTATATGTAAGTACCCCTGTCATTGTACCAGCTATATGTAAGTACCTTTGTCATTGTACAAGCTATATGTAAGTACCTTTGTCATTGTACAAGCTATATGTAAGTACCTCAGTCATTGTACAAGCTATATGTAAGTACCTCAGTCATTGTACAAGCTATATGTAAGTACCTCAGTCATTGTACAAGCTATATGTAAGTACCTCAGTCATTGTACAAGCTATATGTAAGTACCTCAGTCATTGTACAAGCTATATGTAAGTACCTCTGTCATTGTACAAGCTATATGTAAGTATGTAAGTACCTCTGTCATTGTACAAGCTATATGTAAGTACCTCTGTCATTGTACAAGCTATATGTAAGTACCTTTGTCATTGTACAAGCTATATGTAAGTACCTCTGTCATTGTACAAGCTATATGTAAGTACCTCAGTCATTGTACAAGCTATATGTAAGTACCTCAGTCATTGTACAAGCTATATGTAAGTACCTCAGTCATTGTACAAGCTATATGTAAGTACCTCAGTCATTGTACAAGCTATATGTAAGTACCTCTGTCATTGTACAAGCTATATGTAAGTATGTAAGTACCTCTGTCATTGTACAAGCTATATGTAAGTACCTCTGTCATTGTACAAGCTATATGTAAGTACCCCTGTCATTGTACAAGCTATATGTAAGTACCTCTGTCATTGTACAAGCTATATGTAAGTACCCCTGTCATTGTACAAGCTATATGTAAGTACCTCTGTCATTGTACAAGCTATATGTAAGTACCTTTGTCATTGTACAAGCTATATGTAAGTACCTCTGTCATTGTACAAGCTATATGTAAGTACCCCTGTCATTGTACAAGCTATATGTAAGTACCCCTGTCATTGTACAAGCTATATGTAAGTACCTCAGTCATTGTACAAGCTATATGTAAGTACCTCAGTCATTGTACAAGCTATATGTAAGTACCCCTGTCATTGTACAAGCTATATGTAAGTACCTCTGTCATTGTACAAGCTATATGTAAGTACCCCTGTCATTGTACAAGCTATATGTAAGTACCTCTGTCATTGTACAAGCTATATGTAAGTACCCCTGTCATTGTACAAGCTATATGTAAGTACCTCTGTCATTGTACAAGCTATATGTAAGTACCTCTGTCATTGTACAAGCTATATGTAAGTACCCCTGTCATTGTACAAGCTATATGTAAGTACCCCTGTCATTGTACAAGCTATATGTAAGTACCTCAGTCATTGTACAAGCTATATGTAAGTACCTCAGTCATTGTACAAGCTATATGTAAGTACCCCTGTCATTGTACAAGCTATATGTAAGTACCTCTGTCATTGTACAAGCTATATGTAAGTACCCCTGTCATTGTACAAGCTATATGTAAGTACCCCTGTCATTGTACAAGCTATATGTAAGTACCTCTGTCATTGTACAAGCTATATGTAAGTACCCCTGTCATTGTACAAGCTATATGTAAGTACCTCTGTCATTGTACAAGCTATATGTAAGTACCTCTGTCTTTGTACAAGCTATATGTAAGTACCTCTGTCATTGTACAAGCTATATGTAAGTACCTCTGTCATTGTACAAGCTATATGTAAGTACCTCTGTCATTGTACAAGCTATATGTAAGTACCTCAGTCATTGTAAAAACTATATGTAAGTACCCCTGTCATTGTACAAGCTATATGTAAGTACCTCTGTCATTGTACAAGCTATATGTAAGTACCTCTGTCATTGTACAAGCTATATGTAAGTACCCCTGTCATTGTACAAGCTATATGCAAGTACCTCTGTCATTGTACAAGCTATATGTAAGTACCCCTGTCATTGTACAAGCTATATGTAAGTACCTCTGTCATTGTACAAGCTATATGTAAGTACCTCTGTCATTGTACAAGCTATATGTAAGTACCCCTGTCATTGTACAAGCTATATGTAAGTACCTCTGTCATTGTACAAACTATATGTAAGTACCTCAGTCATTGTACAAGCTATATGTAAGTACCTCTGTCATTGTACAAACTATATGTAAGTACCTCTGTGATGGACCTGCTTCATAGTGAATTATAAATAGGGTATGAACTTGTTGACATGGAAATAAATGTATAGCTTAAGACATTTTGTATTAGATGTAAAGAATGGGGCTAGAGTAATGAGGCAGGCTTGATAATGATGTTGTTTAGCTTAAGGTTACCTTATCGGAGGAGCAGGTTGATCCAGTGGTGTTGACATGGACTAAAAATCTGAGGACCAGGATTCAATTTTAACTGATAGCAAACGAAATTTATTGATATGTTAATTGAATTACTTTAAGGATTATATTAAGTTGGTCATTGTATTTGCAATAATCCCTCTTCATCGTTTTCTAGCGTTACTTGATGACCTGGATAAGGAATTGAATAATTATGTCATGAGGTCAAGAGAATGGTATGGATGGCACTTCCCTGAACTCGGAAAAATTGTTACAGACAATATGGCTTATGCTAAAGTCGTCAAACAGATGGGTAAGTGTGTTAGAGCACAACAGATGGGTAAGTGTGTTAGAGCACAACAGATGGGTAAGTGTGCTAGAGCACAACAGATGGGTAAGTGTGTTAGAGCACAACAGATGGGTAAGTGTGTTAGAGCACAACAGATGGGTAAGTGTGTTAGAGTACAACAGTATTTAATACATAGATTCTCTACAGAGGTTGCTGTCTTTAAGAGAACTGGTGAATACATCTCTGGAATAGCTGGTCGTAAACTTTGAAAGAATTTTTGGAGTTTGGTCAAATTTACTGCATTTAAAAGTAAAGGGGGAATTCAAGAAAAGAGATATAATTTTCTAAGACAAAACTACATAAGGAATTCTAGACATGGATAGAGAGCTCTACAATTTCCTTTCAGTTATTCAGGACATGTAGATATTGCAGTCTTCACGAAAACTCACTAGCCTAACACCTGAGGCTTCCAGATTTATTGCTGGGCTAGTAAAAGTTCTCTAACAAAGTATGCAGGGGGCTAGTGAAATTTGTCTGTGGGGTAGTGGTTCAAAAAATTTTTCCTGAAGACTGATATTCTTGTCATCAATTGAATATGTTCATACCTGTATACCTATATTCAACAGAAAACTAAAAAAAAAAAAAAAACCACAAAACAAAACAAAAAACAAAGATAATTGAAATGCAAATTATTGATTCATGGTGATTTCACTTTTTCAGTATCAACCGTAGTTTATACAAATCAGAAATCCTGCAATCGCCATCTTATATAAGCTTTCATTTCTCGCAGGTTACAGGACAGACGCTGCTAACATGGACTTCTCTGAACTATTACCAGAGGAAGTAGAGGCAGAGGTAAAAGAAGCAGCGGAAATCTCCATGGGAACAGAAATATCGGAAGAAGATATCACTAATATTAAATTCTTGTGTGAACAGGTGGGTGGAATGTTAAAAGGTGATACCAAATTTAGTTCAGATAGATAAGAGTATGAGTATCATGGTGCTGCAGCATGTATGAAATATCAATGATAAGGCTAAAAGATTGACGAGTGTTTCTCTTACTAATTGTGTAGAAGAGATGTTAGATATAATGTGAAAATCCTAGAAAATGTCACATAAACAATTAAGTTAGTGGTTTGTGACGCAAAGTGACATAAAAGGATAACTAGTGTCCATCGTGTGTTACCGTGTGCTAGCACGTGTTACCGTGTGCTAGCATGTGTTACCGTGTGTCTGTCCATAGTCTGTTTAGTAGCTCTGTCAATCTTTTGAACGATGGAAAGTAGACAACTCGCATTCACTTCTGAACACTTTAGTTTGCATTGAAAATTCATAATTATAAGATTCGTGACCAGATTTCTGAGAGGCCTGAGGCCTAAAAAAAAATATGTTTGTTTCCTGTTACCCAACCGACCGTGTAAAATCGGCGCCGACCCGAATTTTTTTTTTCTGGTTCCCCTCCAGAGTTTTCTCAAATAGGGAGACGGGCGATTCCACAAGTTTGATTCAGCCACAATCAATAAATTGGAAATTTCCCATATTTTCCAGTTTTATCAAGTTTGTCCTCAAAATATTGTAAATATTGACTACCAAAATGACTCCGAAACATGCCAGAAAAGTACCAAAAATAGCCAAATCAAGGCATTTCTGGTGTCGGTTACTATAGCTTTCCCCTCAAATTTTTACGCACCAGTTAATATGTCTTGAAAGTGCATACGCATGAGAAAACATTATTGGAAGTGTTTGATGATGGTACGGCTAGTTTTCGTGAATTCTCATTTTAACCGACTATTTGACAAAATTGATCGACACATTTTTCATGCGGGATCCACTGAATAAATAATTCTTGTGCGATCGTGTCTTCTCTTTCTTCTTGCTTGAATCACATTGACAGACGTCTGTTGGTAACACTTACATTTTAACACTAAAGCAAAGCTAATTACATGTACTACTACCACCAGGGATGTCATTTTCTCTAGTTATTTTACAGTCGAAAATTAGTGTATGTCCGAGTCTGTGACTAACAATTTAAGCCAGATAATGACCGAAGTGATTTATCACAGTATCGGCATGTTCAATTATAATTCCCCCAGATAACAGTATATAATTTCTGGAAATCTCCTAAAGCTATTTCTAGTAACATTCATGGAAAAGCGCATGGCATACGTCTTGCATAGACATTTTAAGATATTAAACTGCGGTCTTACAATTCATTTATGATTAATAGCTTTTTTGCACGGCTAGATACAAAATCTGAACGTATAAAACATTCCTCTGCAATTGAGGCAGATCATTTTTCTTTCTGGTTTGAAGCTTTCCGTCCGGAAAGGCTATTGCGTACATACACGTACAGTTATCGTGAAAAGGTCTATGTAGTAGTTACTCCATTGAAAAGTGTTAGTTATGTTGAGATTACACCATGGACGATGCATAATTCCACTCCAATTAGTAATAACTTATGTAATGCCATCGCATTTTTGATTGATAATATTTATGTGCAATTTTAATAGCTCACTGTTTCTAATGATCAGCGTATTTATGTTTGCAGATCGCTAAATTTCTTGGGGTCTTTTTCAAAATTCTATACCAACATTGTTCACTGCTCTGTTTTTAGCTCACCTGAGCGTAGCTCAAGTGAGCTATTGTCATAGTGCGTCGTCCGTCGTTAACTTTTCTACATTTTTGACTTCTTCTCCAGAACAGCTGCACAGAATTTCACCAAACTCCATAGGAAGTAAGTACTCAAGGTCCTCCACAAAGTTTGTGTTTTTTATGCCGATCCGTGATCCAAGATGGCCGCCATTGGCTCTGATTGGTTGACACATTTTCGACTTCTTCTCCAGAACTGCTGCACAGAATTTCACCAAACTCCATAGGAAGTAAGTACTCAAGGTCCTCTACCAATTTTGTGTTTTTTATGCCGATCGGGGATCCAAGATGGCCGCCATTGGCTCTGATTGGTTGAGACACATTTTCGACTTCTCCTCCAGAACTGCTGCACAGAATTTCACCAAACTTCATAGGAAGTAAGTACTCAAGGTCCTCTACAAACTTAATAGGAAGTAAGTACTCAAAGTCCTCTACCAAGTTTGTGTTTTTTATGCCGATCCGTGATCCAAGATGGCTGCCATTGGCTCTGATTGGTTGACACATTTTTGACTTCTTCTCCAGAACCGCTGCACAGAATTTCACCAAACTTCGTAGAAAGTAAGTACTCAAGGTCCTCTACCAAGTTTGTGTTTTTTATGCCAGTCCGTGATCCAAGATGGCCGCCATTGGCTCTGATTGGTTGAAACATTTTCAACTTCTTCTCCAGATTGGCTGCACAGAATTTCATCAAACCTCATAGGAAGTAAGTACTCAAGGTCCTCTACCAAGTTTGTGTTCGGGATCCAGATTCCCTCAGGGGTGGATCCAGGGCGGGACCAAAAGTGCCGAAAAGGGTACCCCTCTTCAAACATCTCCTTCTCCAGAACCAGTACATAAATGGGGAAACTAATTGCCTTTCAACAATCTATAAAGATGGGTTATTAAAAATTGTGTTCGGGGTTAAGATCCGTCAAATAGAAATTTACGCTTTTTTGACGTGTTTCTGGACTTAGTCATTTCAATGAAGAAAAGTGTCATGATTTTCAGTTAATTGATATTGATGATTTCTTAATGACTATTTTGATCATAATTGTGGTAAGGAATATTATTGTGAAAGAATTTTGTCGTTATCTCAATTTTTAGATTTTTTATGAATTTTTTAAGACTTCCAGAAAAAGGGGGGGGGGGGGGGGGGGGGGGGGCCATTTTTCACATTTTCAACTTTTTCTACAAAACCACATGAAAGATTTTAATGAAACATGGAATACATGAGCTATTTGGGCCCTTAAGCGGGCCACATACCCCCCGGCGCAAAGCCAGATGGCAGAATTCTCTTATAACTTTTCATATTTCTCCTATTACTTCTATACTTAATGACATCCTTGACCACACTAAATTACACCCAGTCTTACCCAAAACTCACTAGCCCGACGCCAGCGGCTAGTAATTTGCGGCTCGGGTTAGTAAAATCGGGCCAGTGGGTAGCCCGACTGGCTAGTAAAAATCGATCAAGGTTTCGCAGAAGGAACTGTACTTCACACGAGTCGTTCTTACTTGTCGTGGTCATGCATGCGCATTTTAATACAATGGTACATCATTTCAAGCGTTTTTATAATTATGCCTCGTGTGTAAGTTTTTTCTCCCGATTTGCCGGATTGACAGTTAGAGTGACAGAGTTACTAGTTTCAAGATGAATGCCTTTGAGGCTTTTAAAGCAGGGTCACTGGCCGTGGCCAATAAAAAGAGAAAGAACGAGGAACCGCCGAAAATAAATGTTACCTTTAATATAAAGAATGATTTTGTTTTGAATATTTTAGAATCTTTCAGTTCGGGCTAGTAAAAATTTTCATTGGCTAGTAGATTTGTGATGACCACTAGCCCTTCTGGCTAGTGACCTGAAAAAGTTTTTGGAAAGACTGATTACACCACGCACACACACACACTCTCTCAAAAAAAAAAAAAGAAAAAAAAAAGAAAAGCCTACCTACCGACCCTCATTTTTTTGGACATGTAACAGGAAACAAACATTTTTTTTATGCCTGAGGCACAGGATAAATTTCTTGAGTCCCATATGATTAGGCTGAGGAAGGGATATCCATATGTGGCCCAATATGACACTGCCATTGATGTATTGAGTATGATTCTGACCATGTATAACATGGTCTGTGATGATTCAAATATTTCGTCACTACCACTGAGGCAGTTCTTTTCATATTCTCAGAGCTCAACATTAACGCTTGTCCAGTACCAATTAAAATTTTTCACAGACAAGTGAATCTTGCTAAGTACTTGTCCGATTGGACAAGTGATTTTTTGTAAAGAAGTTGTGAAATTTAAAAACAAAAAACCCCACTGAATTGTAATCTATTTCATCAAAATTTAAAGTCGAAACAGTGAGAGAACAACGATCAGGAAGTTTATTCTCATAGCCAGGTCAGCAACTATAAAATCGGGATCAAATTTTACTTGAAGGACAATTTGGTTGTTATTTTTCTGTTATTTTCTAATTTTGCAATTGGTAAGGCCAAAATAAAATATATGTCTGTTTACGGTCCCCCGACCGACCGTAAGTTTTTCCGCCGACCCTAAAGCATTTTATCGCATTTTCCGTTTCCGTTTTTTGTCCGACTCATTTTGTTTCGTTTTTCGGTCCCGTACACTTTTGTTTTGGTCTTCTTTCGTTTTGTGTGTATCAAAAATGGCGTATAACATCATAGCCGGACAGACACATGTGTATGCGCTTAGATTTTTGAAATGTGCCCACCAAAACCCGAAGCAAGCCATCAAAAGCCTGCCAACAGCGTGGATGGTGGCCGACGTCTTTCATGAGTACCATGGGCATGACCACGAAGCCTCGGCGCCCAAAGAAATGAAATTCGAAGCTAGTGGCAGTCTAAATATTGGAGGGGATGGTGGCCTTTTTGCCATAGACGGTTGTCTAAAATTGGGAGAACTTAATGAGATGGGAATTAAACTGATCCAATTTGAATGTAAAGGCGAAAACAGAACTTCTGAAGCCATCAAGCTTCTTGCTGAACAGACAACAAAAAAGACGATCAATGCATTCCAAGTGCTTATGTCTGGAGGTCGCACTTACCCCTCGCACAAGAAACAAAGGTATTAAACTGCTTTAATAGTTTCATAGTTTGATATTTTTTCTTATGCTTACAGTGTTTTCTGTAGCACTCTTAATAGTCCGACTGGTCAGCCCCGGATGTTTATGTAGAAATACCAATCGCAGAGACCAGTCTGTGTACAGTACAGAACTCAAGATTTTTGATAAACTGTACAGACTGTACCAAACCTCGCGTTGTATATTCGAGACACCGCCTCACCGAGAGGCAACAAGTAGCGGTCCTCAAGGATATTGAAGAGCACAGTTATTCATGTGGAGCTCCAATTTTACCACCATCCAACCCGTCCTACAAAACAGTACTGTGCAAGAGTAACCTAACATGTGAAACACCTATTGAACTTTCATACTATAGCAGTGGTCTTGGTCTAGTAGATCTTTGTTGCTACTGCTGTGCAACGGAAGCGGAAGTCAATCAAGATCTGAAGAAAAAGTACAAAACCGTATTCCCTTTGTGCAACGACTGCAAAGTGTCTGGAAAGGAGCACATCGTACAGAGGCCATATTAAATTGAATGTGTCCAAACTGTTTTAGACAATTTTAGGGGAATAATTTGTCAGAACGTTTGTTGATAAATGATTTGTCAGAACTTCTGTAGACATGATGTCTGAGTCTTAGTTCAACTGAGCCAAATGATCGAGTGAGGTATTGTCATAGTGCTTCTTCCGTCTGTTGATCATTAGTCTGTCATTAACTTTTTCATGCCCCTGGAATGAAATTTGAGGGGCATCTAGATTTTGTCCTGTCTGTCTGTGACTCTGTGATTCTGTGTCAAAACTTTTAACCTTGGCCATAACTTTTGAACCATAAGAGATAGAGTCTTCATATTTGGCATGCATACTCTACTTCAAATGACTCTAAGGTTGATGACCTTGTGACCTTGACCGTGACCTTTATTCTAAAAGTAGCCATTTTTGACTTTGTTGCCACCGGGGGCATCAGTGTTTCACAAACACATCTTGTTGGACTTTGTCTCCAGAACTATTTGATGGATTTTGACATAACTTGGTACTGATGAAGTACTCGTGTCTGCTACAAATGTTCTTGTTTTTCAGCATGGTGCATCCAGGTGTGCATGCTTGGGCAAAAACAGATTCTTGAGGGGCTTCTTCTTTGACAAACTTCTTCCTTGGACTGGATGGCTTCAGTGACAAACCGAATATAGCAATGCATGCAGGAATATTGACAAGTTTATGACAAGATGCCAAACTGGGCCTATATAGCCAAAACAAAAACTCCGAGAGCTTGATGAGACAAGATTTGTTGATACATATGTACACTTTTTATGTCGCCCGAGCTTAGCAGAGCGACTTATAGGGATCACTTTGTTCAGCATCTGTCCGTCTTTCTGTCTCTCCATCTGTCCTGTAGTCACACTTTAGTGGTAGTCTTACTTTACTATCAAAGCTACCAAAGGCGACATGTCATGATGTGTTCCTGGAACACTCTAGTTGTTTGATTATTTTTCCAGTTTGCTGACAAGCAGAAATATTGCCAACTATACTACCTGATAGTGTTCATACATACACAGATATGTACCATTCTACTCTCAAATTAATGATTAAAATCTCATTTCACCGCAAAACAAAAAATAAAATAAAAAAATAAAATAAAATTATTTTCCTACCTACCTACCCTATTTTTTTTCAGCCCGTGACCTTAAACAGACATATATTTTATTTTGGCCTAAATACCTCTTACACTCATCAGGAGCTTTGTATATTTGTTAATAAAATACCTTAACACAATGGGTAAATTGTTTGAATTTTATTTTACTCATTAAAGTAGTTGTAGAAATTCAACATTGACAAATTGTCGGACAAGTAAAATTTATATTCAGACAAGTAAATTTCATGGCTACTTGTCCAAATGGACAAGTAGGAAAAAGTTACAATGTGGAGCCCTGGACGGTCTGTGTTTTTAATTAACTCCAGTCTTATGATAGCTACTGATTGGAATTTAAATGGGACAAGTATAGTAAAATTTAATGACAATGATGAGAGTAATTCTAATTCCAGGAACATCTAATAAAATCTTTGAAGGAAAGTTTTCCAACAAAACGTTTTTAGAATACATTGTTATTGAATATATGTTTTTGAGATGGGTGATAATAAATATTGCTAACTATAATTACAGATGGGTGCAGTCCTAACATAACATACACGTTAACGCGAAAAGCAGTCGCGAGGACTGCTCTAGCACACGTGCTAGGACTGCTCGACCGCACGCGCGTGCGCTTCTTGCGTTAACGCGGTAGGGAATTCGCGTTAACGCGATTTATTCCCGCGTGCGCTCGGTCCAGTCGCACGTTCACATGTATATATTTGTAATTCTCTATGCAGTACGGATGGAAAAAATAAAATGGATCTAATTAAATTACCGCAAATGTCGCCATAAAAACGTGTATTAAATGAAATGTTAAAATGACACCCTGCATTAAGGATTTCATATGTAATATAACGAAGGAAATTATCACGTAGACATGCAATAAGGTATTTATGAAAAAACTTCTTCAGTTCATACTAGCATGATTACTTTCTAATTATTTATTTATATTTCATTTATTTATTTATTTTTAATTAGTTTATTTATGTATATATTTCTTATTTGTTTATTCATTTATAACTAGTTTATTCTTGTATTTACGTGTATTTCTTATTTATGTATTTATTATTATTATTTTTAATTAAGCTATTTTCTATAATATATTGATATAATAATTATCATCGTTATTATTGATTTTTATTTATTATTATTTTATTATCATTATTATTATTATTATTATTATTATTATTATTATTATTCTAAAATAAGAATAAATTTCATTAAAGTCAATGTTCGGAAATTGCGTTCAATATTTCTGAAATTCATTCCTCAACTCGGAAGGGTTTTATTTAATTCTAAATATTTTACTTACACATTAATAAGTTTTTAAATTTAAATATACAATTATATATCGATTCTCCTTCAAATCCATCTATATGAACATGTTAATACAAGTTTTAAGTTGTAAGCAAGCGAACGTGGCTGTCAAGCACGTTCACGCGGCAGTCAAGCGCGTTCACGCGGTCTCGAATTAAGTTCACGTGGACATCTGCGTTAACGCAAACGCGTGTGCCCAGCAGTCCTGAGCGCACGAGGAAAGCAAACTTCACGTTAACGCGACGTTAACATAATGTTATGTTAGGACTGCACCCCACTGTATGTTTTCCATGATTGTGTCTGCTGACTTAGGAGGTACAATTAGGAATTGCATTGACTCTCAAAATTAAAGGTACATTATAGCTTGCTATAAAAAGTCTAGTTCCCCAAAAACTTGAAAACAAAACGTAAATTTTTAACACCTGAATTTGAAAAAAATAATGCTGAATACTCTTAACTCACTACTATTCTTTCAAAGACAATTCTCATGCAGAAAATCAGTCATTCCTCCAAATATTAAAGTTCTATTTGTTACATATTGACGGCACCCAGATTTCAAAATTTTATCAATAATGAATGTTGAAATCGACCCCTTTATACAAATGTTATTACCCCTTTAGTGTTATTTTATAAAAGCTTTATTACCCTCTAGTGTTATCTTATAACAAGTGATATTACCCTTTAGTGTTATTTTATAAAAGCTTTATTACTCTTTAGTGTTATCTTATAACAAGTGATATTGCCCTTTAGTGTTATTTTATAAAAGCTTTATTACCCTTTAGTGTTATCTTATAACAAGTGATATTACCCTTTAGTGTTATTTTATAAAAGCTTTATTACCCTTTAGTGTTATCTTATAACAAGTGATATTGCCCTTTAGTGTTATTTTCGCCATTTGTAGGAAGTTGTTGTCGCGAAAGCAATCATTAGAGGTAAAACACAAATTAGGCACTGCTCTTATGTAATGTTATCAGGATATTCCAAAAAAATTTGGATTTTTGTCTCAGTTTTGACTATTTTCTAGTTGATAAATTGTTAGAAATATTTCACACACTCTGCCATTGATGTATACATTGTAAAACTGACCATGTTTAACATGGTACATGACGATTAAAACATTTCGTCACTACCACTGAGGCAAGTGAAAATTCTGCATGTTTTTTATGATAGGGCCACAATTCCTTACATTGCATAAACTTGCAGTTTTGATAAACAAAATGTTCAGCATGATTTTACGCCTTCCAGAATCAAATGGAGCAAATATCAAACATATATAGACATAAAGCAAACAATCAGTAATAAAAATTTAACCTCCATCCATTGCCCGAAGGCCCTATACACATTTTCGCCCAACCTGTGTTAGATTTGCTGAGTAGTTTATTTGTAGTCGGATTCATTCACAGATTTGATTCTGCTGCCGAGAGCCAATTATCAGGAATGTAAGTTTTCTGGTTTTTACCAGAACTCCCACTTATATGGATTTCTGTAATGCCAATCCGATTTTGCAAAATTTGTCTGTTTCGATGTTTAGTCCCTACAGTACTGCCATTTTCTGGAAGATCGATCTTCTTCAGTTCTGTTCTGTTCATCAAGAGTTTATGGTTGTTTCATGCACAAATATTTCAAAGATCAAGACTTCACTTGAACTTGCTTTACTGTCGCTGGTTTTGATTAGCTTGTAGAGGATTAAATTGTCCATTGAAAGCAACCTACAGTCTACTGGGGCTAAGATAGTGTTTACGACTTTCTGACTTAGGTCCACTTACATCCCTGTGTTCTGCAGATGTGTGGATGATTCAGACACATATTCGGATCCATATAAACAAACCAGCAAACAGGAATGATTACTCTAGTATCTGTAACGAGTAAAGATTTAATTTTATAGGAGTTTTAGTCCTTGATAATAAGAGATAAAAACATGAACGAGGACTTTCTTACTGTTATGAAATAGGCCCACAACCAGAAATTTGTTTTACAAATCTAGTTTGGTGACATTTCCTTCAGTATCATCTCCAGAGTGTTTAATACCATACCATGTATCATTTAATCTTCTCCTAGGTGATTGAAATCTCCGAATACAGAGCTCAACTGTATGATTATGTCAAGAACAGAATGATGGCAGTAGCACCTAACCTAACGATCCTAGTGGGAGAACTAGTAGGAGCAAGGTTGATAGCACATGCAGGTAAGGAAGAAAGGGTGTAACAGTGTCATCACATCATTGGAGAACCACAACCCTTTGGGGGCAGGCTTGGTGTAGTGATTAAGCGCTTGGCTTGCGGCGCCGACAATCCGGGTTCGATTCCCGGGTTGCGCCACTATGTTTGAGAGGTTGCTTCCATGTCGCGATATAACTGAAATATTGTTGAAAGCGACGTAAAACACCAATCAACCAACCACGACCCTTTGCACTGACAATTGCTAACAGAGAGGCCATGAATTTTTTGAAGATTTTGAACAGAAATAGTTGAATCTTCGAACTGTGATATATCACAATGTGCTTTCCAGTATTGTGACATGGTATGATCATTTGAGTTTGATACCCCGCCCTAGTTATATAACCTATATTTCTACCAGCAAGACATCATACTTAAAGTATTGCAGGTGGATGTAATAATGTAAATAGAATAAATAATGTAAAATAAAGGTATTTTAACTGATCCGACTTTCAGTTTTATCCAATCTACATGTTTGTTCTGTTTTACTAGAAACAGTTTATGTTTAGAAATGTGATGTCCTTCATGTGTAAATTTTTATGCCCCCAGATCAATAGTTTTGGAACATATTGTTTTTGTTCTGTCTTTGCCTGTCTGTTGTCATCAACTTTAACCTTCATCATAACTTTTGAACCATTAGAGAAAAAGATTTCATATTTGGATTGCATATTCCACTATTGAAGCCCTTTCGAATCACACCAGGGTCAGTGATCTTGTGCTTGTGACCTTGACCAAGATCTTTATTCTAAATGTTGCCAATGGGGGTATAGTGTTTCACAAACTTATCTTGTTATTGTAATACCTTGAAAATATAAGTTTGCAGTTTAACTCATTGAGACAGATGTTTACAGATGTATTCTATTTCCACTTAAAAACTGAGGGCAAATTTAAAGAAAACCAATGTTGATGCAAAGGCCTAATCATGATGCAAGAACTATCTGTATGAGTCATAAGAAATTCATTTCTAAACATATAAATCGCTGAGATTCACTTCCATTCCATTTGAACTTTCACATTTTGGCTGTTACAGGCTCATTGCTGAATTTGGCCAAGCATCCTTCATCCACTGTTCAAATTCTTGGGGCAGAGAAAGCATTATTTCGAGCTCTGAAAACAAAGCATGATACACCCAAATATGGTCTGATTTATCATGCAACGTTAGTTGGGCAGTCCAATCCGAAAAATAAAGGAAAGGTTTGTAAAATGGATTATGATGGTGTTTCAGTTATGTATATATGTAGGTCTTTTCTTAGGAACTGTAGTCTTTGGTAATCCTTATGCAAACAGAATTTAGATCATCATATTCTGTCCGACATTTTGAGAAGCAGAGGAATTGTGACGTGTGGTAGGATTGTACCATTGTCTTTGTTGTTGATTTTAAAGGCCTCTGTGGCCAACAGACCTGAAACATCTGGAATAAATTTACTGTTGCCTCCAATCCCTGTCAAATCCTAATCCAGAAATCCTAATCCAGTTCTGAGGAAAGACTAAGGAAAGGAGTGCAAGTGAACTGGACAAAATTTGGTTTTCCCATGTTTTTAGCTCACCTGAGCCAAAGGCTCAAGTGAGCTATAGTCATAGTGCGCCGTCCGTCGTCGTCGTCGTCCGTCGTTAACTTTTTCACATTTTCGACTTCTTCTCTGGAACTACATTGCAGATTTGGATCAAACTTTGTGTAAATGATGTACTCAAGGTCCTCTACTAAAATTGTGTTCGGGATCCAGATTCCCTCAGGGGTGGATCCAGGGCGGGACCAAAAGTGCCCAAAAGGGTACCCCTCTTCAAACATCTTCTTCTCCAGAACCAGTACATAAATGGGGAAACTAATTGCATTTCAACAATCTATAAAGATGGGTTGTTAAAAATTGTGTTCGGGGTTAAGATCCGTCAAATAGAAATTTACGCTTTTTTGACGTGTTTCTGGACTTAGTCATTTCAATGAAGAAAAGTGTCATGTTTTTCAGTTAATTGATATTGATGATTTCTTAATGACTATTTTGATCATAATTGTGGTAAGGAATATTATTGTGAAAGAATTTTGTCATTATCTCAATTTTTGGATTTTTTATGAATTTTTTAAGACTTCCAAAAAAAAAGGGGGGGTTGGCCATTTTTCACATTTTCAACTTTTTCTACGAAACCACATGAAAAATTTTAATGAAACATGGAATACATGAAGTACTAAAGGTTCTCTATCAATGTGGTAAATTTCATCCAAATTGGTTAACAGATAATGCCACCATGTCTAAAAAGTAGGTCTCACAATGGTACATATACCACTTGGTAATTGAAATATGGAGAGTAGCGGATCAAATCCAGCTGTGGTCAAAAAATTTTTTTTTTTTTTTTTACACATCTAAATAAGTTTTTAGATGTTTCTAAACACTCAACATATGAAATTAGGAATTTTACGTTTAAGACTTCCAAAAAAAAAAAAAGGGGGGGGGTGGCCATTTTTCACATTTTCAACTTTTTCTACAAAACTGTTTGGAACTACATTGCAGATTTGGATCAAACTTTGTGTAAATGATGTACTCAAGGTCCCCTACTGAAATTGTGTTCGGGATCCAGATTCCCTCAGGGGTGGATCCAGGGTGGGACCAAAAGTGCCCAAAAGGGTACCCCTCTTCAAACATCTTCTTCTCCAGAACCAGTACATAAATGGGGAAACTAGTTGCATTTCAACAATCTATAAAGATGGGTTGTTAAAAATTGTGTTCGGGGTTAAGATCCGTCAAATAGAAATTTACGCTTTTTTGACGTGTTTCTGGACTTAGTCATTTCAATGAAGAAAAGTGTCATGTTTTTCAGTTAATTGATATTGATGATTTCTTAATGACTATTTTGATCATAATTGTGGTAAGGAATATTATTGTGAAAGAATTTTGTCATTATCTCAATTTTTGGATTTTTTATGAATTTTTAAGACTTCCAAGAAAAAGGGGGGGGTTGGCCATTTTTCACATTTTCAACTTTTTCTACGAAACCACATGAAAGATTTTAATGAAACATGGAATATATGAAGTACTAAAAGTCCTCTATCAATGTGGTAAATTTCATCCAAATTGGTTAACAGATAATGCCACCATGTCTAAAAAGTAGGTCTCACAATGGTACATATACCACTTGGTAATTGAAATATAGAGAGTAGCGGATCAAATCCAGCTGTGGTCAAAAAAAAAATTTTTTTTTTTTTACACATCTAAATAAGTTTTTAGATGTTTCTCAACACTCAACATATGAAATTAGGAATTTTACATTTAAGACTTCCAAAAAAAAATTTTTCACATTTTCAACTTTTTCTACAAAACTGTTTGAAGGATTTTAATAAATCTTAATAGAAATAAGTCACTTATGATCCTCTTCAAATTCTGTTGTTTTCGTCCAGACCTCTTTACAGGTGGCACCACCATAGTCAAAAGTAAGTCACAAAAGAGTTCCCTCCTTTAACAATATTCTTTTTCTTACGGGCTGTATACAGAGACAAACAGAATGTATTGAAATGATCTAGAGGGATGAGTGAAGACGTATTGTCATTTTGGTTCCCTTCCAAAATCAAATTTTAGAATTGTTTTTCGACATTTCTTTGGACTTGGTGATTCAATGCAGAAAAAAAAGTGTCATATTTCCTAGTTAATTGATAATGATGATTTCTTATGGACTATTGTGATCATAATTATGGTAAGGATTGTTACTTTGAAAGAATTTTGTCAATTTCTCAATTTTTGGATTTTCTATGAATTTTTTAAGACTTCCAAATGAGGGTGTATAGGAACAATTCAATCACATTTTTCACTTCTGCTGTTATACCACATGAAAGATTTTAATGAAACAAGGAATACATGAAGTACTAAAGGTCCTCTATCAATTTGGTAAATTTTTATCCAAATTGGTTAACAGATAATGCCACCATGTCTAAAAAGCAGTTCTCACAATGGTACATATACCACTTGGTAATTGAAATATGGAGAATTTTTTTTTTTCATTTCTTTACACATCTAAATAAGTTTTTAGATGTTTCTCAACATTCAACATAAGAAATTAGGCAATTTTAAGTTAGATCTGGACAATATTTGAAACAATTGTTGTTCATGACCCAGACTTGAAATCAGTCAACAAAAGGCCCCACCTAAAGAAAATGACTAACTTGTTGCCCTGAATGACTTCTTGCAGAGACAAAGGAAATGCTTAATATCAAAATCACGTGAATGGATGTGCAAAAAAGTGTTGTTTTTTATTCTAGCCTGAATTAAAATTTGACATATTTTCAACATCTGTGTTGACTTAGTCACATTAATGCAAAAATAAATGAATTCTTCCTTCATGCATGACTGATCATCTAGGTACTCAGGTGAGCGATATAGGCCCACTTGGGCCTCTTGTTTTCCTTGCACAGAACTGGTTGCCACCATTTAGATTATCTTATCCATGTGTAAAAGAAGAGAAATGTCATCTGGTTTACAAAATTATAACACATATATGTTCTAATATGTATTAGATAAAGACGTTTATACAAACCCAGAGAAAAAAATCAAACTTTCAAGTTTGAATGTGAAGTTTATCCTATTTCATGATTTCATTCTGAATATAAATGTTTGAATGTTAAAGGTTTCCCGTATGTTGGCGGCCAAGGCAGCATTGGCCATTCGAGTAGACGCTTTAGGTGAAGAAACAAACACAGAATTAGGCTTAGAACACAAAGCAAAACTTGAAAGGAGGTTACGACACCTAGAGGAGGGCGGAGTAAGTATGAATTTCATAAGTTACCTCATACTGTATATGTTTTTTTGTGTTATTAACTATATATTGTGATTTAGAAGGAATAAAGTTAACTTTTTGAGTTTCACTGTTGAGATGGGCAAGCAATAGTCAGTTATTGGGGACTTTGTCCAAAGCCTTGTTATTAAAATCTATCATGATAGTTGTTTTTGTTGTCTCCATTACTTACTTTTTGTGTCGGCGCTCTCATAGAGCGCTAGACTCAATGGCATCACTTTTCAAATTCTCGCTTTTCAGGGGTTATAACTTTCACTACCAATATAGATCTTACTACGCCGCTGAAAAATAAAGTGCCGAAAAATTACTGATGTTGTCTTAAAAATTCTTGATCAGCACAATGTACCTATAGGTCAGTCAATTTAAGCTAAACATAAACTAGTTTCAATAACTCGAAAAAGGAGTTGCCAAAATGTTTTCAAATTTCGCGTAATAATATGTAGTTGTGACTACTTTATGATGTGTTTACCACCGACACCATCGGATGTACTAGATTGTGTAATTCTCCGGACAAAGCATTTGTCTTGATCTTGTATCGCTTGTTTTTATCGAGATATTTCAATTAAAGTTTTCCCCAACATGTTCTCGAACTTTAGTTCTTTTTCACATATATGGCAAATTTAAAGATCGATCTTCCCGCATTTCCTCTGATAATGAAAATGCATTATAAATATTTAGGTAAATGTTGTATGTTTCTAAATATAAATGATGTTAAAACATTATGAGAATCGTGAATAAGATGGTTATTTAATGTCAAACTTGAAGGAATGTCATTCCTTGGCTCAGCTTCGACTCGTGACAACAATGCAATAAAACTTGTTGCCATGAAGTTGTTGATTGCACGTTCATTTCGGATACAAGCAATTGCAAACTCTTTGCCGTAAGATAGTATGAAGAGAGCAAATTTTATTAGCATTTTGTACATAGGTATAATGACGATGTAGTTGCAACCTAATTTTTGCGCCATTTTTCCCCCATTTTCCTGAAATCCTGAATCCACTGGTAAAATGATTACATACTTAAAATCAGCAAAGCCGACTCTCAGGACTTTTGAGTCCTTTGATTTATAAGTAATGTAGACCTCTTATGAATGAGGTCATAGTTTGCTTTAAAAAGACCAAAGTAATAAAAACCAACATCGATACAGCCAATAATGCAGGTAATTTTATTGGTTGAATTTGTAGACATTTTATGATAGTGTTCATTTGTTACTAGTAATGTAACAATCTGATTAAAACCAGATCTTAATTTTGCTTCTCTATTTGTCACCAGAAAATGAACACTTACGGGGATTCGCCAGATCTTTATCCACAGTGGGACAAAGAGATAAGCGGAATAAAGATTTGGTTTTAATCAGATTGGTGGTGTAAATATTGTTACAATGACTTTAATACTGGTTGGTCATCTCTGTAGACTGAAATCAGTCTCTGATATAAATTTAGTTGCCATCATTTCAAATAGGCAACAGTTAGTTTTATCTGTGCTACAGTTAGAAAATTAAAATTTAGTAATGGGAAAAACGTCCATGAAATGTATTTAATAATTTTTTTTTTTTCACTTTTTAGGCAAAAAGAATAAGTGGCACAGGAAAACAGCAAGCCAAATGGGAAAAATATGAGAACAAAAGGTAGGGATCAGTGAAAATATTAGAAAAATGAAATTAAAGTTTTTTATAGGAACAACTAGAAACCATTTAAGGGAATATTTATGCATTGTATCAAATTGTTCAAATGATTTAGTAAGTAGAGTGTTGTTCCATATTGAAAATCATCGTCTGGGTAGGAGTTTTTTTCTATCATAAAGACATTTACTAGAATTATTCCTGAGAGAATGTGAATCAGGGATATTTAAACACAAAAAAATGTTTAAATGAAAATAGTAGTAGATATCATGTTTCAATTCATGATTTTTTTGGTTTTTGGTCGGAATTGCATAGCAATTCTAGACCCTAGTGGTCACGATATGCTGTGGAGAACGCGTGGAACGCAGAAAATACCTCCTCATGTATAAATAGTGCGTCGATATTTAGAAAAAGCGTGATTAGATTTACTTTTAGTACTTAAAATTCATATTGTACGAGTCAATACAAGATAAGTTTGATCAGATGAGAAAATAGACGTTCCGTTATTCCATCGATTTAGACGAGTTACCAGTATATTCATGCGCTGGAGGACCTGCAGTCTTTCCGAATACTCGACAGAAAGTCCCGAAAAAGTACAATTGACATTATTGTGTAGCTGTGCCGTAATTTAAGAAGTACACTACTAGTCCGTACTAGTATCCGTTGTATTATAATTAATAAAACTTGAGAATATAGCTTCTTTTTATAGCAGTGGAATTCAAAGTACTCAACAATCTTCTTTTCACAACGATAAACATACATCTTGTTAGTTGTTGATGTGTAATGCTACTAAAAATAGCCAGTTATTTATAGATCTCCATGTGTAAACGTGGTTTTCCCCAAATGTACATGTACAGCGGGAGACTGTCCAGATTGCTAATTTCACACTACTGTCAAGATCAAAAGTGATGAGAGAATGAGATAACTATATAGTACGAGATGGAGACCTACAGGGGTGTACAGGGGCGGAGCCGTTGTTTATATAAATAACGAGCACCTGTGCGCAGACCGTGTTTTTGTCAATACTGATCCTAAACACTATACGCTTGGTGTGTGATCTCTTGGTGGATCACGACTTTATTACCTTTGATGTACTTGACCATGCAGTTCCGACCTTGAGGACTTTCAAGTCCTTTCATTTTTTTTTTTTCAAATCAAGTCCGTTATAAAGACCCTTCCCAATAGAAATTTCATTGATTTGTCTAAATTTTTCCCCAACATTGATCTTTTAGCATTGTGCTAATGGGACAAAAATTCCCAAATGTAAAGGTAAAGACACATCTTTGAAAAAATAAAATAAAAACGCTGCAATTAACCAATGATTTACTGTTCTGAAAACTAAGAGGTGATTTGCAATAGATGATGATTACAGACTCAATTGTATTTCCTTCTCCTAAAAATTACGTTTCTATTTTGAATAATGGATTTTTTTTTTATCAATAGTGAAGTAAAAACTTACGATCCAGCAAACGATTCAACCCTTCCTAAAGTACCGAAGAAAAGGAAATTCTCAGCGGATGACGACGACGAAGTAGGGGAAGCAAAAAGTATAAAAATAGAACAAGATGGTAAGCCTGGTATTGTAGTGGTCTGTGAATTGTCATTGTATATTGACAGCAGGATGTAGGAAAGTAACTGGTGATATTACTTAACTCTTGAGTTGTCTCATGGTCATCTGCTGATAACATGGGGTAGTAACTGATGACATGATTTCAATACTGTGGTTGTTCAAGCATTTTCTGATAGGATTGCTATGTACAGTTTTTGACTGAAATCCAAAGCAGTTATTGTTTATGATTGATGCAGATCGATAATGCCCATCTATCAGACATCCAAATAAGAGGATTTTTTTCTGCCCTGGAAAAGAACTCTTGCCTCATCTGCATATCATATTAAAGTGTATAAAGGTGACTGCTACTTCATTTACCATATCTTGCCATAACCAATGGTCTATATGACTAAGAACAGTTACTTGCATTAACAGTCATGGCACAGTTTTATACCATTTCTTTTCCACTTTCACGCACTACCTCAATAAACAAGAGTAGATAACTTACTTTATAATGACCTATCTGTCTGGCTGTTTATGTGACAGCATTAGTAAGTCAAAAGATCTGCATAGATATTCACAGTAAGACAAGTTTTATTAGTATTCAACAGAATACTTTATTGGCCACAGTGTTACAAGTTCCCAGAAAACTCCAGGTTATCATTCTGGCAATTAGGGGTTACCATGCAAGTGGCCACAGTGTTGCAAGTTCCCAGAAAGCTCCATGTTATCATTATGGCAATTATGTAAGAAAGTCAGGTCGCTCATGCTGAAACTCAATGTATTGCATGTATCTACTTTGAGATAACAAGTTTCAATTGTAAAAGTAAACCCAAAATGGATAAAGGGGACAAGCTTAAATAAATATTAATATTTAAGACAAATAATATTATTTTATTTAGCATTATTGAAACAAATCCATAATCATTAGATCAAGAATTGTGACAAGTGAAATTTGCAGGGCCGTGGCCACAAACTGAGAATATACTTAAGTCAAATATTTCATTTTAATTCATTCCATTATCAAACATTCAAATAAATTCTTATGTAGAATTGTTTAATTCTATTTATCAACAGAATAAAATTAAATAAAATCCAAACCCAGTTATTAATTCATTGATGAACAGAAGAATATGAAGTTATGACTTAAATATATTCTCAGTTTATGGCGCCGGACCCTGGTCATCAGTGGAACGACAGCTTTAAGATTTCAAGTAGTCTGTTGCAAAATTAAACATCTAGGTTTAACTGACGGCCACTGTCATTTCTTATTTGATGAGGTTGTTTCACAACAAAGGCTACTTCATCCAGCTGACTATGTATATCAGTTGAACATTATGAACTACAATCCTTAATTACTGATTTAATAGGTGATGTTTCTTCAGCAAAGAAGAAGAAAAAGAAGAAGAAGAATGCAGATGCAGATACCACTCAGGAAGACAGCAGTAAGTTACATGGCCATTAAAATGTCAAATATTGCTATGAACAAGATTTCTTCAGTTTCTTTATCCATCACAGTTGCCTAGCAGGTGTTTTAAAGATTCTTGAAAAATATTACCCTTAAGCAACCTCCAACAAGATTTCTTCAGTTTCTTTATCCATCAAAGTTGCCTAGCAGGTGTTTAAAAGATTCTTGAAAAATATTACCCTTAAGCAACCTCCACCCAATCGATTACCTCCTGGGATGTTTTACCGATACCAAATCGCTTCTGTCCAGCAGGATGATGAAACACTGAGACTAGGAGTTGTGAACCAGTCATTGGTTATAAAACTTCTCCGATGATGTCATTGTCATAGTTACTCTGACTGCCTTAATCAAAGTTTTATAACTGTGAAACATGGCATATCATTTCATGAAAACATCATTTTCTGAATCAAGGAAAGATCAATATGCATTGATAGAATTGCTGTACACAGAGATTCTCTTGTCAGTCCGGACATATTTGTTCCAGGCCAATTTTTCTGGATGTTAAAACAGATTGTATGGACTACCAGATAACTACATGTCTATAGTATAGTCAGGAACCTATGCATGTTCAAGTGTAGTAAAAGATAGTTCTGGATATTTGATTATTATTTTATGTGTCACAGTCCCAAACATGTTTTCTATTAACAAACTTTTTCCAAACACTTGCATCTTCAAACTAGTAAATCCTATTTGATACATGTATGTTGAAAATAGCGTTCTCTTGTCCTTTGGTGTTGAGCGTCATCTGTGAAATTCCTCGTATGTATATGTAATTCATCCTTCACATTTATCAAAACAATCGAATTAAAGGGAATGTAATCTGTTTCTCGTAACATAAAGAATAAAGGAACGCTTTGTATGATAAATCTTTATGGAACATTTTTTATCTTACTAAAACCCAGTATGCATTACTTCCATACCTTTCTTTTCTTCTGACCATGAATTCAAAGTAAATTCCGTATCCGAAGTAAATTCCGTCTCCTTTAAAAATTCAACATCTTGGGCAATACACCGATCCACTTTTCAGCACAGAAACCGATGTTTGGCGGACTTTTGATTGTTATGTTTATGACGTCAAAATCAAATGTCCGACTTGTCCAACCTTGCGTGACATCATCATAGTCGTATTTTGCGCTAAAGTGCTGAACATGTGACGAATAAGGATGGGTGTATTAATCAGGTTTAAGCTTAAACCAGCTTTGATGCTGGTAATCAACCTTAAAATTTCATAATCCATAATCTAATTTGATTTAGCTAAACTGATCGATTTTCTGAAAGGTGGATTCCTGACCTATCACTGCAGTAAGGACTGTACTAACTAGTTATGTTAAGTGTTGTGGTTTGTAGATTAAGATCATACCAGTCATATTTCTCACATATGGTGAAGGCCAGGGTACGGTTGTGATTCAAACCAGCATGCCTAGGGGGGATAAAGCAGACATTGTCAGGGTCAAATGATCAAAGATCAGTGTTTGTACATCAACATTTTTTAAGCCTATACAGTTCTCTGGCAGAAATGAGATGGCAGACAGGAGGATAGCCCTGCC
Source organism: Pteria penguin (assembly GCA_035048485.1). Taxonomy (NCBI): domain Eukaryota; kingdom Metazoa; phylum Mollusca; class Bivalvia; order Pterioida; family Pteriidae; genus Pteria; species Pteria penguin. The sequence goes on from CM068593.1 coordinate 27,388,563, forward strand.
CATTTCCCTATCTACTTCTTTCCCCTTTCTTCCTCTGACCAACCCTACCTTCATCTATCTCTCACTCTGTTTGTCCTCTCAGAAGTAAAATTCAGGTTGCCAAGAGAAATGGTGAGAGATTGCATCATTAAGGGATAATAATTTGGGACTTCTGACATCTGTTTGAGTTATCTATGGTCTGTAAGCCGGCATGGCCTAGTGGTATCGCGCTCGCCTCCTGATCGGGAGGCTGGGGTTCGATTCCCGCTCTGGTCATGCCGGTGTCCTGTCTTACGGATGAGACAGTGAAAATTGAGCCCCCGTGTTGTGGTATGCATGGCACGTTAAAGATCCCTCACTCCTTCGGGTGGGTCGGTTGCAAAAGGTCAAAATTTGTATGCCCCGCATCAGGCAGATACAGTCACCATATATATGAAATATTCGTGGTGTGAATCAATCAATCAATCTATGGTCTGTAGATTTTATGCCAACTATTGAAATGGTTGAGGCATATAATGTAACTCCTTTCAGTCCTGTCATTCCTACATCATTTTGTTTCCGTACTTTGTCTCTGCAGCAGGTGCACATTGGAATTGAATTGAAATTTGGTATACTGACAAATCATGAGATAATCTAGGTCAAGTTCTGATTTGGTTACAGTTGAATAATTTCTGACAGAATTATGTCCTTTGGACTCAGAAAATTTGGTGGCATAACAACGCATCTGGTTTGTAATGTATGCACGTATTAAATAATTATGACAAGTAGTGAGTAGATATAACACTTTCATTGTCTGGCATATTGACTTTGTTTAACAGTTGATTTAAAACCATTTCTTATGCACCATTTAACATTTATACTAGATTTGAACCGAAATTGAGATGTCTAGCAGGATGATGAAACACTGAGACTAGGAGTTGTGAACCAGTCATTGGTTATAAAACTTCTCCGATGATGTCATTGTCATAGTTACTCTGACTGCTAAACTTACCTCAGAAGCTCAGCGTGTGCATTTACTGGCATATATATGTTTTCGTGCCCTCGCCATATATGGTCAGGGCATACATTATTGCACCTCACCGTCAATCTGTCATGCATTTTGTCTTCGCCACTCCTCTTAAACTCTTGGGAATTTTAATGAAACTGTGTACAAACAAAGATCATGGAAAGTAGATGTCCATATTTGTTAGGGGAATCCTGTTCAAAAAATTTTTCAGGAGTTGTGGCCATTTAACTGAACTTTTGCTACCAGCAGGGGCATTCTTGGTAGTTATGGTCTTTTGACTGAAACTTTGCTACCAGCAGGGGCATTCTTGGTGCACTGACACATCTAGTTCTTAATGTGTCCAATCTTCTTTATTGATGAAGATCTTTCAGTCAAAGGGTATACTCCTAATTCTTACATAAACAGACGTTATTACAGCGTATCGAGCATATTTTGATTTTATATATGTAGTTACACCTTTGAATCCATCAACCACTAAATTCAGACATTATTTATTTGGATAATTCTAGTTTTATAATAAGTAAGAACTTCGTGTACCCCACATTGAAAAATAGTCTGCCTCGTTCCATATTGTGTCATTTGAGGATGACATTGCTCTGCACCTGTCCGCATGTCAGTCTACTAGTTTTTGAAAAATGGAAAGCAGGCAATAGTCGAGATATAGAAAGGATTTTTTTTTTCATTTTAATCTTGCCAGGATGATTGTCCGAAGAGTTACTGTCATACCCCTGGCTTCATCCTTGTCCGTAGACAATAACATTACCCTGGATCATTACTTTAGAACCATTAAACACAGGGCTTTAATATTCCACATGTGTATTCCTTGTGCCAAGACCTTTCATTGGGTATCAAAATTTTTGTCCTTGTGACCTTGACATTGAAGTTTGACCTATTTTTAAAAAATGTTAACCTTGGTCATAATTTATGAACGGAAAGAGATAGGGCTTAAATACTTCAAATGTGTATTTCTTGTGATAAAACCTTTCATAACGTATCAAAAATTGTTTTGTTTTTACCTTGACCTTGAAGATTGTTCTACTTAGACAAAAACTTTAACCTGGGTCATAACTTGAAAACCATTAGAGACAGATCTTTCATATTTCACATGTGTATTCCTTGTGCCAAGTCATTGAAGTTTGACTTTTAAAAACTATTCACCTTGGTTATAACTTATGAATGGTAAGAGATAGGGCTTAAATATTTAATATGAGTATTCCATGTGACTAGACCTTTCATCACGTATCAAAGTGTTTTAGATTTTGACCTCGACCTTGAAGATTTATTTAGACAAAAACTGTAACAAGGATGATAACTTTATAACAATTAAACACAGGGCTTTAATATTTCCCCTGTGTATTCATTATGCCAACACTTTTCATTGGGTACCGTATTTTTTTTACTTTGTGACCTTGACCTTGAAGTTTGACCTCTTTAAAACCTTTAACCTTGGTCATAACTTATAAACAGTAAAAGATAGGGCTTAAATATTTTATGTGTGTATGCCTTGCAAAACCTTTCATTACGTATCAGGATTGAAGATTCGCCTACATACAAGAAACTATTTAAATTTGATTGCCACAGTCGAGCTCTGTTTTCTTCTGACAACTCTTTATTATAATAATCAGTGTGCTTACCTTTCGAACTATAGGTTCATTATGGGATGCTGAATTAAGTGCATGCCTTCTATGATGCATCTGACCTACATTTTATGCTTGATTGACTGGGGTCAGGATTATCATGGTCTATAGAACTTCCTACTTTTCTTTTTTGTTTGACAAGTCCTGTATTGAGGTGACAAGTCCTGTATTGAGGTGAGCGTGGTTATCTTTGATGACACTATGTTTTTCTTTTTAGTCTTAGTTGATGGTGAATCAGAACCCAAAAAGAAGAAGAAGAAAAAGAAGATTAAGCAGGAAGAGGACAGTGATTGATGAAGGCAGAGCCTATCCTTGTTACCATGGATACCACGGCTGTTACGGCAGATGTGTTCATTACTTTGTCCAGGATTTATTGTTATCATGTCATGTACTCGCACTTATTCATTATTTTGTTCTTGATGAAATTTAAATACTGATTCATTATTTGTTTTTAGATTAAATATAAATGAGAAATTAGCAATTTGTGTGTTAAATATGTTTTTTTGAGTAAAGTCAGTGAGTGTATCAATAAGTGTAGAAATTGACTACTTGCACACCTGTATAGGTGCAGGTGCATGCACTGTATAGTTTGGTTCCAAATGTCAACGGTCCACTTGAGCCAACTTAATTACAGAGACAGGAACAAATTATTAACAAGCAAAATGAAAAAGGTTATAGTCAGACTAGGAGTTGAACCTAGAACTATCTGTTAGCCATCCAGATCTTCTACCAGAGACATTCATACTAGGGTAGTCTCTACAGAGCCACTTTAGGTAGTGAAATGCAAACCATATTTCATCCCTTTCAAATAGATATATCTAACCTTCCAGCTACACAAGTACTGGGTTGAATGCCAGACATTGATGATGTAAAGACAGAATTTGGAATCCATGGACTTGAGACTGAAATAATGTCAATGTGCCCATGATCATAACAACACCTCCCCACCACCATAAAAAAAACCGGCAGTCCATCAGTTACGAAGTTTTAAAAGTTCATGTTTTATTATAGATATTGGATAGGGCTTTGATATAGCATACATAGGGTACTTATGATAAGTGCCATCCATTGGTGTTGTGATATTTGACCTAGTGACCTTAGAGTTTGAAGTTTTTAAGCTTCATAACCTCTATTATTCTATTCAATAATATGGGTGAGATGTTTTATTTTTACATTTTTGATTATTCTTCTTCCGTTGAAGTACAGTCCACCATCTGGTGTATCATCATACTATCGCAGTGGGGCGAGTGAACTCGGTATTTACTGGTGAGGTTAAAAGAATGAATTTATAGTTAAAACATCTTGGTCCTCTAGTACCATGTCCTCTGCAGCTCCTCCCTGAACGTGTCTAGGGAGCTGCAGGCCACGGTGGACTGTGGCAGGCTGTTCCATACTCTGATGGTTCCAGGGAAGAACGAGCGTTGATAAGTCTGGGTTCTTGCATGGGGCACTAGGAAACACTGGTAATGTCCCCGTACTATGGTTACTATTCATAACTTTTACTGGAGATCCTGACTTTGACCTTCAGAAGGCAAACTTCAGGGGTAGTACGTTTTCTATCTCCAGATTAAGGGGTTTGTTGGCCTTTGTCTGAAGTGCCTATGTAGAGGTGCTTGAAGTGCCTATGTAGAGGTGCTTGAAGTGCCTATGTAGAGGTGCTTGAAGTGCCTATGTAGAGGTGCTTGAAGTGCATTCGTAGAGGTGCTTGAAGTGCCTATGTAGAGGTGCTTGAAGTGCCTATGGTGTACCCGACTATAAAATGTATGCTACTCCTGTCTTTCCGCATATGGAAAGACGGAAATATAACTGTCAAAAGTGATATACAGAGCAAAAACCTTCTTACTTCCTCGACACATTTTACGCTCTTCCCAAGCAAAATAAGTGCGAAAACCTCCCAATAGGAGCCTTGTTCTATAAAAGAAAGAAAAAAATCGTCTGTCCGAGATCTTTTCCCGTACCTCTCGGTAAATTAGACAATACTTTGTACATCTCTTACAGGCGTAAATTGAGTGGTGATATCGGAAGTAATTAGTGATTGAAAATTTGTTTAGAAATTCGTAATTCCGTACTGTTAAAAATTCATAATTCCTTACCAAGGACCTAATCGTATTCAAAATTTGTACAGTTTGGCTTGTGATTCAAGTTTTAAGTCCCCTACCGGTGTTATATAGTAGTTTTTCCCCCATAGTAGTTTTCCCCCCGGAAAAATGGCTATATAGTAGTTTTTCCCCCATGGCGGAAAAACTACTATATTCATGTAGTAGTCTTTCCCCCATAGTGGTTTTTCCCCCTTACGTAACGCTTTGGAAATTATACACGTTCGTTCTGTATCAGTCAGATAACATTTTAAATACAAATGTACTATAGTAATAGCCTGTGGATTAAACCGATGGTGTTATGGTTAAGGGGTTTCTATATACTGTTAAGTGTCCTGTTTGAGCGTGTTTGTGTGTGTATTTATTTTTTCTTTATTTATTTACAAGTCTTTCTCTTTACATATTTACCAAAGTATGCTATTTTCTTCTATTATTTCATTGTAAAAATTGTCGTTTACTCGTGTATAGCTGTCAATCATGACTCAAGATTCGATCCCTGACAACTTTTCGTAATACATCAAAAGTAAAATAGGAATTTATCAATCAAAATGTTCCAATGACAAATATAAGAATTGAACGTTCAAGAATTCCTTGAACATTCATTTCTTAAATAAATTAAGACCGATGCATTACATATATTACAATATCGCTCATCATGTACAGAGTACATGATGAACATGAAAAAAACAGAAGGGAATTCCACTCAGGTGTCACGATTTGCAATCTACGACAAGGCTTGTCTAGTCGCAGATGTTGTAAATCATGATAACAAGAATATGATTTCCTTGTCCTTTACGTAAAGTATGAAAGGTTTCATCTTAAAGTATCTATATGCTAAGTTTCAAAGCTCTACACCCTTTTGTGTAGAAGATATAGTCAAGGTTAAAGTTTTTGAAAAGTAGGTCACACTTCAAGGTCAAGGTCATTAGGTCCCCAGGGGAAAAACTACTATATAGCCATTTTTCGGGGGGGGGGGACTACTATATAGCCATTTTTCCGGGGGGAAAAACTACTATATAACACCGGCATCGCCGAAGGGGACTATAGGTTATTTTGCACTCCGTCCGTCTGTCCGTCAGTCACACTCACGTTTTCCGGACTTTTTTCTAAACGCTTGTAGATATTCATCCAATTTTTGGTGTGTGAGTCTACCACCATGAGTTACAGATCAAGTTCGAGTTTTGTTACGGTCCACTGATTTTTTACGGAATTATGGCCCTTGGAATTAGAAAATTTCTTTAAAATGGCAGTTTTCCGGACTTTTTTTTTTAATGCTTGTAGATATTCATCCAATTTTTGGTGTGTAAGTCTACCACCATGTGTTACAGATCAAATGTGAGTTCCGTTTCGGTCCACTGGTTTTTGTTGGAATTACGGCCCTTGGAATTAGAAAATTTCTCTAAAATGGCAGTTTTCCGGACTTTTTCTCTAAACGCTTGTAGATATTCATCCAATGTTTGGTATGTGAGTATACCACCATGAGTTACAGATCAAGTTCGAGTTCTGTTTCGGTCCACGATTTTTTTACGGAATTACGGCCCTTGGAATTAGAAAATTCCTTTAAAATAGCAGTTTTCCGGACTTTTTTCTAAACGCTTGTAGATATTCATCCAGTTTTTGGTATGTGAGTATACCACCATGAGTTACAGATCAGGTTCGAGACAGTTCTAGTTTTCATCATCATCAAAGGTTGTGATCAAATACTTAACTTGCTGGCAGCCTGAAAGACAGTATGTTGTGTGTGTGTGTGTGTGTGTGTGTGTGTGTGTGTGTGTGTAGGTGTGTGTGTGTGTGTTTTGGGGGTCTTAGTTTTCCATTTGCCGGTAGGGGACTTAGTATTGCCTAAGCAATACTTTCAGAATGCTTGTTCAGTCTTATTACTCTTGATTGGTTAAATCAGCCAAGCACAAAGTCTAATTTAGCTTGTGATTCAGGTTTTCAGTCTGTGACCAGTCAAGGTAGTAACCCGTAGGTCGAAGTTGTCAGGTCAATGTCAATGAGAAATCGCTTGCTGAACCAATTATTAATCCGGAGATGATGCCAGTTGTTGCAAATGGTCCGCACTTTAATAACGAGTCATCGAATGCAGATGCGGATTTCAATTGGAATTTGTTGTTTTTGTCTCCACTTGATAAAGGCCAAGTTGTCGAAAATTTGTGGACATTGAGTGTTTCGTGTTACATATTCATACTTCCCTTCGGAGGACTTCTTATCATTTCTCATAGCTGAAAATACAGCTAAGAAACCTTAGCTTACTGAACTAATGGTTAATCCGGAGATTTAATGTCATTTTATGAAGGGCAAGGTCGCTAAGAAATTGTTTTAAAAAAAAACAGGAAGTTCTCCTTTTTTTTTTACAAAGCCCCCCTCCCCCATTAAGATCAAATGGTTGCTCCTTTGAAAGACATGTCTTAAACAACCAGCTTTACAAATGTGTTACTATGGATTATTTATAGAAAATCTACCTGCTTTAAAAGGTCACCTAAAGTGACCATTGTTCCACCTTCCGTTCGGCAGTTGCTTAGTATATCGTATTGCAAAAATGCTTATAAACTAAGTTCTTCTAGTGTGTGGTCTCGCTATCCTACGTCCTCCTGAAAATAATAGTGTTTTATAGATTCATTGGCATGTGTTTTATTGTAGTGCACGCAAATGTCACAAATTTCCTTAGTCCCCAGCCGGAGGGGACTTTAGTGTTTGTCGTTGTCTGTCTGTTCGGATGATTTTCAGATGATAACTTGAGTTAGCAATGACCAATTTAGTTGATACTTCATATAGTTTATGAACATATGTTTGAGTTTGGGGGTCAAATGGTCGTTTATTTAGGTTACTTGATGAAAATAAATTTTGTTTCAGGTCACCGATTCTTTCTGTTCGTGATCCAGTAGTTACTGAGCAGCGCTTTGAGATGTGAATGTGCTGCCTTTGCTTAAATTACACATATGGCACACTTCTTCGATAAGATCTTCTGAAGAGTTTGACTTTTGAAGAATATAAGTTGCTGTTAACATTCTAACCTTAAAAATTCCTTCCTTGACATCGTATGTGCATGCCTCTTAAGTTTCCCACACCGGATGTACAGACCGTGAATTTTGAGCAGACTTATGTTACAAAATTTTATGGTGAATTCTGATGAAAGATTTTCCTTTAGATACCGTGTCCAGAAATTGTTTATGCAGTTCTCCGTCAGGGACGTCTACGTCTCTGCCTTCACCGACATTTCTACTGAACTATACTGAGAAGATTCGATCTCAGATGGTTAGTGCTTGGAAGTCCATACATATCGAATAGTTGCCTGGCTTTTTCGAAGAAGCTTTTTGAGTTAAAAATTGTCTTCCATATGGTTTTGTCTGTCCATATAAGAGTTGTTTATTTCCTGATTTTAAGATTGAATGAAGAAGTCCAAGTTGCTTTTTTATGTATTTCTGCTTCCCCTAGAAGAAGATATGCAGCCGAGTAACTTACTGTACTCGTCCGATGCCTTATTAGAACTCAAACTACATACAGTTTTCCTGATTTCATCATAAGTAAAGGGCTCTTGATATTGTTTCATTTTTTTTTATAAAAGACAGTCAGACGAGTGGCAATAGTAAACGACAGCATAATAAAACGGCCACGTGCAAGAATCTCAAAAGATAATTGATAAGCCAACATCTTGAATTTGCATGCATCCAGGAAGTTGCTATCAAAGCTACTTTGGTATTTTGCCCCACGGTATCGCCAAATGCTTCTCTCTGTTGTGGTGGATCTTCGTTTTCATTAAGGACTGGTCAAAATTTATCAAAACATTGGACCGGTACGGAATGGCAAATTAATTTTAAAAAACCTCAGACCCCATGACCTCATGTACATGTATGTAAAAAGTCAGGTCCCAATTGCTCTCCAACTTGCAAAAATGTTGGTGTCCCATGCTAGTCAGTAGCCCTATAGCCATAAACTGAGAGTACACTTCGGCATCACTACTTTTCAGTACGTAATATTTAAGGATTGAGAATGTGGCATGGACTTTATACAGTATATTCTTACTGAAAACTGCAACAATTTTACATGCGTATTAAACTATATACTCATAATAAATAAAATCGACCTTAAAAATTTGACTGCTCAATTTATGGTCAAGAGTCCAGGTCTATGACTATATAATATGATGTTGGTAGTGAATAATTGTATACCGGGTATATGTTATAATGCCTTCAGTTTTCTAGTTTGCTGCAGTATTGAATAAACGTTTTTGTTAGTGACTCTATTACTTTTTATAAGCTCACCTGAGCCAAAGGCTCAAGTGAGCTATAGTCATAGCGCGCTGCCAGTCCGTCTGTCGTAAACTTTTCACATTTTTCGACTTCTTCTCAAGAACCGCTGAACAGATTTCTATGAAACTTGATAGGAATAACGTACTCATGGTCCCCTTCAAGTGTTGTTGTTTTTTGTCCCAATCCGTCAACAGGTGGAGCCATCACAGGCAAAAGTAGGTCACCGAGGGTATCCTCATTTGACAAACTTCTTCTTCAGACCGGGTGCATACAGAGACAAACTGAATTCATAATTCATGTGTGAAAACGTGTTGTTATTTTTGGTTCTGTTCCGAAATGAAATTTTTGATGTCTTTGCAACAGGTTTTTGGACTTGGTAATTTCAATGCAGAAAAAGTGTCATGTTTCTCAGATAATAATGATTTCTTATGGACTATTTTGATCAAGATTATGGTAAAGAATATTATTGTGAAAGAATTTTGTCAATATCTCAATTTTTGGATTTTTTATGAATTTTTTAAAAAATTCCAAATGAGGGTGTAAATTACAATTCTTCATATTTTTAACTTCTGCTGTTATACCACATGAAAGATTTTCATGAAACATGGTATACATAAAATACTATAAGGTCCTCTATCAACTTTGTACATTTCATCAAATTTGGTCAACAGGTGGTACGTGCTACCATGGCTAAAAATAGGTCTCACTGTAGTATATATACCACTTCGTAATTAAAATATGGAAAGTAGCGGTTCAAATCCAGCTATGGTCAATATTTTTATTTCATTTCTTTTCACATCTAAACAAGTTTTTAAATGTATTACAACACTCAACATATGAAAATATATGTGGTTAGAAATCAACATTAATCATCGAATTATCTTAACCCCCCCCCCCCCCCAGCTCTTCTCACGAAACATGGGACCTATTCAAACACTCAATAGAAAATGCACTTCTATCTAAACATGATTACATCTGTGTTTCAGGTGACCAGTATGTAACCAGCTATTAGACAACTCGAACGTAATATCTGAAATATGTAGTACATGTACTTATGATTTGTATCAAATGATAAAAGAACCGACACATTTTACCGAAACTTCTTCTTCCATTCTCGATTTGATCCTATATTTGATTTGATATATAAATCTGGTGTTTCTGAACACTTCTTGGCAAATGATCTTAGATACCACTGCCCTATTTTTGCACTCTTAAACATTTCAAAACCACGTTCTAAATCCTTCAAACGCAAAATCTGGCTATATTCGCATGGAGATTTTGAGGCTTACCGTAACGATATTGCTAACAATGACTGGTCCAACATTATAACTGATGATCCAAATTCTTCAGCAATATCATTATCTAAAACAATATTACAAACTGCGGCTGCCCATACACCAAACAAAGTTGTGACAATAAGGAAATCTGATCTTCCATGGATTAACAATGACATACGTAAACTAATCCGTAAACGCAAAAGATGTCATAAGCGGGCTAAAATTTCAAATGACCCCCAACACTGGTCACTACATGTATTCCCAATCATTAGAAACAAATGCATAAAACATATACGTAAATCTACAGATATTTATTATAAGAAATTATCCGATAAATTAAACAATGAAAACTTCAACCCTAAAGAATGGTGGAAAGTCTCTATATCTATTTTAAACTTAAACTCAAACAAGACTGAAATTCCGCCCCTCAAACATAACAATAACATTCTTAACACCGATACCGACAAAGCAATAGTTTTAAATGACTACTTTATAACACAACAGTCTGTTGATGACATTGGTAAGCCCCTACCAAACACAACCATTCCTACCCACGAACCGTACAACAATTACTGAATCCGACGTCGAAGATGTCTTACGTCTTCTAAATACTTCTAAAGCATCGGGTCATGACACACTTAATCCTTTATTGATTAAATCTGCTGTAAATAAATTGACCCCTCCCCTGACTAAATTGTTCAATCTCTCCCTACAAACAAGCACTTTCCCAGCATCCTGGAAAATTGCCAAGGTATCTCCAATTTATAAAAAAGACGACCCTTCTCTACCAAGTAACTATAGACCGATCTCTCTCCTAAATATTCTGGGTAAAATGATGGAACGTTGCGTATTGAAACATCTTTATAACTATATGCAAAATAATAATATAATAAGTAATCTTCAATCCGGCTTTCGACCAAGGGACTCTACTATTAATCAGCTTCTAGATATATCAAATCAATTTGGCAAAGCTCTTGATAAGGGAAAAGAAATTCGAGTTGTCTTTTGTGACATAAGCAAAGCTTTTGGTCGTGTACGGCATAAGGGACTTCTACATAAACTTAAATCTGTTGGTATAACCGGGTCTCTCTTAAACTGGGTTGATAATTATCTGACAGAAAACAACGTGTTGTCATAAACGGTAACTTTTCCGATTGGTCCAAAATCAAAGCCGGTGTCCCCAAGGGCTCAATTTTGGGTCCACTGTTATTTTTAATATATATCAATATAACCGTCTATAATGAAATGAATATCCAACACGGCAGAGTATGTCAGTGACAATTCTAGCAGCCTCCATATGAAGGCGTTCAAGTCTGTCTTTGAGAGACTGGTTGCAACTATCCCATATAACATCAGCATATTCAAGAATAGGACGGACAAAAGAGAAGTATAATTTTTGAATCGAATTTCTGTCGATTTGAAATTTTATTTTTCTTAGGATGCAAATTCGTTTCGATGCTTTGGTGATTATGGAATTTACACGCATATCCCAACTACCGTTGGAGGTAAATGTTAACCCAAGATGTTTATAAGAGTTAACATTGTTTATAGCTATGTCGTTCATATAAAGTAAAGCATGGGCGGGTGGGTGTCTTTTACGTGATATAATTAAAGATTCAGTTTTATTTGGATTGAAATCTACTAACCATTTACGGGACCATATATGAATTTTGTTTAAATCAGTGTTAAGCTGGGATGCAGACACAACGGGGTCATCTACTAATATATACAACGAAGTATCATCAGCGAAAAGTCGAATATTACTTTGAATGTCCTTTCACAATATCGTTGATGTAGTAGAGTATGTTTTATATGTTCGGAAAATGATTAAACATATAAATTCTACTTATTAAACATAATCGTTTTGATTTCATTATTTCTGTCATTTTCCGATGTTGTTTAAATCACATTTATTCATTATCATTTATCACTATCATCACAGCACGTTCATTAACTGCATATCTTATATTTTACTTACTAATACTAACGTATTCTAAATGACTTGACCAAATTGACTTTTGACATCGGATCAGACGATTTCATTGGTTTATTTTTCTTGGCGGTTTTTATTGTTTTGGACACTGGTCAGTAGATGCGAAATTGAGAGATCGCCAAAGGACACCATACTGATTATGTAGTTATTTCCCTTGTTGATATATAAGATATAGTTTTTATATTTTGTTTGTCTTTTCATGAATTGTGTAAATCCATTCATGTATAAATTAATATACCATGTCGACTTGTTTGGGACTGTGACCATATGTTTTACCTTTAATATGAATTAATATGAATAGGTAGAGAATTTATGGAATTGGGCTTAGCACACGGAAACTGGTAATTCTCTACCTGGTCTCTTTATATGGTCACGCAATGCAAATATATCCTGTACAACAATAGATATGAAATAGTATCGACGTAAACAACCGAGACCGCGATTCATTCAAAATAATTAAAACAGTCAAATATGCATCACAACATCTCGTATCATGACATGCTGACTTCAAATAATAATACTGACTCTGTTATAATCTAAGGAACTATAACTATATTACGTACCATAGAAGTTCATTCATTCGCTCACTCTGACCAAAGATTATTAGATCGGATTAATTCATGGAAATAGAAAATAAAAGAATGTATTGAAATATAAACTTACTGTATATGTGTGTGGTATGAACTCCTGAATATAATTAAGGTATGTCTGAGGTGTAAAGTAAACAATATCGGACAATTTATAATTCAAAACCAGTATGGCGTCCTTTGGTGATCTCTCAATTTCGCATCTGCTGACCAATGTCCAAAACAATAAAAACCGCCAAGAAAAATAAACCAATGAAATCGTCTGATTCAATGTCAAAGGTCAATTTGGTCAAGTCATTTAGAATACGTTAGTATTAGTAAGTAAAATATAAAATACACGTATGCAATTAATGAACGTGCTGTGATGATAATGATAAATGATAATGAATAAATGTGATTTAAACAACTTTATATGAACGACATAGCTATAAACAATGTTAACTCTTATAAACATCTTGGGTTAACATTTACCTCCAACGGTAGTTGGGATATGCGTGTAAATTCCATAATCACCAAAGCATCGAAACGAATTTGCATCCTAAGAAAAATAAAATTTCAAATGGACAGAAATTCAATTCAAAAATTATACTTCTCTTTTGTCCGTCCTATTCTTGAATATGCTGATGTTATATGGGATAGTTGCAACCAGTCTCTCAAAGATAGACTTGAACGCCTCCATATAGAGGCTGCTAGATTTGTCACTGGTACGAAAAAAACTGGCAAGTTTCTCTGCGTTACTTCGGAAGACTGGTTGGAACACTCTTCAAACACGTCGGAACAAACATAAACTAGCACTTTTCCATAAAATGTACTATAATTTAACTCCTACTTACTTGAATGACGTCATCCCTCATAGCGCCCATGATGTCCACGGCAGAAACACGCGAAATCAGTCTTGCCTCATTGCACCACATTGCAACACGTCGTCTTATCGTAATTCCTTCTTATCCTCTGTTATTTCCGCTTGGAACGAACTACCTTCAGACATCCAAAATAATCCATCGAATTCCGCTTTCAAAAGGTACCTAAACAATAACCAGAAACCTACACCTCCCCATTATCTTATTGATAACAGGAAAAGTCAAATATTGCACGCTAGATTACGAACAGAATGTAGCTCTGTTGCAACCTGAAATGTAATAAAAACCTGAATTGTAATAAATATATTACAATTCTGGTTGCAGTGCAAAAAAAGTTATTACAATTTGGTAGCCAACCTGAATTGTAATTAAAAACTTCAATTGTAATAAAACAAGTCAAAACGAGAATAACTCTATTTCCTGAGGTGTCATAGTTATGAACGCTTCAGATTTTATAGAGTATGGCCAGAAATTTTAAATAGAACTTGACTTCTAAGCATTATTGAAATTAATCTTTCGAAAACTGGTTGAAATGCGAAAAAGTTATCATAATTTGGTAGCCAACCTGAATTGTAATAAAGACCTGAATCGCAACAAAACAAGTTAAGATGAGGATAACATTTTCAGAGGATTAAAAAGTTGTAAAATTACCTGAATTGTGATAAATTTAATTACTATTTAAAATTTCTGGCCATATTCTATAATATCTGAAGCGTTCATAACTCTGAAATCTCAGGAAATAGAGTTCTTCTCGTTTTGATTTGTTTTATTACAATTCAAGTTTTCATTACAATTCAGGTTGGCTACCAAATTGTAATAACTTTTTTGCATTGCAACCAGTATTGTAATAAATTTATCACAATTCAGGTAATGTTACAACTTTTTAATCCTCTGAAAATGTTATCCTCATCTTAACTTGTTTTGTTGCGATTCGACAGGCCTTTATTACAATTCAGGTTGGCTACCCAAATACAATAATTTGTAATGATGCTAAGCAGATCCGTGGTAAAATGACATTTTTCGTTAATCAAAGGGCAACAACTAAAAATAAAAATAAAATAACGTCCAACAAAAGTGGAAATCGCACTTGGCTCTATAGGCATTTTACCTTTTTACCAAGTTTGAAGAAAATCTTATCATATTTGTTGTTGCTATTGCACGGAAACGACGTGTACCATACAAAGGTACAGACAGACAGACAAGTTTCAAGTTTTTATTTCATCTCATGGTTGTTTTACAACATTGAGAGTGTATAATATACAATATATACTAAATTTCATAAATGACATGCGCAAATATAATATAATATAATATATGATATGATATGATATGATATGATATGACAAAAACACGGATAAACTCAAATTAACATTCCCGTTTTAGTAAAATTTGGGAACAAAAAGCAATCTCATACACGATATCCAAAATACTAATCTCAAACCGTTCTTCTTGAATTCTTAGCAAGAATTTTGATAAAGTTAGTGCAATGCTGGTTGAAATGCAAAAACGTTATTGCAATATGGTAACCAACCTAAATTGTAAAAATGGGATTACTTCCTTCAATATACAAATGAAGAGCTTTAAGGTCGCACGATCACACGATCCAAGGTCAAAGTACTCTGGCAGACATGAAATGGCTTATTTTGTTAAACTGTCGAGATAGCATTGTAGGATAGTTACGTATGCAAATATTTGAATCTTAAGTGAAACCTTCAACTTTAATATCCAAACTCTCACAAGTCAAACACAGTCACACAGACAGAAAAAAGTTGTATACTAAATGTATTGTCTGTTGTAGATTAGTAAGGCTTTAAAAGTAATATAAATCAAATGACCATATGATATAAACAACACAACAAAAATACCAAACTACTTCGCCTGATTAAAACTACTTCAATCAAATGGCTGAATCTATAAACAAACGTATTCTGCCATAATTCACACCAATAAGCTAAGATCGTCACCTTGACAGTGGTAACCCATAGACGGATTTGGCTATGATTTATCATTGTACGGTGGCGACACCTATATTACTGCAAATGAATTTGATGTCCTTGATATCCTTCTCTGCTGCAGAGCGATCTTTATCTCTTTATAGTCAGATGTCAGATTATCACCTAGCTTATGTTGAATGTGTATTTTAGGCTTTAGGAGTTAGTTTTCGTCGAATTATTTGTGTTCACATTCAGTTATCAGGATCCTACATGACAAATATTACGCTTCACGGTTGGATTTGCGCGATGTCTGGTTTCCCGTACGCCTGGTCTTGCCCTGGTTTATTTAGAATTCCATTTTTATTTATTTGCCATTACACCTATTGATGTCTGTTCGTTTACGTGCTCATTTCCTAGTTAAGGGATAAACGTACTGTGTTTGATTACAATCAAGAGTGAAAGTTTGTTTCAAATGAGCAATTACTTTTCAAATATTGTACTAAAAGACTTAATTGTAATAAATCTATTACAATTCTGGGTCCGGCCCCATAAACTGAGAATATACTTAAGTCAAAAATTTCATTTTAATTTATTCCAATATCAAACGTTCAAATAAATTTTAATGCAGAATAGTTTAATTCTATTTATCGGTAGAATAAAACTATATAAAATCCAAATCCCAGTTATTAATTCAATGACGAACAGAAGAATATAAAATTATGACTCAAGTATATTCTCAGTTTATGGCGCCGGACCCGGTTGCAGTGCCAAAAAAGTTATTACAATTTGATAGCCAACCTGATTTGTAATAAAAACTTGAATTGTAAAACAAATCAAAACGAGGACTACAGTTCCTGAGGTTTTAATAGTTGCAACATCTTCAAATATATAATTTGGATCGTGTTACGTCATATGGTCGTCAACTTACAAAATTCAACCCATCGTATCATATTACGGATGTATCTCGTCATATTTACTCAGTTTAAACCCTTTGTATGGTCCCTATATAGGTACAGTTTGTGAATTATCTATGTAAAAAGTAATATCATACGCATGAGGAAAGAAGGTATGTGGATTTATTTTAAAATATCTTTTTAATGTTTTTGACTCTGAAATTTGTTTTCATGTTCCTGTTCATCCTCGGTTCCCCATGGTATTTAGTAGCGCAAATACCATGGGGAACCTAGGATGGTTCCTGTTGGTTATTCAATAAATATACAACGTTCGCAGATGTAAAAAAATTAAAAGGGGGTGTTTTTGGCGGATGCATCACAATAATACTTATTAAGGGTACGCAAAAACCTTTCCTTTAACTGCGGAGCTGTAACATTGGACGGCAAATTGATTAACGTTCCCTCCAATTTTATTACGTCATAGCAGAGACATATATATGTCTTTGGTCATAGTGTATTTTGACGTCATTCTGATCGATTTGGAGGGAACGTTTATGATTTTGCCGTCCAATGTTTCAGCTCCGCAGTTAAAGGAAAAAGGTATATTCAGGTTTCAACACCGCTATTCTAGCTATCTCCGGTTTTTTGCGTGTGTTGATTGTAAAGGAACGACAACTCTGCTTTTGAAATTGCTAGTCTACTTTCGATTTCTGATTAGATGCCAGAATGATAAGATCCGGCTGGTGAGTTTGTGTTCTGGGAATATTATACACATATTTTCAACATTTTACATGAATAGAAAAGAAACGATTTTAGGTTGGCAATAATGCTAATATCCTGTTTTGTGCTCCCGCAAAAACTAAAAATTAACAGAAATTAATAGATTAGATAGTTTTCGAATGCATGAAATTTAATTAGAGTTGCTTCCCTTTTCTGCCTTTCGGAGGTGAAGCTGGAGTTTTTGCTTCATATATCATACCAACTGTAATGAATATGTCTCTCATTCACTGTTAGTTCCCAAGTAGAAATAAAGTCCAAATAAAAATTCAAAATTTATTTGTTTGAATGCCTGAATATCATAAATTGATGAAAATGTTTACTTTACAAAGTTCCAAAATACAAAATACCATAATTCCAATTATACAAAGTTGTCCTAATTACAGATGATCCAAAAGCTACTCTTTTAAAAATGCTCTCATTCATTCTATATAAGTTGCATGTACAAAATCATTTACATGTACGAACTCCACCTTCATTACAAATGTACAGCCAATCAGAACATAGGTTACAAATCTTGTGTGTTCAACATACTGAATTTAAATGATATCAATTCTTAATCAAGTAAATGACAAGCATAAGAACACCAAAAGGTGTATTCAACAAACTGAATTTAAAAGATATCAATTCTTAATCAAGTAAATGACAAGCATAAGAACACCAAAAGGAATGAAAGTCTTTGAAATCAGATAACTCAGAACAATACCCCTCCTATGCTTACTTTGGAAACCTGATAAATGACAGATTGAAATATGTACCATATGTGAATAGAAATAACTAATTTTATTTGGTAACATTCAAGGAATGCATTTCACCTGATATTATATCCCAGTAAATGTGAAAGTATTCCAAATCACTAAGAAATAGAAAAGTTAAATCTTAACTATTAATAAAAAAAATATCAATAAATCTAAAATTAGTTAATTTGATTTTTGTAAACTCATATTATCATACATATATACAACACAACTACATTGAATTGATTTCAGAAAGATATTCATATTTTCACTCCAATGAAAACATTTTGGTATTATTAAATAGTTTTATTATTGCATAACAATTGCAAAAATTCAAGAAGCATCCGTAGTTTGGAGAAATTGCTTACACTTGATTTATGCGCAACTATTCAGTCATATACCTCCAATATGGCGGAAAAGGGAAGTAACTGCAGTTAAATTTTATGCATTCGAAAACTGTCTATAGATAGAAATAACCCCATGCAAATTTACACGTATGTGTAGATCTGTGTCTTCTTCTACCATATAATGTGCCGGACTCCTACTGGGGTGGTTTAGCACATGTCTGCCCTATATGTACTATATGTATACAAATGTGCAACAGATGAAGTTTGCGGGGCGAATAACACTGACAACATACTGATATGACGTGGCATCAGCTTCCAGTTAATGCAAGACAAAGTGTAGGCTAATTAAGTAGTTTGGTATGAGAGAATTTAGTGCAAAATAGTCAAGTTTGCCACAAAATATTGGTTTTTGGGGGGAGGGACATTTGCCACATATTTACAAGTAAAAATCGATCCACATTTTGCACCCTAAATGGCTGAGATAATACACACGTTGGAACACCCCCCCATATTCGGAAACCCTGGATCAACCACTGACATACATGTATGACATGTGACAGGTAGTTATCGACCCAGATAGCTCAATGCTAATAGTGAAAGGTTCTGGGTTCGGCCACATCTTTTTCTCCTGCCTGTTACATTTGATGCTGTGTCCAGCCCTCACAAGTTGCATGTTTGTTTGTGCACTGTGAGGGTTACAGTCTTAATGGTTATTGTGTGTTCGGTTTCCAGGGTTGGAAACCTCAGGCAGGGGAGGAGTGTGATAGATGGGTATTGTCCCGGATAGGTCTATGGGGAGAGCATGAGCCTTAATAGCGGAAGGTTCTGGATCTGGCCACATCTTTTTTCTCCTGTCTGTTACATGTTTGTTTATATATATACAGTTCAATCATTCCCCTAAACTTGACTAAGCCTGTAAGGCAAAAAGACAAAAAAGGTACAGAAATCGAAGGGTAGCCTGTATAGTGAACAAAGTGTTACACAAGTTCTTGAAAGGGAATGATTAATACCAAAAGAACTAAGGAGATGAATTTAAAATTTTTCGTTTTTGAATTGAAAAAAAAACAACTTCCTATTCAGATGTCCTGAATTAATAGCAGAGTCTGTGAAAATGGTAGACGTACTCCAAACTTCAGAGATAATCACTGATTTACATAGATCTGTAAAATGTTTATTTCATTTCATTTTGCACTAAAGCAAACTGTAGAACATTGGTCTCTTGAAAAATCATCTGTATTTCTTTTCCTAATTTGATTTTCTTGAATTTTCATTCAGCTTGAACTGATATACTTAACAAGATAAAGGTTAATATGATTCAAATTTTAGTCATTTATCAGAAGTCAAATTTAATAGCATTAAGCATGATCGTGAATATGTGTATCTGCGTGTTGTTTCTAGCAGTCATTTGTTTGTGAATGAACAAATAATACTCAAATGAGCAATTTAAAGCTTATTTTTGCCTTTATTTTCAATTCCTTTGCATAATCTTTAGAATGGGAAGATTTCAGCCCCAGTCTTATGCTTAGGTCTGATGTTTTAAGAGGTCATACATAAGACATTATTTATTTAGAGTCGTAATGTGATGTTTTAACATTAGCTCTTTGAAGGACAATATTTTAGACGAAACTCCCATCACCTCAAACACAGAAATTTTCACTTAGATTAGGAAGTTTCAAATATATATACACGTGTAGTAGATCATACAGTATGAATTTTAGATTAAACTGCAAAGCGATCTTTCATGGATTCCAGTTATTACTCAAACAGTTTATATAAAGAACTGTTCACTTGCCTAAACAGCTGGACTCCTGATTTTAAGGCATACTTACATTGTATATAATCATCTTGAATGATTTGGAGACTGTTAATATGAAACCTTGGAAACTGGTCTATGATGAATTATTTTGTAAACTAGTAGTTGTATCAAGGAACGGACAAGATGATAGAGTTATGGCCAAACAGTGGGACTCCATCCTTAGCCCTCCATCTACTGGACAGAAGCTGCACTACATAATATATATATGCTGTCTTAACCATGCAATTATGTCTCCGCCACCATTATCTTTTCTTTTTATTGTATATGTGTTTTATAACTAAATCATTATCATTACATGTACATTGCATTTATTTTCAGATTATATGGTTCTGATTTTATCTGATTGTCATGTTTCCTGCTGTGTGCCACAAGTTTGTCCAGTCTATGGGCCCTGACACATTACACTCCGTCAAGAGCCTGGACAGGGCTACAGACGTTCACCCACTAAGTGTTGTTGTGCGTAAAACCACACGGAGATTCATCTTCTTCAAGAAGACAAAGCACATCCCATATGATTTTAAGGTCAGCATCACTCTTTTTCGATTATTTTATATCACGCTGAATATTTTCATAGAGATGAAGTTGTAAGAAATACCAGATCGAGAATGAAGCAACAACTATTTCATGTGGTGGTTGGAGCAAAATCATGCAACATTTCAAGTTTTAGACTACAATAACTTTAGTTTGAGTATAATAGGGATTATTGCAGCAATTGTTCTACGGACTTTGGTGGTCAAGTAGGCTTAATGGCTGCACTGAACCTCATTGAAGCTTCTATTGGTACAGAAGCAGTGTTGAGGCATCTTTACATCGAAGATAAAGAACTATATTACATACTATACCTTTGATGAAACCTTTTACACTGAACACAATCTAAAACAAACTGGTCCTAGCTTAATAGCATGGTTCATTGTAATTATTTTGGGTCTGGCTTCTGAAGTTGTCATTGAACCCCTCAACACTGAACACCACTGAAAACAAACTGGTCATAGCTTGACATCATGGTTCATGGTAACTATTTTGGGTCTGGCTTCTGAAATTATCATTGAACCCCTCAACACTGAACACCACTGAAAATAAACTGGTCCTAGCTTAACAGCATGATTTGGTGGTAACTCTTTAAGCTTGGCTTTCAAGGCTGTAAATGCTCCTTAGCAATGAACAATACCACAGTGTGTAAAACTAGTAACATTTTAAGTCCTAGAGATAATCGGTTAACAGTAATATCAGTTCCTATAGATTGTTTGTATCAGTTCCTGTAGAAAAGCATGATTTTGTATAAACATTGTCTATTGGTCCATTGTTAATTTCGCACACTGTACCATACAGACAGAATAGTGTTTGTTTGGCCTTAAACAACAAAGAAAGTAAACTATATAGGTGGAATATTACCGCATACAATGATATACAGATTTGTTTAATGCCACACTCTACAAGCATAATGCCAATGTGACATGTACATGTAGATTTAACAACCTACGAAGAGATAAGAATTTGTTACATCTCAGGGCTTCCTATCCGTGCACCCCTCCTTAAATATAGAACCAACTTCTTTTATTGGTATTTTATTAGGGGTGGGGCGCGAAACAGGAACTCTTTGGTAACAGGGGTGGGGTGCACGTGGGGGTCAGGATCAGGATCCTTGTGGTAACATCAAAGGTTTACTTTAATTTGTAGCTACAGGACTTGTTAATGAACTCTGATGTCCTCCTTGACTTGCCAATACATAGTACCAAGTTCTGTGAATTTAACCCGACCAGTAAATATTCCCTGAGTGGTAAATTAGGCATACAGATCATGCATGAGCTGATGGATGCAGAACTTTCGGCTTCTGATACGGTGACCGTTTCGTCTCAACTTGGAGAAATTGAAATGAAGGAAGTTTACCCAGAAGAGTTTCTCGAAGAAATTTCTAAAAGGTATGTAGTGAAGTATACAATTAAGTTATCAAGACAAATTTAGAATGAATTTTAAGATTAGCTACCTGAAAGTGACACAAAAATTTGCTGAACTTCAACGATCAGGTGCTTCTTTCTTTAAAAATAATGTAGGTTTAACATAATATTATTAAATTTTAATGGAAATGAAATAAGACGTGTTAGTTTAATGGCATAGGACATTCTTATGTGTATGAATTTTATGATCGTGTTTTGTATCAAGAATGATCTATAAATTAAAAACATCAGACTGAAAAACAGATTGGTCTCAGGTTTTAGTTGGAATTGTATTTTTTAAAGAAAGTGAAAGGCAAAATCAAAGAAAATAATTGAATTTCATGACTCTGCAGTTATAATGATTATGATTATAATTATAATAATATTATGAGTATAAATTTATTCTAGCAAGCAGGATGAAAAATTGTGGTCTGACCAAGAACCGAATCCAGAACCATTGAGCTCACTCTACCCCACTTGCTAGAGGTTTCCAAACCTAGAAAATTACCCATTTTCTCCTTCACATGAAGGTCACCCTTATGGTACCCAATCTACAGCAGGTAGGGTGAAAAATTGTGAACGGACCTGGGGAAACGAATCCACAACCATCTGCTTTAAGGGCTGACACTCTTCACCTTTGAACTATCTGAAATATTGGCATCAGTCACATTACAGTGAGGTGCAGTCATAACATAACATTATGTTAACATCGCGATAATGTGAAATTTTCTTTTCTTGTGCGCTCAGGACTGCTGAGCACACGCATTTGTGTTAACACAGATTTCCATGTGAACTTAAATCCAAGAACACACTTGACTGCCATGTGAATGCTCTTGACAGCCACATTTGCTGGCTTACAGCTTAAAACTTCTATTAACATGTACATATAGAAGGATCAGATTGATTATTGTTTTATGTCATTCCACGATTATTTCACGTATATGATGACAGCATCTGCTTGATGCATTGCATAGAAATTTCTACCTTTGCAACGGACCCACCTGAAGCAGTGAGGGATCTTTTACGTGTCACGCCAACTGTGACACGGTACTTTGGTTTTTACTGTCTCATCTTAAAGACAGAACACCGGTGTGCACAGGGCAGGAATTGAACCGGGAACCTCCAGGTCACCAAGCACCTCATCCACTAGAGCACACCGGCTTTAGACGGATTTGAAGGAGGATTACTATATACATTGTGTATTTAAATGTAAGAAGATATAAATGTGTAAATAAAAAAATTTAGAATCAAATATAACCCTTACGTGTTAAGAGTTGAATTTCAAAAATATTGAACACAATTTCAGAACATTGAATATAATGAAATTTATTCTATTTTACAACAACAATAATAATGATAATGATAATAAAATTAATAATGATAATAGAATTAATAAGAATAATAATAATGATGATAATGATGATAAAAAATAGCTAAATTACAAAAAATAATGAAAATAAATACATAAATGAATAAGAAATAAAAACAGATAAATTAAAACAAAATAAGTAGATAAATAAGAAAAAGATACATAAATAAATGAATAAAAAATATATAAATAAAATAAAATTTGAAAAGTAATTATGCTAATTTCTTTATAGAGTAAACTGACATAGTTTTCCAGAAATACTTTATTGCATGTCTATGTGGTAATTTCCTATATGAAGCCCTTAACGTGGGGTGTCATTTTAACATTACATATAATACACATATATATGGCGACATTCTTGTTGATTTTATTAGATCCATTTTATTTCCTCCATCTGTGCAGCTGTATAGAAAGAATTACCTTGTAGGCATACGCAAATTTCCTCCCCCATTAACGCGAGGAGCGCACATGTGTCTGGTCAAGCAGTCCTGGCATGTGTGCTATAGCAGTCCTTGTGACTGCTTTTTGCGTTAACGTGTATGTTATGTTAGGACTGCACTCATCTGTACATATATACATATAGAAACAAAGTCTTCGCTCTATTAGTTTTCATTACAAAGTATCTACAGATGAAATATTCCTTTTAACGTTAACATTTACAGAGGAAGGATCTAATAGAAGACATACGAATTGTGTGATTCTGTATTTCAGGAAGTTAAACTGTGATCACACATTTATTCAGCAAGTCAGAGAGGATCCTAACAGTGTATTGTGTGTAGTGCAGGGAGTGTGCCAAGTAGAGAAAGATGTTGAAATCAAACGCATAACTGATGTCGATGGAGAAATCAAAGTCGATGGAAAGGTAGACTACTCCATGGAGTACTTATAATGTACCATGTCTCATTCCTAAAAGCGATGTGATCCATATTGTGGACGCTGTAATCATTTTGTCGGAGTCATTGCCGCACTTACACATCTACTTACTAGATGTCTTTCTGTCCATATGTCACACATCATTCTGTTTTAACTATTTCAAAGGCAACCCCCAAGTTCCTTGGAACATTGACCCTGCTTTCTTATTTTTCCATTCTAGTCATACTTAGGGATCTCTTTGCTCGTCCATCTGTCTGTCCATCTGTCTGTCCATCTGTCTTACCATCTGCCAAACCTCTGTTTCTATTATATATCGACGATGTGGATATTTAAGATCGTAACTGAAATTTTATAACTATTGAGTAGAAGCAAAAAACTGTTTTTTCTATTTCAAAAGTCTTGATATAGTTATTTTACACATTTGATTCTTCACTGTATTGATGACAAAGATTAATTAAACATTCTTAATGGAATCAACGAATAAAATTGATGAAAATATCTGATTTTGCAGTACATATGACTTTTATCCTAGTTCTTACTTAAAAATTATAGGAAAATATACATGGAGTAAGGGTCAATATCTACCACATACCACCTTTTATCAAAAGCATGAATAGTCTGTTGAAATGGGTCGTATCTACCATTTTTGGCCCTTATGAACTTTTATAGCAAACTTTTGCTCCTGATTTCTCCGAAACTATTGGGAATTTGGCTTCAAAATTATATTAGAAGGTGTAGAATGATATAGGTTAATTGAAAATAAAATGATTTTTAAAAAGGTCGTAACTACCACCTGCGACCTTATATTTCCATGGCGTCGATATGCAGACGACACACGTTTCTTTGAATACAGTTCTTTGTTTAATTATTTTCGCTCTGTTTGATGCCAGAATGCACTAAATCATGTGATCCATAATTTTCAAATTACCAAAATTTCAATTTTGTTAAATATATGAAATTGTGACAAATTATTTAGAGCATAATCCAAAAAACAGAACCACATAGTATGTAGCAAATTGAACCATTGCACGCTGGTTGGATCTTGTTATTTATTCTTAGTATAATGATCTTAATACTTTGCCTGTAGACTTCATTTTTTGCCCAGAAGGATGTTTAATGAGAAAACATGAATGCTGTGTTTATCAGGATATTACACAAAGTGCTCTAATTTTTGTGAAACCCAATTTTAGTGAAAAATATTGAAAGTAGAGGTTTAAAATAAATTAGTGTAGTCATGAATTACTCTATGTATGGATAGCCTTCTTTGTATCTTTGAGTACATCTGTGTTAGTGTAGATGTACTCATAGTAAAGGCAATCTGTGATGATCTTTCTTTGGATCTTTGAATCCATTTCTGTTACTGTGGTCATAAATTAATGCACAAGCAATGATATTGAAAAGTGTGAGTCTGAAGGTTTTGACTGACAAAATTTAATTCAGACTGACAAGATTCTTAAATTGTTCCTGTATATTTTGTTGTCCTGACAAAATTTTCAAAATCTCTGAAAGTGACTAATATGTTTGAAAACTTTCAACATCTGTCATTGTCGGATTTTGTTGCAACCCCCCTTTGGTCAGAAAATTTTACCAAAAAGGTCATTTTCAACCATTTTTAGGGCTGCAACCCCTCCTTTCCAGATGGAATAGTGCAGAACATTAGTCATGGGAGGCTGCAAACCCCTCCCCCCTTTCAAAAATTTCTAGATCTGCCTATGTCTCTGCACAAGGGCTGGTGCTAACCCTGCTTAAATGTCAGTACATTTACTATTTAAAATGGGGCTGATGTATTGAAATAGATGTAAAATTGAGGTTTAATTAACAAAACAGGAACAACCAAACAATCTATAGTGGACAATTTGACACTTTGTCTCTTTTCACCACCTGACAGGTATCATCTTCATCAGTGAGTGGTGATATAGACGGGAAGGTGGAGAGGGAGAAAGACCAGGTCATTGTGGTCCCTGCTGGTACACCGGTTGCTTACAAGTTGTGGGAGTTAGAGGTGAATACTGCCACAGGGACAATAGTGCCTCAACTCATCGTAGACGTCAAAGGCAAATTCTATCATGACGAGAGCCAACCAATGGATGTTGCTGATGGTAATACTATGCGTTCATTTGTATTCAGTTTGTTACAGACAATTTGATTGATTGAAAGCTATTCGAGTTTTGAAACTTCATAATCATATTATTATCAGTATTATTTATTGGGTCAGTTCTTTTTGATGGACATAGTGACTGTGTCAAAAAAGGAAGTTTCATTGGAGAAGTGTTCCCTTTTGGGAGGGCTGTAATTCCCAAATGATTCATTATACGCCGGCAACAAAGTAGGTGGGGGGATATTTGAATCACCTTGTCCGTCCAAAGTAGGTGGGGGGATATTTGAATCACCTTGTCCGTCCATCCATCATGTTTGTTGACACATTCTTGTCCAGAGTTTTTCTCATTTACCTTTCCGTAGATTCCATTAAAATTTTAGATTTAGCTTCATAACCACTTACAGGTGTGCACCTGCCATTTTCATCTATTTGAAGTAATTTTTAAACATTTTCTGGTGTTTTTGCCATTTTGGGGACTTTCTCTTGATACAACCTTGTCATTGGGTTTTTCTCATTTATCTTTCTGTAGGTTCCATTTAGATTTTTTATTTAGCTTTATTAACACACCATTTACCATATTCATATCTTTGGAGACATTTTTCAACATTGTTTGGTGTTTTTGCCATTTCTGGGACTTTGTTCTTCAGATAAAAATTTGTTCTGAGTTTTTCTCTTTTACCTTCCCATAGATTCCATTGAAATTATAGATTTAGCTTCATTATCACATGAAAATGTACCCTTCCCATTTTCATGTCTTTGGAGGTATTTTTCAATAATTTTTTAATATTATATTTTTTTGGGTGTTTTTGCCATGTAGACAGAACGAAAGTCAAAGTTCACGATATAGTCATAGATTGCAAGTACGAAAGTCATAGATCACGATAATTCATGACTGTGCTTATATTAAAAAAAGACCTCTTCTTTCCATATTTTGCTCTAACATTTTGAACTAAGATTTGGTGGCACGAGATGCAGTGATTATGCAGTAAGTCTCAGTTATGCACTAAGATTTGGTGGCACGAGATGCAGTGATTATGCAGTAACACTCAGTTATGCACTAAGATTTGGTGGCACGAGATGCAGTGATTATGCAGTAACACTCAGTTATGCACTAAGATTTGGTGGCACTAGATGCAGTGAATATGCAGTAAGTCTCAGTTATGCACTAAGATTTGGTGACACGAGATGCAGTGATTAACACTCAGTTATGCACTAAGATTTGGTGGCATGAGATGCAGTGATTATGCAGTAACACTCAGTTATGCACTAAGATTTGGTGGCATGAGATGCAGTGATTATACAGTAATCTTCAGTTTTGCAGTAACCCTCTATTATGTATCTGTTTTAGGTCCTGAACTTTTGTCAGCTTCAGTTTTTCAAGAAGATTTGAATCGAATGAAGGAGGTCCTCAAAGGAGCTAAAAGACTTGATAAAGAAAAGAAAGAGAAATACAAATCTCTGATCCTGGACCTTATGCAGCATCTAAGTAACATTGAGCTGATGTCAGAAATAGTAGGTTCTTAGTGTTAGAATAGTAGCACATAGCAATACTTACTACAAGTATACAAGTTGCACATCTGGCTGTTTTATTCAACTTAATTTAAAATTGTTATGTTGTTTGCTTTTGTTTTAAAGCATTCAACTATCCAGAGCACAAATTCATATTGAATTTTTCCTTGTATTTAAAAAATCCTCAGCTATTTAGAGAAAACAAGTTTCAAATTGCAGTTTTGGAAAACTGATGTACACCAAGCAATCTGATTGGCTTAATATCTGAAATGTAAGAGAAAGTTATAATTATGAGCTTCGAAAGATACGTATTTGTTTTTACTTTGTAAATAATCAATGGAATTAAGAATATAGTAGCAGTATTGATAGAAATTAACCTTGATTTGCTAAGGTAAATATAGTTTCTTAATGCTCATATGTCTATCTATGAACAGTTTCTATTCCAGATTTGTTCATGGAACTCTGCTTTCTGTGTGAAATGGAATTACAGTACTTAAACCTGACATATGAATTAGAACGAATTTATTATAATAAGGGAGATAACTCTTATTATATGGAACTTGGTACTATTAGGAGATAGTTAATCAGACTTAATGTTTTTGTCACTGATAATTTACAGTAATACGTAAATGTTTCCTTTTGTTGCTTTTTTATAATATATACATGTAATCGCTACGTATTTACTATTATTAGTTGCCTACTGTATAGATCTCCACTTTGTTTGTCTGAGACATTTTGACTTTCCTGACTTTTTTAAGCAACCATTAAGATTATTGAGTTGAAATTTGGTATGTAACTTTGTATCAATGAGTTACAGTTCAAGTTTGGTCATGATTGACTCAGTTTTGAAGAGTTAAGACCCATAGACTTATGGAAACCAGTGGGGAACATATATTGCTTCAATAATACTGAGTAACTCAATATGCTTGTTCCGTTTGTAGTTAGATGAACTAGAGGGCAAAACAGCAGTCAGTCTTAAAACAAAGCTTTGTAACGTATCAGAAGCAACAAGAAAAACTTTCGGAGAATTTTTGAAATTACTTGATGTCACAGAGGATATACAAGTAAGCTGAAAAATATTTTCAGTGAATTTTATGCAAACTCGTTTTAGCAAATAAATAATGACTATTTGATAAACTGTAATATAGAAAGTATGGGGAAAGAAATTGAAAAACAAAAAAATGTTATGGTGTGTATAAACAATGAAATCAACTTTTTTAGTAACGATAACAGGCGATATTTTTCTTTCACAGAAAATACATTATGTTTGGTATCATTGGAAAGTTCAGTTCAAATGCAGTCATTTGGTGAAAAAAGAAATGAGATATGTCAAGGAATAAAAAAAGTTATGGCTGATCAAAGTCACCAAGGGTGATAACTGTGTGTTGCCATAATTATAAATCATGCAGATTGTCAGCAAAATTGTGTTCCTTGTCTTAAAACTTGCTACAACAAGGTTAGCAAAAATAGCTATGGCCCAGGTAGTGTTACCAAAAATTTCTTCTGTATGACCTTGACCTCTGAGGTGACCTTGAGGTAGTAATGACACCTATGGGTGTATATAACACTTTTTTCAAGCAACATATCTAAATCCGTTTTAGCAGCCAAAAGTTAAAGTCTGAACAGTGTCCACAAACTTTCACTCAACATACCCTTGGAGTTGAGGAGTTCACAAAGCATTTTCAAGGAATTGGATCAATGACCTTGACACATGGCCTCAGATCAATAAGATTCTCATTAGGCCAAGTGTTATCTGTATATAAAGTCACATCAGTCTGTGTTGAAATGGATCGGAGTTGGAGCATAGTGCATGGAAATGATAGTATGTACAGACAAACAGACAGACATGGTGAAACCAGTATGCCCCCACATCTTTGTTAGTGGGGGGTATAATATTAGGATGTCGAAATTACAGCTTAGATACAATTAAAATAGACAGTCGGACAAGCATATCGAACAGACAGACTTTCAAGGCAGTTTCTCTGTCATTTTGTCTGCTTGTTGTTATTGTGATGGATATTGTCATACAGTGGAGTCAGATCTCATACTTTGCATGTATTATTCAAATATAAATATAAAATATAAAACATGTGTTGATAGTATTAAAACTGTGACAGACAGACAAATAACAGACAATTGACAAAGAAATCCTCAAGCGTCATTTGCTACAAACTACACAGGTGACACAACAATCAAGTCATGTCAGGTGACAATTTTATTTATTTGATGCGGTTAGTAATACAACTAAATTTCCATTCTTGTGCTCCCCGAATACTTTCAAGTCGGGAGAGCATATACTTATATAGTCACCGTCGTGTCCGCGTGTCTGTCCGTCCATCCGGGCTCATATCTCCTATACCTTTCATCAGAATTTGATCATATTTTACCAAAATATTAAAGGAACATGCGATAAGAAATGATTAACTGCACATATGCATACCCCTACAAAAATATTCAAATTTACACTTTAACTAACACCTTTCATGTAATAATCGCTAGATTTGTAAGCGTATGTTTACACTGCGGCAACTAGGACAGAGCCTCGTTGCGAGTTTGGCTGTTATCGTTATTTTTAGTCATCATGTAATGTAATCTTTTAGGCACTTGGGTTGTGTGCGAGAAGTCCCAAATTCTGCAATCTGATTAAAATTGTATCTTTATTCCACTTCCCTATTTGTCCGAGTGCAGATAAAGATCTGGCAAAACTCCGTAAGGGGTCACATCCTGGTAAACTCTGACGTTCAAGTCACTGAAACCATTATTTCCCATAGCCAATCAATGACTTGGCTAGGTACGTGATAGTGATGCAGTATGTCACAAACACTATTCAAAAACTATCCTGTAAGTCAGGCTTGCACTGAAGTGAAATATGTGAACACGGGGAATTTGTTTCTGATCCACTGATTGGCTGAAAATCGTTGTACACCAGAACATGACTCCTTATGGGGTTTCGCCAGTTCTTTATCTGCAATAGAACAAATAGATAAGCAGAGTAAAGATTTGGTTTTAATCAGATTGCTAGTTCTAGTCCCACTGGTGGCATGCTGGTATCCGGTCTATTGGATGAGACAGTGAAAACCAATGTCTTTTGTTATGGTAGACCAGGCACTACAAGATCCCTCACCACTTCAGATGGGTCCTTTGCAAAGGTCTTAATTTCTTTGCAATCACCATAAGGCCATTAATTTGTATGTGATGTAAAAATAAAACCAAGAGGTATTGGAGCCAAACATACAATGAAATATAAGAACAAAATCTCTTTTAAATAATTCTTGTAAAAAGTAGTACAACAAAATCAGACATACAAACAGTAAAAAATAATAAAGGTATCGTGCACAAAATAAATCATGTAAAATATATAGATAGATATATTATTGTTTTACGTCGTGCCGGTAATATTTCACCCATATGGCGTCAGTCAAATCATGTTAAAAAAATATTAAAGTTATAAAGGAAGTCATAAGATTAATTCATGAGATATGTTTCTATAGATGGGCGCAGTTCTAACATAACAGTCATACACGTTAATGCAAAAAACTGGTCAGGACTGCTATAGCACACGTGCCAGGACCGCGTGTCTGCGTTATCGCGATCTATTCCTTTATGCCCTCGGTCCAGTCGCATTCTTTCTATTCAGTGGTATGAAGGGAGGAAATAAAATGGATCTAATTAACTCACCGCAAATGTCGCCATATATACGTGTATTAAATGTAATGTGAAAATGACACTCCGTGTTTAGGGTTTCATATGTAATATAAGAAAGGAAATTACTGTGTAGACATGCAATAAAGGTATTTATGAAAACCTTCATCAGTTTATACTATAAGCAATCGAACGTGGCTGTCAAGTGCGTTCACTCAGCAAACAAGCGTGTTAACGTGGTCTCAAAATTAAGTTCACGTGGAAATCTGTGTTAACGAAAAGGTGTGTGCTCAGCAGTACTGAGCGCACGAGGAAAGCAAACTTCACGTGAATGCTTTCTTAATGTAATGTTATGTTAGGACTGCACCTCACTGTACCTTAATGTTTTGTTTGAACTGTTAATAACAATTCATTCATATTGTTTTAATTACAGCAAGTACCTTTACAACTGAAAGGGGAAATGACTCCACTATTTCTTGCCACAGCCTGTTTGTTTGATGCATTGGATGAACTCTCCACATTGGAGGTAGATTTAGTTCAGGAGTGCCTCCGACATCAGTCGCAGATTGATCTTGTTACACACATGGTACGTTATTGTATCACTAGAATTCTATCGCTACGATCCGATAGTAGCTGTAGCATACTTACTAAGTGGACTGAAGCATACTTACTTAGGGGACTGAAGCATACTTAGTGGACTGAAGCATACTTACTTATTGGACTGAAGCATACTAAGCTAGTGGACTGAAGCATACTTACTTAGTGGACAGAAGCATACTTACTTAGGGGACTGAAGCATACTTACTTAGTGGACTGAAGCATACTTACTTAGGGGACTGAAGCATACTTACTTAGGAGACTGAAGCATACTTACTTATTGGACTGAAGCATACTTACTTAGTGGACTGAAGCATACCTACGTAGTGGAATGAAACATACTTACTTAGGGGACTGAAGCATACTTACTTAGTGGACTGAAGCATACTTACTTATTGGACTGAAGCATACTTACTTAGTGGACTGAAGCATACTTACTTAGTGGATTGAAGCATACTTACTTAGGGGACTGAAGCATACTTACTTAGTGGACTGAAGCATACTTACTTAGGATACTGAAGCATACTTACTTCGTGGACTGAAGCATACTTTCGTAGTGGAATGAAACATACTCACTTAGGGGACTGAAGCATAGTTACTTAGCGGACTGAAGCATACTTACTTAGTGGACTGAACATACTTACTTAGTGGACTGAAGCATACTTACTTAGGGTACTGAAGCATACTTACATAATGGAGTGAAACATACTTACTTAGGGGACTGAAGCATACTTACTTAGCGGACTGAAGCATACTTACTTAGGGGACTGAAGCATACTTAGCTAGTGGACTAAAGCATACTTACTTAGTGGACTGAAGCATACTTACTGGGGGGACTGAAGCATACTTAGCTAGTGGACTGAAGCATACTTACTTAGGGGACTGAAGCATACTTACATAATGGAATGAAACATACTTACTTAGGGGACTGAAGCATACCTACTTAGGGGACTGAAGCATACTTACTTAGGGGACTGAAGCATACTTAGCTAGTGGACTAAAGCATATTTACTCATTGGACTGAAACATTCTTACTGGGGGGACTGAAGCATACTTAGCTAGTGGACCGGAGCATACTTACTTAGGGGACTGAAGCATATTTAGCTAGTGGACTAAAGCATACTTACATAATGGAATGAAACATACTTACTTAGGGGACTGAAGCATACTTACTTAGGGGACTGAAGCATACTTAGCTAGTGGACTAAAGCATACTTACTTAGAGGACTGAAGCATACTTACTTAGGGGACTGAAGCATACTTTCTTAAGGGACAGAAACATACTTACCTAGGAGACTAAAGGGTTGCATATTTTAGTCCAGTATCTACCTCATGTAGTTGTGTATCTTGACTATTGGTTAAGACAGAACAAACCAAGAGCAAAGGCTGTGAAAGATTTCTAATTGCTTTGAGTAGACCTGTATCAGGGTCATAATTATATGAGTGAAATAATCTTAACGTAACATACAATAACAAACAAACTGTGTGTGCATGTTTTTCTCATCAATTTGAGCAGTGGTATATTTATGTATGTTTATAAAAATAATGCATATATTTTTCAATGTCCGTCATTTGATGGGACACATTATGTCTGTCCATTCATCCACACTTAACACCTGGTCTGAGGCATAGTTTCTACATGTCATGTTGGATTAACATCATACTTGGTAGAAATGGTCATTAGGGGAAATTGGTGTGTCATAGTCATAACCTTGAAACAAGGTTATATTTGCAAGGTCAAAGTCAGTGCATATGATGGGTAAACACTTGTCCGAGCCGTAAGCTTTTTCCCTCTTACATGGATTCAATCTGATTAAAACCATATCTTTATTCCACTTCTCTATTTGTTCCATTGCGCATAAAGATCTGGTGAAACCCCATAAGGGGTCACGTTCTGATGAACTCTGATTTTCAGCCAATCAGTGGATCGCAACAAAATCCTAGGGATGAAATTAATATCCCCAGTGTGAGTGACCCACAAGGTAGTTTTTGAACGGTGTTTGTTACATATTGCGTCACTATGACATTGCAAGTTCATATCTTCAAGGTCAAGGTCACAGTATTAATGTCTCCCGCATCAGTTTAATTAAGCGAAGCATGTATTATGCAACGTTAGGCGCTGCTCTTATATACTTTTGATATACAAAAGAAATAAACCTGTTGGAAATCTGACATATGAATTTCTTAACTATTTCCAATGAATTTGAAAATGCTCTTTCACTCTTGCAAAATAGCAGTCGATACCTTTCATATTCAAAACATTTTACTTTTTAAAGTGTTTTGAAATACAAACATCTACACCCCTCTAATTGAACAGGATGACCATAATTCACCCAAATGATGGAGTTTTTTTGTCCTGTGTAAAGGGTACACCTCCATCCAATGAAAATGATTAGATGCATTCCTGAAGTCTGTTTGAGGTACTTGAGGTCACCTTGAATTAGACATAAATAGGAATACAATACAATTGTTTTACATGTATTTCCAGTGTGAGAATGCGGTGCTCAAACAACAAAGTCCACAGGAACACAATCTTACCGAGGAGTCCATTGGATATAAACTCCTGAAACACATTGGATTTAAGATGCTTGGAAAGCAGATTGTCTCACCTGAAGTGCTGCCACCTATACTAGATGAGATGTTTTGTATACTATTTGTATTTTGCAATGACAAGTAATGCAGCCACTCTGAAGTTAAAATTTACCCAGGACCATGGCTAATGGTGATCAGTTTTATTGAAATCACTTCCTTATTGTTTAATTATCACCCATAGAAACGACTGTTTGGTGATCACCTAAAGCTATATACTTGTTTATTGCTTGATTATTGCCATAGCTGTACAGAAATGGCTTCCAGACTGCTTTTTGATCACCTAAAACTTTGTAAATCTTGATTACTGGATTATCACCCATAGTTGTACAGAAACTGCTTCCTGACCACATGGTGATCACCTGAAACTTTCTACTTCTTGATTGCTTGATTATCACCCATAGCTGTTCAGAAACTGCATCCAGACTGCTTGGTGATCACCTGAAGCTTTATAATTCTTGATTGCTTGAATATCACCCAAAGCTGTTCAGAAACTGTGTCCACGCTGCTGGGTGATCACCTGAAGCTTTATAATTCTTGATTGCTTGATCATCACCCAAAGCTGTACAGAAACTGTGTCCATGCTGCTGGATGATCACCTGAAGCTTTATAATTCTTGATTGCTTGATTATCACCCAAAGCTGTACAGAAACTGTGTCCACGCTGCTGGGTGATCACCTGAAGCTTTATAATTCTTGATTGCTTGATTATCACTCAAAGCTGTACAGAAACTGTGTCCATGCTGGTGGCTGATCACCTGAAGCTATATCATTCTTGATTGCTTGAGATCACTTAAAACTTTATACTACTTTATTGCTTGGTGACCGTCTGAAGATAAATAATTCTTGATTCCTTGGATATCACCTAAATCTTCGTACATTTTGACTGTTTGTTGATCAGCCATAGCTGCATAGAAACCAATTCTTGAATGCATGGAAATCACACCTAGCTGTATGAAAACATATCTTGAATACTTCAAGCCAACCTTTAAAACAGTTGGTTGGTATTTTCCTGACAGATCCCAGGATTTGCGTGTTTTGGGTTTTTCGTTTTTCATTATTTTTGTTTTGTTGACTGGATTGCAAAGCAAGTGTGGTCTGTTTTCTTTGTTTTAGTTTTTTTTAATCAAAACTTGCATGTACATGTTGTATTAGCTCACATGAACTAAGGGCTAAGGTGAGCTATCTGAGCTATTGCTCACCTGAGTGAGCTGTTGTCATAGTGTGTAGTTCTTCCTTAGACACTCTGTCTGTAGACTTTTCATACTTTCAGCTTCTTCTTCAGAACTGCTAAAGGGATTTTAATCAAACTTAGTAAGGATGAAGTATCAAAGATCCACTACAAACATTGTTATTGTTTTTGCCAGATCTGTCAAAGGGTTGTTCCAGGCTGGACCCACATAGACCTTGAGAAAAGTTGTTTTTTGTTCAATTAAATAAAATTTTTTAACCTTTTTTTTTTATTTTTCTTTTATGGTTTTCAAGTAAATGTTTAGATTTTCTCCTTATAGGTTGCTTATAATGCATTAATATCATGTATTTTATCTGATTTAAATGTAAATGAAAGGAAATAAAACACAAAAATGATATACAGAATTTCTTAGAAAACATAGAAAAGGGGGATGTATATAATAAGAATTTAGAAGTACTTATGGTTCCCTGCAAATGTTTGCTGTTTTTCAACCAAATCTGTCAAGAGGTGAATTCACGATGTGACATCATAGTTCATAGAGGTTTTACTCCTTTAACAAACCCCTCTTTACTGGCTGCATGGATCATCAAACCTATTGCATCAGAGTGATATAGAAGGAGGTCTTAAGAAGAGTTATTGTTTTTTGGTACCCATTTCAAATCAAATTTTTTACCTTTTTCTTTCTTAAGTTTATTTGGACTTTGTCATTTCCACACATTTTTTGTGTCTTTTTATTGATTCATTTGATACAGAGAAGCAATAAAGTATTTACCCGGTACATGCTAACATTTGTTTGAAATTTCTATTTCAAGGTTTATCTGAAAGTGTCATGTGAAAATTTTGTTCTGGATTTAATTTTTTTTGTCATTTTCTTGATGTATTGAATATATATAGAAAAGCTATAAGGTATTTATTTTGCCAACCTTTATTAGACAATATCTATTTGAGGGATTATTTCTTGGGGGTGTTTTTAACGACTTTTTTTCTTACTAGATATAGGCCAATTCTGTATGCTGAAGGGAAGCAGTTCAAAGTGTGCTGAAGACAATTTTTGGTGTTTATTTTATTCCAAAACATCTGAATTATTATTCATAATCTTTTTCACATATTTATGTACCATTGTCCTGAATTATTGAATGTAGAGAAACAATTAAGTTTACAATTTTTTTCTTTTGTTTTTGTCAGAAGTCAACAACACAATAGGCTAGAAAATAATTGTATTTATCTGTGAATTTCTACATGCATGCATTTATTTGTGAGTGAGCAGATTGTTCTCGGTTAGGATATAGGCTCACTTGGGTCTCTTGTTACTATTACAGACTTACTCAAAATCCTCCATCTTAATTAAACCCTATTGGAAGTTAAGAAAAGACTGGTATTGGGTCACCAATACAAAACGTAAATATTGCATATCAGATTTTCCATAAGTTTCATCTATGCATGTATTTAGATAGACATCAGTGTTATATAACGGACCTGATTTGAAGGAAAATAAAAACCACTGGACATTAAAAGAAATAACACAAATCTGCGGCAAAAAGTGTTGGAGTAATTTCTTTTAGTATATTTTACTTCCCTTTGCAGGACTACTTATTATATCTTACACTGGACATTACCTGGTATAATTTTTCAGGATGGTGTATACGTACCACTTCAGTATTCACCATTGATCTACTGCATGCATAGTACTTTATTATAATTGCCTGTGCCAACTCTGCTTATTCAGTATTGTATTGACCTCCTCTATTTGTATATAATTACATGTATATATATATAGTTTCATTTCATAGTTTAGTTTCATTTCATAGTTTCATTTGTGACATACGAGACTGCATCCTCAAAATTTTCAGGAAAAGTATTTCTTTAGGCATAAGATAATGTAAATCCATTCAAGCACTGCCATATGATCAACCGCTTTAACACTGCCATTCGCCAACATTTAGATACACGAATGTATCACATGCATGCTAGATATGTGCATTGTAAAATTAACGACAAGAATATGAAAGTTTTATGGAAAGGGATGTTTTGAATCCTCTTAGCTCCACAAGCCTCTTGGTTAAGATCTACTCCTTTGTGTGTGTATATGTTTATTATTTTGATACTTGTACACGATTGTCCAAGGAAAACCTAACGCATCGCGATACATCTTTATCAAACGCAGCGCTATGCATTCATTTTCTCAGCAAGAGGCAAAGGCCAAACTCTTAATTTATACTCAGAAGGTGATGGGTTGTGAAGTTATGAGTTAATGATCTTACAATTTACAGACAAGAGTGTCCTTATGTGTCCCAGTGCACGTCTGTGATCTTTGCAAGGTTAAGACAAAGGAGGAGGAGGAGGGAGGTTGGGAACCCTCCCCTGGACCTCTCCATGAAATGTCTTACATACCGCAGTTCATGGACCGTGCCTTAGGAATCCTCGATGCCATTTTGATGGTTTGGGGCTACAGGATAGTCTGTCTATCATGAACTCTATAAATAAACAATGAAAATAAATCATTGTTTGATATAGCCCGTATGTCCATGTTGTGTAACTGGCATGTGTAGTGACCCTGACCTTTATCCTTCAGTATTTATGGCTCGCTCTGTTTGTCGTTTGTTTGTTTTATAGTACATTCAGTTTCTGTGAAACTTGGGGTGATGTTTGATTTGATTTGTTGTGGGGCTAAATGTTCAAACCAAGAAACTCACGATTCCATGTCTTGGTTACATCTTAAGTATCAATCAAGGAATTGATTTTCTAATAAGTTACACGAAGTTGATTTTGATATTGTTGAGAAGGGATGGAACTATAGGTTTTCCTTTTCTCTACTTTTTGTTTCTACGGAAACGGTTTCCACTTTCCGTTTCCAGACAATCTACAGAATATTTCCACTTTCCTTTTTGTTTTTGTTTGTTTGTTGTCATTATTATTATTAATTTTTTTTTTTTTTTGCTATACTTTTACTTTTTATTATCATCATCATCGTCATT
This sequence comes from Pteria penguin, assembly GCA_035048485.1. Taxonomy (NCBI): domain Eukaryota; kingdom Metazoa; phylum Mollusca; class Bivalvia; order Pterioida; family Pteriidae; genus Pteria; species Pteria penguin. The sequence goes on from CM068593.1 coordinate 27,427,532, forward strand.
CTTTTGTATGTAAAGAAATATGCACAATGTATCTCGTACAATCATGACAGAAGTTGGAAAAATCCTAAATGTAACCTACACGACCATTGATGATCGGAGGATGCTATATGAGGAAGACATTTTATGACATCTGTAATTCTTTGAACAACTTTCAGTGAGAGTCTCACATATGCATATCTTTTCTTATTGCACCAGTGCAAAACTCTGAAAAGTGCTGGAAATAGTGTTTTCCAAAGCTGTATGAGTCATTTTGCACACCAGCTGGTGCCGCCACTTTTTCATGAAAATACCATTCTAAAAATTGATGATCAAAACAGATACACATGTATATTCTGCTGTATGTAACATTTATGCTATTTCTTTGTTCGGCAGAGATTATGAAGGACAAATGTGTTCTAATGTGCAATAAAATAATTACAAGTTACTATCATTTTATTGTGTATGACAGAAATGAATCCAAGATTTTAATAAGAGGGCATGGAGCACAAGAATTCGGACTTCCTGATGACGTTTGGTTAAGACGGGAAGAGTGTTCCATGTCCCATTTTCTCAAAAACTGTCATTGGATGGTAAAGTAATATATACATATAGCATTAAGGATCCGATGATATGATGAGCAATCTCTTTACGGTAAAATACACATGTAACTTGGTTGCAGGGTAGGCCCTTTATAAACTGCACTCACAATTGTAAAATTAGGCCACGCACAGTCGAACCAGATATGTATTTTCTAAAGAGAAAGTTACAAAACTGAATGCCACTTTGATAGCTTAAAGGGGACGAAAGAATTTCTCCTATGCTGACAATGACCTTGACCATACTATATTACCATAAGACAAGACTATCAAGGGTATGTCACATTGATTGATTGATTATTGTTTTACGTCACACCACTAATATTTCACGTGTATGGTGACGGCATCTGCCTGATGCGGGGCATACAAATTTAGACATTTGCAATGGACCCACCCGAAGCAGTGAGGAATCTTTTACGTGCCACGCTTACCGTGACACGGGACCTCGGTTTTCACTGTTTCATCCGAAAGACAGAACACCGGTGCGCCCAGGGCGGGAGTTGAACCCGGGACCTCTCGGTCACGTGCTGAACACCTTATCCACTAGGCCACATAAGCTTGCTGTTACTACAACACCTGAAGGAATGAAACATTACAGGTTTGTGATAAAAATATCAGAAGGTATATATACGTGTGTAGATTTAATGTACCATATGCGCATTTCGACAACTTGTGTCTTTAGTGATGCTGTAGGACGACACTTGGAAACAAACCAAGACGTGCAGTACAATTTGAAGAGTTGTCATTATGAGCTAATGACAGAATATGTACAATAGAATTATTACAACAAATTGAAAGATGAAAAGTTTAGAAGATGCATTCAATGAATAATTATTATGAAATACACCTTAACATATTTCATTTCTTAACATTGGATGTTATTGGAAACGAGGAATACAACTTTCTTACTTTGGAGTTCCACACGTACATGTATATACATTCGGATAAATTCCGAAACTGTTGAGTTCTAAAGCATTAATATTTGAAAAGCTAACTAAATGCCAAATTGACCTGTACGTAAGAGGTAAGCGGGTGTGGCCTAGTGGATAAGGTGCTCGGCTTTTCATCGTAAGGTCCGGGTTCGACTCTCGCCCTGGGCACAGCGGTGTTCTCTCCTTCGGATGAGGCAGTAAAAACCGAGGTCCCGTGTCACGCCTACCGTGACACGTCAAAGATCCCTCGCCGCTTCGGGTGGGTCCGTTGCAAAGGTTTAAATTTGTATGCAATACATCAGGCAGATGCCGTCACCATATACGTGAAATAATCGTGGAGTGACGTAAAACAATAATCAATCAATCAATCTGAACGTAGGAGGTAAAGAACCGATACATGGAGTTGTAATCATGAATTAATGACAAAGTATGTAGGATCAAATTATGGAGCGCACTTACAAATCGGACGAAACCAGGAGTGGTAATCTATAGCATTTCCTAATTATATATTATATACAAAATATAAAGTGTAGGCCATGGCGACTCTTGGAGAATATGTATGCTGGCAGTGTAGCATGATTAAAATGTACAAGTCTACATGTCCAGTGAGTGTACATGTATAATTTGGTTGGACCTGGGACGGTTGACCGGTTTTTGGTTTTTTTTTTTTTTTTGTTTTTTTTGTTTTTGGTTATATTTAAATTATATGTATGTGTATGTGAATGTAATTTCATAGTAACGGCATCTGCCTGGTGTAAATTTGACCTATTTAACGGCCTCCTCAATGAAGTAATGGACCTTTTACGAAGACGTCTACGAGTTGCCAATAGCGCTCGAACCCGGAATCAATAGCACTCGAACCCGGAACTTCTCGGCTCCGACCCATGCACACTACCAGATGAGGAATGTTGGCTCTGTCCATGGCATTTATTTCAAATAAGAGAAAGTACTAGACTGCTAATGTCTGTTTTCATATATGTCATGTTCTAATTTTTTAATTTACTTACCCGGGGGGGGGGGGGGGGGGGGTGCCCGAATAGCGTGTTGATATCTATTGTCCTGGAACTCGCCTCACATGCATGTACATGTACATGTATCAAATGTTAAGTAGATCTATACACCATAATAGGATGAGTGGTATTGTCTGCTACTGGACTCGGTCCCACGGCTATTACTATGATTCATTTATTCAGAAATAATTTAATTTTTTATGAAACAAGAAATTTGATTGGCCGTTGAAAGCATGTTAAAGCTTCATAAATTGGTTTGGTTGGTCGCTAGGAGCAACTAGCTATGCGGATATTTTCCTCCGCTCTTGTTGTTACATTTTCATTTGCAGTTTAAAAAAGAATCTAATGTTGATAATTCAAATTATTCAAATTATTCAAATTATTCTAGACTTTAATGAAATTATCAGGGTTAACTTTAACAATTTTGTAATTTATTTAGATGTGATTTGGTTTGAGGCGGTGCACACTTTTTTGTAATCCGCGAAGTTTGCACCGCAGACCATATTATATCTAAATAAATTGCAAAATTTATCAAGTTAATTCTTAAATGAGGTTTTATATGTATCTGAGTAAATACTTCCAAAGTACCGAGCTAGTGTCAAAATAAATTACTAAAATATAACACCAAGTGGATTAAGAAAATGTATATATTTATCTTTTGTTTTGTATTATATAATCTATATATGTATGTTTGTTTATTTATTCATTTAGTAGTAGTAGTTGTTGTTGTTTAGTTCTAGTAATAGTAGTAGTAGTAGTAGTTTATTTAGTAGAATAAGTAGTAGTTGTTGTTGTTTAGTAGTAGTTGTTGTTGTTGTTATTTAGTAGTAGTGGTAGTAGAAGTTGTTCTTGTTGTTTAGTAGTAGCAGTAGTGTAGTAGTAGTAGTAGTAGTGTAGTAGTAGTAGTAGTAGTAGTGTAGTAGTAGTAGTGTAGTAGTAGTAGTAGTAGTAGTAGTAGTGTAGTAGTAGTAGTAGTAGTGTAGTAGTAGAAGTAGTAGTGTAGTAGTAGTAGTAGTAGTAGTAGTAGTAGTAGTAGTAGTAGTAGTGTAGTAGTAGTAGTGGTAGTAGTAGTGGTGTAGTAGTAGTAGTGTAGTAGTAGTAGTAGTAGTGGTGTAGTAGTAGTAGTGGTGTAGTAGTAGTAGTGTAGTAGTAGTAGTGTAGTAGTAGTAGTAGTAGTAGTAGTAGTAGTGTAGTAGTAGTAGTAGTAGTAATAGTAGTAGTAGTAGTAGTAGTAGTAGTAGTAGTAGTAGTGTAGTAGTAGTAGTAGTAGTAGTAGTAGTAGTAGTGTAGTAGTAGTAGTAGTAGTAGTAGTAGATGTTGTTCTTGTTGTTTAGTGGTAGTGGTAATCGTAGTAGTAGTTGTTTTTGTTTAGTAGTAGTAGTAGTAGTTGTTGTTGTTGTTGTTTAGTAGTAGTAGTTATTGTTGTTACTGTTGTTGTTTAGTAGTACTTTATTTAAAAGTAGTAGTAGTAGTAATTATAGTATAATTATTATTAGTAGTAGTGGTAGTAGATTATGGTGCTGTTGTTGTTGTTGTGTAGTAGTAGTCGTAGTAGTAGTAGTAGTAGTAATAGTAATAGTCCTTTTTAAACATACAATTAGGCAGCTTTACTTGGTCCATGGGACATCGAGTGGTAGTCTCCTAAAGACAGGGAGAGATTCAAGAATGTTATACACCGCAGATATTTCTGACCCCGATCTTTAAGTAAGATATGAGTTTTGTCACATTAAAAAGACAATAAGCCGAGAAGGATCTTGTTTATCTGAATCATTAATATCAGTGATATAGACATATGCATTTAAAATGGTACATTCATCTTCTCACATTACGATATGCACACACTTGAAGCAAACAGAAATCATTAAGGCACATCCTAATGGTAATATATGCACACCGACTTCAGTATACTGTGATAATTGCATTAAGGACCGGCCCTACATTGTCTCCTCCAAGTGCACTTAATTTATGGATCCCTCGACTAGGATTTGACAATTTATATATGTTTGGTGTCACTTTTATGGGCCATTTTTAGACGTCACCTGAATACACAATTATCATATATATAAGGAACTGACAGCCACTTAAGGGTTCTTTTATGGTCGTGTGGCTCCGACTGTGTAGTCAGGTACCGGGTTCCTGGTACAGTGGTCTACCCCCTTAATCGGTCTGAGGGAAAGAGAGAACCGTAAGTACATACATATAAGTTGCGTCTGTGTGTATGTGTTTCTCAGAAATACGCACAATTTCTGGTGTCCAAATTATGACTGATTTAATTTTAAATTGTATCATATTTGGATGTGTTTTTATTTATTGTGCCATAAAATAGATGCTTACATTATTACCAAGATAAGAAAATAAATAAAAATAAATCAGTAAATGAATATGAAACATAAGTACCTTATTTACTTCAGTAACCGTAATTTTTTAGCATTGTGATATGCAGTAAGGAATGGGATATGAAGTTATACTATAGTGGATATGATCATATTGGGAGCGTGGCGCTTACATTAAAAAAACGAAAATTAGCGACGACTTCTTTTGTACATTTAACTGTCAAGCGCCTTAATTTGTAGTCAGGAATATGCCGAGATTTAGCCTATGGTCCCAAATGAATTTTAAATTGCTTTGTCGTTTATGAATAGAAATAACAGAAGTGTACGCGTGTAATTAGTTAGGATATTAGATGTTTCGACGAGGCTTTATTATTTCTCTGTCGGGTTGAAGTGTTTTAATTTAAAACATAAATAATTACGTCAGACTGAATTACTGAATGCCTCCCTTCCTCAAATTTATGATAATTTTTAGTTTAATATTTATTTATTTGTTATGTACAACATATGGCATTATATACAGTGCATGTTAGGATTCGAAAACAAGCATATGCTTATATTGATTCATATCCTAAAGAAAAATAAAGAGCATAAAGCAGTCACATATCGACCTTCAGTATGTAATAACTTTTGGTCTTAAGAAAGAAATTATCATAAAAAGTCGAAAACGAGGCGAAAAGACAAAGAGAAGGGAAGGGGATATCATATAGACTACAGAAAATATTTTCCATAAATATTTAGGTGGAATTTGTTGCACTGAAGACATTTTGATGAGACAATAGTTTGCAAAATAAAACCAATTCAATTTTCGTGATATATATGAATAGAGGTACAAAACAACCATTCTGGAAGCAGTATAGGTGTTCAATCGGGTATAATATCCAATATTCTAATTCGATATCATCCTTAGATTGTTATAATAAAGTTTAAACATAAAAAATGTTTTTAAACTTCAGTATAACATTTTTATTCAGAACAGACTTATTTAAGTCAGACTGAAGTATTGAGAGTCTTCCTTTTTAAATTCAGCTGTTTTTCGAGGAAACAACCTAAGTGATAAGGTGAATATAAAAACTTTTAAAGTTTTATACCCTACAATTTGGTATAATTTAAAAAATTAGGGCATGTAAAACAAAAACTGTATTTTTGTCGTATGGCTGAAGTTATTAACTTTGCGTTAATAACACTTTTTGTTGCTTCAGCCCCCCGGAGATATCAAAATAAAAAGAAAATACTTCGTAAATAAAGAGGGTATTCCATAAATACAAACATAACCTGACCACGCGCATGCGCAGTTTAATCAAAAAGAAATACGATGAAAGGAAACCCCAAAAGAAAGCAATTTCAGTAAGAACTAACTTTAGCAGGTCTTAATGCAGATTTTAATAAGTTACTCGTCAAGTTTATTTACCTCGCCCTCCTTAATGCGGCTTCCAAGTAAGATCACGTGATAACTTGATTGTAAACATTCTGTTTACAAACATCGCGTTTTAGACAGCCGTATCTCACTTAATACGACGAATTTGATCACAACATTTGCAAGGGCATTTTTTAAATATGTTTTAGGCTTATACATATAATAAAAACAATTTAGAATAAATTTACCTATAATATGCTAACATAGGGTATACAGCTTTAATAAATCATAATTTTCTTTATAAGTGCTTTTATTTTGCACACAGTATGATAAAATTGATAAATAATTGTATGCTACGATTTGTTAATTTATTTTGTTTTATTTATTTATCAATTAATTTATTATTTATTTTGTTTTTGTACATTGGGGTGTAACATATTGAAAATGAATTTCCTTCCATGACCTAAATTTATCAGTTTTCTCTACCACGCATGCGCACTGGCATACATTTTAGTATTCGTCATTTTGGGGTACAGATCGTCAGACTAATCACGTGATCAGATGAATATATCATTTTGAATACCACAAAATAAATACAATATACACAGCTACAAAGATTAATTTCGGGAGTCAAAGTGCTAAGGGAACTTTTCCCCCTCAATTTCCAATGTCCGTCAGTCCTGACCTCACATCGCACATACGTTGACCTATACTTTATCACTTTTACCTCACCGGAGTCAAATATTTTAGTCAGCTGATTGCTCTTTTGTTACAAAATACAAACCCTACTTCCACTATCCGTCGTCTATGACCAGACTTGTTTTATGGCAAAATTAATGAAATAACAGTTTTAGCTCATTCCAATACCCATGTTTTTGTTGTATTCTTCCAAGACTCGCTTGATCAAGGATTAAGTAACGAACACACTATACCAAATCTGATTTTGACGTCGTTAGATGTAGTACAGAATGCTGTGAGTAGTGGTGTACGTTATTATAATGCATGGACATACCCAGGGCGAAAAGCTGTGAGGATAACAACCCCTTCCTTGTAATATGTCAAGTTTTATATTTAAAAAAAACAAAGAAACAAACAAAAAAAAAAAACCACACAGAAAAAAGCCTCTATTCCAATGATGACTTTTGTCAAGTACCTGATAAGCAAATGAGATTTCATGTGAAGTTCAGTTGCTATAGGAATTTTAACATACCATTCTTTTACCTAATACAGTACATGTAGAAGAAGCCAATGTGAATGAGGTGCTGGGCTTATGACCGAGAGGTCCCGGGTTCGACTCCCACCCTGGGCACAATGGTGCACTGTCTTTCGGATGAGACAGTAAAAACCCAGGTACCGTGTCACGGCAGGTGTGGCACGTAAAAGATTCGTCACTGTTTCGGAAGGGTCCGTTGCAAAGGTAAAAATTTCTATGCATTGCATCAGGCAGATGACGTCACCATATACGTAGTTAAAATAATCGTGGAGTGACGTAAAAAAATCAATCAATCAAATATGTGTACAGTGTATCTGTGTCCTTTGTTTGGTGGATTGAGGGTGGTTTCATGGTACTTGATTCGGGACAACCGTGATCTCTCTCTCTCTCTCTCTCTCTCTCTCTCTCTCTCTCCGAATCCTTTATTTATCAAACGTTGAAGTAGCAAACGGTCAATGAACTCAATTGAACGCTGTAGATATATATACTACTATACTTTATGCTAATTAGCATTTATCTCATAATATTTGGATAATTTCATAATACATGTATGCATGGGTATGCCTTTAATTGGGCCCGAATCGGCAACATCAAGTTTCTTGTATATTGTATGTATGTACACACACACACACACACACCACACATACACACACACACACACACACACACACACACACACACTTGAGTCTAAGAAATCGATATTATTGATACTCAAAGCGCATGCCCAGAAAAAAAAAATAAAAATATGTTAATGATGAAAAAGACATCGTATCTATACAGGTGCATAAAACGATACTATGTACAAGGAAATGATATTCTTCGCTGACAAAGGGACTATTTTGTGGTCTGTCTGTACTGTTTATTTTCTGTGCGTCTTATTCGGACAACATCTTATTTCACTTTACCTTGATATACACATAAAAATACACGAGCACGTACATACAAACAAGTAAATGAAACAATACACCCGGAAATGAAATACTCTGCGGTGATGGACTACTTTGTCGGCGTTGTGTTCGTCATTTAACATAGTGACGTATGAATACATTTACATTGTATTTCCACGCGAGACCACCATTCATAAATATTGAATTAATAGAGGAAGATGATCAGAGTAATGTTTGTATAGGTATGCAGACTCATTAATTTTTATACTGTCAATCTGAAACCGGGAATGTGTGTCATATATGCAAACAACACCACATCACGTGTTCAAGACAGATGAATGCAGGTCTTGTTGAATATTTTGCCAACATTATGACAGGTGCTTGTTTAATAAGTTTCTATTTTTGTTTGTCATTTTCACTTTCATTCGTTGCAAAGGCATTTGAAGGAGAAGAAAAGATGACGTATCAGAGTTTTAATAAATGGCAATTTTCTACGCATTTCCACCGCAATTGTAGCAAGTGACAGCTTGGCCACATCATAAAATCGTGCCCTATACACAGCATGAGTGATGTCAAATTCTACCAGTGACCTGGTATAAAGCCACAACAGAAATGTGCTATTCTCTCCCCGTACTTTCACCCGTAGGCATATTGTTTTTCTGTATGATAAATCCATTTTACGCAGCGGAATCCAATCATTGAACATCCTCGAGCAACTGATTTGGCCAATCAGAATCTTTGTTTTATCTGTAGCTGGCATAACACCATTGAGTTGACAATAACTCGCCACATTTAGGTCAAACGTTTATTGTCCAGCTAAGACCAATCAACACTGGATCCGCATAATGAATAATCTTCTGTGGTTGCTGCAACGCAAATATATCAAAGATGATAAACTGGGATTTCATTGGCTGAAAGCAAGTGATGAATTAAGACAGCTTCATTAATCTTAACGGCAATCGTAACAGTTTGATCATTGACCTCTCTGTATGAATGCTGTAACCACGCCTCCTGCGATAGACAACTCCCTTGTTGCTAATCTGCGTCAAGCTTTCAATAGTTAAGATGTCCCCTAAGACAAAAGACAGCGTGATTCTTCGCGAGATTACACATATATTTTACTTAAAATATGGGAAATTCATTGGTATTATGTGATAGGGTTTAATAGCAGGGTTATATTTATTAAGTTAATGATATTTTTCATGTTTCTGTCTTAAACACTATCCATGTCTAATTTCGGTCAAACTGTTATAGTTGGTATTTTTCTTCACGCTTTTACTTTCAAAACTGTACTCCCTTCATATTGAAACACGGGTGAAAATGCTCCTTTTTGATGTTTTCGCAATACTGGAATCTTTTGGAATATAACTAGGAAATTAGAAGTGTAGATCTATGCTACTTTTGTTGTTCGGGTAAGACCATGTCTTTACTTTAAAGCTTTACAGCAACTACCAAATAGTTTATTTCCTTTGATTTGTACAGAATACAACGAGAGTACCACTGTTTTTAAGAACGTAACTAAGCACAAGCATGCCGCGGAATCTCCAAGGCCAGTATCCCTACCAGTATCAAAGTAGCAATTAGTTTTCCAAAGGGCTAAATGTTAATGAATTGCTAAGTTTTTATGAAAAAGAGTATCATTTGAAACTTCCTTTACATTTCAATAAAAAGAGTATTGCTTTTGTCCATTAATGATTCCAGTCTCTCTACTGTACACTTGAGTTAAATGTATACAGCTTAAATGAGCACCTGATCAACAGTGCTCTTGCAATTTACCTAACCATAATTACTGAGTTTTACTGATGTTTGTTTTTAACCCTAGAGTATGCATGGTTCATGTTGTCAATTTCATGGTCCATGTTGTCAACTGCATGGTCTATGTTGTCAGTTGCGTGATCCATGTTGTCAATTGCATGGTCCATGTTGTCACTTGCACGGTACACATTGTCTACTACATCCTCAGTATCATCGGCGCTTAGTAATCTACATGTATCTCCTTACCATTACTACACTAAAATACGTCATAGTGTACATAGATATCGTATATTATCAATAAGTGCAAAGAGGTCATCTGCAATTTCGTTTATAAATAAATGATTGATCAGACTATATAATTTAATCCCTTCGTCGGAGCAAAACGGGCTACAGTGCAGTCCTGACTGATTTGATATTTGGCTCAGTGAATTTGTCTTTTTGTTTACTTAAAACCAGGATTATTTCCCTTATATGATTGACGGCGACAGCAGGGACTAAGATTAACTGTTTTGACATGGTAGCCATCCGGGCCCCTAGTAGTTTTTGGTAGGCCCTAGTCCGTAAATAAATGCAGAGTTTCGTAACTTTTTCAAACTTTATTCAATTTCTCCGATATAAAGTTTGTATACTTATTTAAATTTAATTCCAATTACTTTAGCCATAAGGAATTTTCTATTTCTCTTTCATTTAAAAAAATATGCTTGATCACATCACTTTGAAATTTACCTCTGAATCTTTTTCCTTTTGCTTTTCTCCTAATCTCTAACTCTCTCTCTCCCCATTCTCTCTGCCTGCTCTTTTTCTGTATCTTGCACACCAGATTCACATATCTTCTGGGCATCTAACCCTAACCCGAACTCTCAGAGAAATCAATAGTTTTGTTTTCCTAGCCTACGTCGGCGTCCGCGTACTATTGTACAGTAGTTTTAGTGTGGGCCCTCCGCGACTTCAAACACTCGACAGACGGAGATGACGTACGCAGTCAAAGAACATTGATATAAACAAAAGAATCGCTCCAACTACTAAGAAAATGATTGTACTATCAGTGAAATGGCAATGAATATTTACTAACACTCGGCAAATTTTAGTCGCCACTCGGGTGATCAAGTAGGAGGATTTCAGAGGCCCGGAAACAAAAGTGGTCGTCTCGGGCGACCGCTAATTTTAGTCCCCGGACGACAGTATGTAATGATAGAGGAAACTGGGAGACCTACAAAAACAACCCTTTGACTTTTCTAAATGGTACACTGTCAAAACTCCTCGCTTGTCTCGACCTTCCCCTTGGTACATTGACAGACTTCCTCACTTGTTTGGATCTTCCGCTTGGTAGCTTGCCAGACCTCCTCACTTGTCTCGACTTCCGCAGAGTTCACTGCTAAACCTCCTCATTTGTCACGACCTTCTTCTGAGTACACTTACAAGACTCCTCACTCGTCTCCACCTTCCTAGGAGTAGATTGACAGACCTCCTTGCCTCAACCTTTCTTAATGTACAGTGGAAGACCTCACTTGTTTCCACTTTCTTCAAGGTACACTTGAAGACCTCACTTGTCTCGACCTTCCTCAATGTACAATGGCAGACCTCTCTTGTCTCGAACTTCCTTAGGGTACACTAGCAGAACTCGCTTGTATCGACCTTCCTCAGGGTACACTAGCAGACCTCACTTGTCTCGACATTTCTCAGGATACACTGGCAGACCTCACTTGTCTCGACCTTCCTCAGGATACACTGGCAGACCTCATTTGTCTCGACCTTCCCCAGGGTACACTGGCAGACCTCACTTGTCTCGACCTTCCTCAGGGTACACTAACAGACCTCACTTGTCTCGACCTTCCTCAGGGTACTCTAACAGACCTCACTTGTCTCCACATTCCTCAGAGTACACTGGCAGACCTCATCTGTCTTTACCTTCCTCAGACTTAGGGTATACTGAAAAACCTCCTCGCTTGTCTCGACCAAGGTAAAGGTTTTATACCAGCACAAAGCGAAAGCTGACTGGATCGCCAGCTCAAGTGAGCTATAATCAGTAAAGAAGAAAGGTGACATTATCATTTTCACACTATACTTAAACAATGAAACCATTGTATATTCATGAATACCACCACGCCATTGCAACAAAGTAGTATATATTTTAAAGACACTTTATGTATTTACTTGTCATCTTGTCATGTATATATATTTATATATATACTGAATTGGCGGATCCAACGAGAGTGTTTGCGGAGTTCATAATACCATATGTTCAAGGATTGTTTAAGTTTTATTCAATTCAAGCTGGCTCGTTTCGTTGCAAATAATGTTAATTTCCACAATGTAAAATGTTAAAACATCCACAATGTAAAATGTATCAGGATTTAAAAATGTCCCCATCACACCTCCGATATTCAACAATAAGGCATCTGTCGGACAATGTTCATCTCTAGAGCCAGATAGCCCGGGTATTCACGACATGCCTTGTTACTACAAAATTCTGGAGAAACCTCCCAGATTCCTCCAGATTCTGTTCACTGTTCAAGTATGAAATTCTTTTATTATCCAACTTCGTTTGCGGGGGTGGGGTTATATTGGAATCACTTTTTCCGTCTGTCTGTCCGTCCGTATACCTGTCTTTTTTGTTTGACCTACTTTTGAAAATCTTTAACCTTAGTCATAACATTTGAACCAAAGAGAGGTGGCCTTCATATTATACATGTGTATTCCTTGTGGGAAGACCTATCTGTCGGTACCATAATTTTTGACCTCGTGACCTTGACGTATGACCTACTTAAAAACATTTAACCTTAGCAATAACTTTTGAACCAAAAGAGATGACGCCTCCATACTAAATATGTGTATTCGTTGTGGCGAGACATGTCTGTAGGTACCAATAATTTTGACCTCATGACCTTGACCTTGACGTTTGACCTACTTTTCAAAAACTTTAACCTTAGCAATAACTTTTAAACCAAAAGAGATGGGGCCTTCATATTACACATGTGTATTCTTTGTAGCAAGTCCTGTATGTCGGTACCAACAATTTTTGACCTCGTGACCTTTATCTTGGTATTTGTCCTACTCCAAATTTTGTTGTCACGGGGGTATTTATTCCGTTGGGATAGTTCTAGTTTTTTGTTACTACTTGATACATACCTGACTCCCCCAAAACTTGTGATAGTGATCGAACACTCCAGACGTACGATGTACGCACATATATCATATTCATACATAAATACATACAAAGTATGGAAACTCATGCCTGTCCTTCTAGGGAGTCCTACAGTATTATCTAGAACCTATCCTACGTGTAAGCGTCACCCCCTCCCTGTTTTCCTCTATTTTTTGAATGGGTTGTATCCTTGTTTTTGCTTGTTTATTGACAGTTGGAGGGATGGAGCCCCCCCCCCCCCACACACACACACCACCACCACCATCCCCCAAAACACACACCTGGCATATTAAACGGGGAAAAAATCAGCGTACAAGTCGCCTTCCTCTCCACACATATTTTGATCGAACGTAATTACAGCCATTGAAATACAGTGTGTTTTAAAATGACGTCTTTTCTCTTCTTTCATTATTTTACATTTCTGTTTTGCTTAAATGTTTGACTGATAGACTGAATATTATTTCATTTAAAAGACATATTTTTCGTTGCATTTGTTGAGACTTCATGATCCCTTTGCAGAGAAATTGCTTTCATTCACAAGTCTTAAAACCAGCTTTAAGACGGATTGAGGGGGGAAAGATTTCAGACATTGACCCTCTCCGTCTAACATTTTATAAAAACTAGAATGAAAAGAGGTTGGGGGGTAATTAAGCTAAAAGCGGAGGGGTAGAATACAGTCGTGTTAAGTTCTTTATTACTTTTTACGATGTATCAGTATACATATATACAATACACATATATACAATATATACACATATATACAATATATACACATATATACAATATATACAAAACGCAATAAACTGTTATAATACATGGATGAGTCATGTAATACAGACAGTAAATTAGATGTTTGCGGCTCGTAGTTTACTAGCAGAATAAAGAAATTTTCCTAAATGGCACATTTCTCTGACATTTTGTGCACTTAAACTTGCACCAGTTTGAAAATGTAAACATACCCCATCCTGTCCGTTTCTGTTTAAATGTAAGGGCCCATACTCTGACAAATTGACAATTAAGGCCGATGCTTTTAAGTTGGTTTAAACAATATTTATTGAAACAAATTACGAATCATAATTTGCATTCAACCATGTTGGGAATGACCTTTATTATTAAGATAGACCCTCTCCTTTTTTCTTAATCTGCTGAATCAGCCATTTGTGACCATGTAAATTGCACTTGATAGAAAACACCATGTGCGTGTCAATAGCCTTGGTGGAATGATCGGCGATTGGTTACTGTGAGAAATAGTATGAATGGGTTTAAATCTGTGTAGCTGATTGAATCAAATTTCTCACAATGAATGAATGATCTTCGAATGTAGCTGTGGAGTGAACTTCATCCACTGGGTGGGTGTGGGTGTACAAGTTTTACTACGTAATCGGACTTTAAAAGTGGGCAGTGTAGTATACATAATGAAAGATACTTTATTCTAAGATCGATAACTGGATAACGAATACAAATATTAAGGTATGTAAAAAGTGTTCTGTTTTGTTGTAATATTAACACGTACTGGCTACACGTGGGAACATGAACAAAGAAATTTTTTGTGAGGGGACAGAAAAGGAGAGAGGGAAGGGGCGGCAAGGGATGGGAGGGGACAAGACTACCCCCCCCCCCTTTTTCCCCTCCGTCTCTATTATTCCGACGTGTGAAGTTTAATACAACACGTGACGGTGACATGTTTCCGAAGAAATTTGTTAATCTATATTCTTTGTTTTTGCTCTGATGACGAATCACTTCAAAACATGAGTAGAGGGTCTACAAGTACAAGTAAATCCGACACTCTCAGTGTTACACACCGCAACGTCAGCAACCTTAATTAAACTAACTTCGTTGTGTTATTGAAAGCCCTAGAGGTAAGGGAATATATGCATATCGAACCCGAAATTATTAAGCATGAAAAGTCGTCTCGGATCTCGAAGAGTTTGACTATTTTATGGGCAGATAGCAGGCAGGTCAAAATTATGACCTAGCTAGGAATCGAACTCAGTAACATTCGCCTACCATACGGATGGTGTACTGAGTTATATTTGGCCCGATGATCAAGGGTGTCATTACGTATACATGTATATTGCAGTACACGCAACCTGTTAACATTTGTCCGTCATATTTTCACAAAGTAGTTCTGGTACGTGTCTATTACTCTAAGATCGTCACGTGAAAAACTAAATAAATAGGTGTACAATGCAATACACATTACTGTCAAAATATTTGGGCCCCGAAGGGCATACATGTTGAGAGGTGCAGGCATGAAAACGTGTTTTAAAATAATATGATAATAGCATTGTACATCTATCGATAGAGTTTTATGTGAATGTATGTTTAGAGTTTTGTCCTTTTGTTAATTTTTTTTTATTATAGGGGGGGGGGGGTGTTGTTGTTTCAAATTGAAAGCAAGATTTTATTCAAAGATGCATATGATTTTTATTAAAGATACTAATTCATGTGTATCTCTCGATATATACTTATTCTCCCTAGCGGCATGTAGCTTGGTAAGGACTTCTATAACATAAAATAATTTCCACCTAAAACTCAGCGTATAACTAGTGGAAAATCCATTGTCTCTGTTGTGTGGTGGTCGCAGTGATTGTTTGAGCAATATTGACCGAAAAGTAGAAAATATGAGGTTTAAGATAAACGCGTGACGTAATTGGAGGGACACCCCTGTATCCCTCACTGCTGTTATATATCAATATTAGTGTTGATGAGTGCGTGAAGTATGGATAAAACCCGAGAATAACTTTAATGGGGAGAGTACATCAAAAAGACTATGGTAAACTCGTAAGAACATGGTGAAGAGGCCGGAGTTTCAAACTTTAAAAAAAAAAATCTTCAATACAGAGAACCATTTCTATTGTTCAAGTTACTGTTAGGAAAGATTCACGATAGCTTGTGGATTTATAATTATAAAATAACTCGACACACAACCGTGCACGTGGCCATGCAGATTACTTGATGTTAAAAGAGGAAGAAAAGACATACGTGGATCCAAGGGGATAGACCAGCGGTCTGGACTTACCCCAAGATTTTGCAAAAATTATTTACCTTGTTATTTTTCCGTGTAAAATAAATAATCTTACACACAAAAACATGGATGAATCCCCTCTCGGAAAATTCAATGGAGAACGGATTCCCTCTTGACAAAGTTTCTTGATCCGCGCCCGAGAGGTTAGGGGTTATTAGCCTTAGAAAGTTTTAGTTATAGTCATGGGACAAGACTAAGGGGGCTATACGTTTTCCTATACTCCTTATACAACCAATCCGAGTTACTTTCCTCGTCTCCACTTGTGTTTACTCACATACACCCCCTCTTTGACCGTCACCATATCAAAGGTGGTATAATCTGTATGCGAGTTGGTAAAACCAATAAACAAATAATAACACTCCTTTCCTGTACTCGCTTTGACATCTGCTTAACACTCCTCGGATTCTCGCTTGAACACCCCATCTCAAGGTCGAAGACATACACCGCTCTTTTTCTACTAAGTACACTCATGCTTTCCAATTCATCTCTTTTTCTGTTTATTTCACCAAGTATCAGCCAGTAGGTACCGCTGTGGTGGCTAATGACGCTTGATATAAATTAATATAGACTGTAAATGAGATTTATGTGTCAAAGATAATACATATTATGACTATTACTGAGGGGGCAGAAAGGGTGAGAGGCTTGAGAGGGAGGGTGAGAGAAAATGGGGATATGAGAAGGGAGGGACGGTGTTGATGTACGTAAGGGATCCAGAATTTCAGAAAACGGATGGGTTACAAACAAGTACCTCGAGGTGTAAATGTAAACTGGTGATAAATTTTATGTAATATTTTTTTATACAAGATAGGCGGAAAAGGGTCATCTGTACGTCCCTATCCTTAATCCATCCCTATATAAGTAAAAAAAAAAATAAAAAAAAAAAAAAAAAAAAAATATATATATATATATATATATATATATATATATATATATATATATATATATATATATATATAAATGGAGGGAATTATCTATCCCTATCAAAAACCAAATGGTCCGCCCATTAACATGCCAAGATTTGGTTCTCTACGCAAGTACATTGTACATGTAAATGAGTAGGTGGGAAATCTCTCGAAATGCATTTTTCAGGCTTTGCTGGATGATAAACGAAATCATCAAAACAAGAAAGGCTTGTCTGTTTTTCACGGACCAGTCTCTGTTCTCTATTTCAATTTCTGTATTTACCACCCCCAAGTAAATTTAAAAATTAATACCTGACACACTGTTTTAAAGGTATAAAGGCGTAGGTACGGGATCAGTCACTGCTCTGTATTTCCTTGCTCCATGCGTCCTTACCGTGTCCTTAAAATGTTGGGATGTAAATAAGGGACCAGTCTCTGTTCTATATTACCTTATCCAATGTGTCCATACAAAGTCCTTAACAAAGACCAAACCCTGCTCTATATGTCATGTCCATTGTGTCCTTAGCGAAGGGACCAGATTCTGTTCTGTATTTCCTATTTTTCAATGCCTCCTCACATGGTCCTTAAAATATTAAGGTGTAGAGTAAATAAGGACACATCGTCTGCTCTGTATTTGCTTGTCCTTTATGTCCTCACAGTGTCCTAAACATGTCAATGAGTGGTTAAAGGATTATTTCCATGTCCTTGTCAAATTACAAAGATAACATATTCAGTGATCCACTAATTGTGTTTTATGATAGATTGGATGTTGTTGCTTGATGTCGCGCCAGGATCACTTCATTCACAAGGGGGCGCCTCCAGCAGTTTTAGAGAGTTTAAAAGGACGTTAAAAGAAGACCTTACCACAACTAATTTATAAATCAATCATTTAATGTTATTCTTCAGTTATTCTTGAATGAGAAGGGGGCCAATCTCTAAAAACGTCCCTCCATCGTCCCCCAGCTGTGTTTTGAGATGAACCCTCTGTCATTGCCAATCAAATGGCTAACGAAGGTTAAATGTATATAAATAGTTTTTATACCAAATGTCTAGTTGTGTAACACCTTAATTTATTACCTTCATTAGATGACGACATTTTCATTTACTTTACATTTCCTGTAACACGAGATCTCTTGTTATGCAGGGATGGAGGTCGGTATTAACCGTGATATAGTCTGTGTTTATGCCATGACATCGGTATAGGGTAAATTTCAGGTGTCAAAGGAAGTAAGGATACAGTTAGTACATGAATACAGTCAAGAACGAGAATTTGTTGGTACCATATGCTGACCTAGAGTAGGAATCTGGGACAAGGACCTACCCACATATTTAATAACTATTTTGGGGTATAGGATTCGAAATTTTACGTCGTAGGCCATGGGTGAAGTCTCTCGGAAAATTCAGAGTGTCTAAATTTACAAAATTCAGCATTCTACACTTAAACGACATACTGTAAAATTGGCTTGGTTTTGCAGTTGGTACTTCATCACTACAGCGGATGTGGCTGCTCACTGGTAGATGATCACATCTTCATGACAACTCTTGTAATATCCGGGGTTTAGTATTCTGTTATTGTTTACTTTGTTTAACAAATATTTAATGCCATACCGTAAGGAAAGTAAGGTGAATGCCACCTCGTTATGTTTCAACATTCGGCTTAGCAGTCCATATGCTCTACGAATTGATTTGTACCACAATGTTTTGGCATCTGTGATCATATAAGAATGCATTTTACAGCGTAATTGGAGTTTACAAGTGGACCGCGTGGTGCTATACATAATATAAGAATACATTTTCTTAATACCTGGGATCTCAATTCATTTCCGTGTATCTAGAGACATCTCATTACTGTCAACACATGTATATGTAAATAGCATACATAGAAAAAGTAGAGGTGATAACAATAATAGAATAGATGGAGGGGAAAATGACGTATAAAACATAAACACCGTACCAACATGTAAATATCTCGAGGGAATTAGAACGGAGATTTAAAATTAGGGCGACACGAATATATTTTCCTGGAGAGCATAGCGCTTTCCATGTATATTATCTACACTGACGCTCTATCCCAATAGTATTGTCATATCCTAACGTATGATGTTCTAACGTATGATGTCCTAACGAATGATGCTTTAACGTATGATGTCCTAACGTATGATGTCCTAACGTATGATGTCCTAACGTATGGTGTTCTAACGTATGATGTCCTAACGTATGATGTCCTAACGTATGGTGTCATAACGTATGATGCCATAACTTATGATGTCCTAACGTATGATGTCCTAACGTATGGTGTCATGACGTATGATGCCATAACTTATGATGTCCTAACGTATGGTGTTCTAAAGTATGATGTCCTAACGTACGATGTCCTAACGTATGATGTCCTAACGTATGATGTCCTAACGTATGGTGTCATAACGTATGATGTCCTAACGTATAGTGTCCTTCTAACTTATGATGTCCTAACGGATGATGCTTTAACGTATGATGTCCTAACGTATGATGTCCTAACGTATGATGTCCTAACGTATGATGTCCTAACGTATGGTTGCATAACGTATGATGTCCTAACGTATGATGTCCTAACGTATGGTGTCATAACGTATGATGTCATAGCGTATGGTGTCATAACGTATGATGTCCTAACTTATGATGTCCTAACGTTTGATGTCCTAACGTATGATGTCCTAACGTATGATGTCCTAACGTATGATGCCATAACTTATGATGTCCTAACGTATGGTTTTCTAACGTATGATGTCCTAACGTATGGTGTTCTAGCGTATGGTGTTCTAACGTATGGTGTTCTAACGTATGATGTCCTAACGTATGGTGTCCTAACGGATGATGCTTTAACGTATGATGTCCTAACGTATGATGTCCTAACGTATGATGTCCTAACGTATGGTGTCATAACGTATGATGTCCTAACTTATGATGTCCTAACATTTGATGTCCTAACGTATGGTGTCCTAACGTATGATGTCCTAACGTATGATGTCATAACTTATGATGTCCTAACGTATGGTGTTCTAACGTATGATGTCCTAACGTATGGTGTTCTAACGTATGGTGTTCTAACGTATGATGTCCTAACGTATGGTGTTCTAACGTATGGTGTCCTAACGTATGATGTCCTAACGTATGATGTGCTAACGTATGATGTCCTAACGTATGATGTCCTAACGTATGATGTCATAACGTATGATGCCATAACTTATGATATTGGATTAGGACTATGAGTCGTATGCTCACTTTGAATTATTCAAAATTTAAAGTTACGAAGTGATAATACTTTTAATACACTATTCCGAAGGATTAATGTAAACCGGACATTTCAGAATGAAATGATACTTTGGTCATCGTCAGTATTACAAATCGAAACTTTTACGATTAACTTTTGAAGTATACTGTGTCTTTCCTATTTCAGCGTGTAGAATATGAGAAGATAAACCAATGTTCTCAATATATTTGGTTCCAGCGTTGTTTTTCCGTCCTGTAAGTACACGCAGAGCAGGTGTTTGACAGACCTCTTTCATTTTACCTATCTTGGATTCGAACACAGACGGATATGAGAGGGTAAAGTGTATAATTACAGCATAACGCTTTATACCACGTTACCACAAAAAGTCCGTTCACCTATTTTGACATGTGATAAAATGTACATGAAGAGGGACTCACAATTTTCTATAAATTATATGACTCTAGGTTTCGTGAGAGAGTGTTGTATTTATAGATCATAGGGCTGGTAAACAGCCTTAATGATAATTGGTCCGAATACTACAGTAGGCTGTTCTAACAAGAAAGGGGAGGGGCAGTGAGGAAAAAAAAAACAGCGGAAGCACCCATCACGGTAGACGATTGCACGCAGCTTTGGATGGGTCTGTGCAGCAATATTGTAAGAAAAGAAGTGATAGCATCCCCTTCCATGAAGAAAGAAAGAGAGTTGATGAAAGAGAGAATGTAAGAAATAATGAAAGAAAGAAGCCGATCGAGTATTGTCTACAGAAGAGAACGTTTGTACGTTGTTGTTAATGGTATCAGCCATTACGCTCTGTACTATGTAAGTTATTTCTTGACCGATATACCTGGAGATGTTATGAATGGAATGGGCAGTTGATTAAACACCTATAATGCCTGACTCACTAAATGAGTAATAATATGTACTAGTACTGGCCATGTCAGTACTTCCCGTCATGCATCTGTGCATTGTATGTAGTAAAGTGTTGATATCCTAGCTAGCTTATGGTCAGATTCCTATCCATGCCGACTGATCGTCATGTTGGTAAATGTGGTGGATAAGAAGTAAACATATCTCAAGCCAATGAAAATAAATCAAAGGAAAAATTGAATGAGTTCGTAGTTTTTCATACAAAATTTTACGCTAAAACAAGCTGTGAGACGAGACACTCGAAAAAAGAAACTCAATCCTAATATGATCTGATACATTTTTTAAAATGAAAATTAGTTTTGTATCATAAATAAAGCGAGCTCTGTGTTCCCTCTGCCAATGTCGACAACCCTATAAAATACACATTCAATGTGATGTTTGTTCATCTATCTTAGGGAGCAACCATTTGATTTTTAAGGGGGGGGGGGGGGGGGGGGGGGGGGGGGGGGGGGGGGGTGTGGTTGGGGGTGGGGGGGGGGGGGGGGGGGGGGGAGGACGACTTTGCAAAAAAAAAAGTCCGGCTCAAATTTTGGGAAAAAAATAATCCGGTCCAAAGGGCCGGCAAAAATAATAACAATAAATAAAGAAAATAATAATCCGGCTCTGAAATTTGGCCAAAAAAAAAAAAAATACTCAGGCCGGTGAAAGTCTTCCTGCCCCCCCCCCCCCCTTTACAAATCAAATGGTTGCTCCCTTACAAATGCATTCATACAGATAAATAGATACTTCCATAAATGTCTGTATTGTGTCACGTTGAATACCGAAAATGTGAACAGTAATGTATTTCATCGTGTCGAAACGACATAGAAAAAAAGAAAGAAAAAATTGTATAAACGCTCTCCCCTACTGTTCAATCGAAACAACCATACCATTTGTTCGTTCTGTGTAAACACATGAAAAATCTAACACAAATGAGAGATCTGAAGATTGCTTATGTCATCTTCAGTCTTTACAAAGTAAACTTACGAAACGACCTAGAAATTCTCTTTCTATTAATGATATATGTACAACATTGAACGACCACTTGCTTATCATCTTATCCTGCTCGTATTCCCAGCCAATGTGCTCAGAAGGTACCCGCCTTCACTGACCGCTTTTCTCCCTTTATAGTAGGTTTAATGTTATTTTCCAGATAAAGCAATGTAAAATTTCTAAACTATTAAGATCATATTGTCGAAAATTTTGTGATAAAGAATTATAACAAATTGGACTGGAATTATGACAAAATTTATTATGGATTTTGGATACATGTTCGACTTAATTGGGTTCCATTGGTCAAGCTGAACCTATTATCGGCTTAATGCGATTCCTTTGGTAAGTCACCTTGTGCGCTGACTACCATTGCGACCGTCGTCTCGTGAAGGTGAGAAGTGGGAAGAGACAAGCTTTCCTTACACCAAATCCATCAACTTTATCCTACACTAATCAACGAATAGACAAGTTTTTATGTGACCCAGATGTTTTCAAACAAAACATTTTGACAAATGGAAGGAAAACGCGTCGAACTTGCTAATTTGCTTGTCATAATTAATCATATAAAGTCGCTTCACTGAGAAAGAGAGAGAGAGAGCGTTCTTGCGATAATTTCGGAAATTAGCATTTTCATTTCCTGAAAAAAAAAGATATGGCCTCTTATTTTGTATATTATAATATGTATACATGAAGGTTGTAGAGGAGGACAGGCGATTATACACGGATGAAACATTACAATTGTATTAAATCAAATTAAAATGAATACGTACTTTGTCTATTATCATGATCTGCACATTTGGGAGACAGAGGAAACTCGAACGGGGTAACATCCCCCTTTATCATCAATATATTATTATTATATGTTGTCGTCCCAAATGGGTTCCGCCACTGAGATACAAGCTTCCGCTTCGAGTTATACATAATACCGAATTCTTTACCGAGGAAGAGATTCGAAACAATGCGAATGTATTATGGGGTAGGACTTTGGTTTTATCGTGAGTGATAATACAAATTTTCGGTCATGTATTACCAGTATCATTGTAAATATGTGAACATAAGCATTTGAATTAACTGGAAAAGCATATATGTATATATGAGATATTATGAATTATTTTACACTTTCGGCAATAATCATAGCAAAACAGATTGAATAATGAGATTTTACTTAGAAACTGAAGATAAATCCCGAAGAGTATACCCCCGGAAAGTCACTTGTCTTGATCATCTCAGCGTTTGAAACCGAACCCCATTCGTGTGCACTGTCATGTTTTAATTTTTGTATTTACCACCCCCAAGTTAATTCAGAAGTTAAAATATTTCATTTTTATGGTAAGTTGTCATGTATTAATATTTGTACTTACCAGCCCAAGTAAAAATTAAACCATGACATGCACCCTCCCTCCCTTTCTCAAATCCAAATGCTGCATTCAATGAGACGCACCATTTATCATTTTGGGAATAACTTCTCATTTGAGAGAAAATCTCTGTTTTGCGGTAACCATTTTCAAGTATTTAATAAGCACTACAAATCAAAATTGTCTTAGAATTGGAAGGAGACATCTTTATAACATGTAACATTTGTGTAGCTATAAACGCCAAAGGAGAATGGTTAACTTCTTTTTAAAACTATATTAGGTAGGATACGAAGTGGTGCCCTCTTTGAAGTTTGAATTTTGAAGTCAGTGTTCTAAAATTGTTTTTGTTTTGTTTTGGGGACTTTTTGTATGTATGTTTGTTTTGTTTGTTTGTTTGTTTTGACTTGTTTATTTCTGTTTAGTCCCCGTAATGGAAAAAGAAACTGTGAAACAGTTCAGTGACTATGTCTCAAATAAGAGTTATCTCCCTGTTTATATCCGTGTCTCTACATGATACTTTTGATTTTCGGTCAGGTATACATGTATTACATTAAAGTTTCACAATTCCAAGAATTATAAAACTGTAATGTAACACATGTATGAAATCTAATATGGAACCCGTTATTATTTCATGAAAAAAAGATAAATAAAACACGAATGAAAGTTGATTTCGACAGTTTGGTGTACTATGACATATGATGCTATCAAAACCTTGCTCCATCAGATCTTAATCTGAGACGTCCAGCCCTTGGACTGTCCTAAATTCTTATTAACTGACCAACGCGTTCCGGAGTGACACCAGGATATAATGATAATATCTCTTGACCCATTAAATGTCACTCATATGGCACTTCTGCTGACCATCACAGAGGATGAGCTGTGGACATTTGCTCGTTAATCATTCCCTACACCATCATTCATTGAAATTTACAATCTGTAGAAGACGGTAGATGATTACAACTGTGAATACAATTCCATGGAAGTCAAATCTGGATTCAGGTCCAGACTACCGCATGTAGGATCGTCCGCCAGTGTTTCTGTTGAGAGTGAATTAAATTCAAAAATTAGAACATGACACTTTTTAGCTCCACCGCTTTACACTGGCCGCCATATTATATGTGAAATAATAAATAAAAAGGAGGGGAACCTTGAATTAAGTTACATGTCGTAATGTGATAAAAATTTGGTTCCTGTTTGGCCAAAGAAGTGGAGGAGGAGGCCGCCATCCCGCTTCCTGCAGGCCTGTACTAAACCTTGAGGGTAATCATACGCTATAAAATCTTCCCTCGTCCACTTACTCTATTACAATGGATATGTACCCTCGTTTTTATTTATCAAACTTTGGCCTACATCTACTGTACTACAAAATAGCGTCCCATACCGAGGTCCACTATTAATTGCACTACTGTACCAAATTGCATCATGATATTTTCAAGGTGACCGTCGGCATGGCAAGTCCGTTGACATCCTTTTCTTAAAATCACTTCAAATACTACAAATTATTTTGTAACTTTGTATTTTATTACTTTCTGTAACAATACTAGTAATTAGACAAAAGAGAAGATGAGTGTTTATGGCCACACCACGATTGTTTCACCCATATGGTGGCGGCACTCTCATGGTGCATCTCTTAGAAGATTTTGATTTATGTAAGGGACCCATCAGCAGCGGTGACGGTTACCTACTCTCACTGTGACCAGATTTAGGATTTATACAAAGGATGGATAGAGAGAGAGAGAGAGTAATGCAAAGGAAGCCTTAGTTCTCCTTGTCCCTGTTTAATGGCTCTGTTTTACAGTAACCTTTAAATTGTGAAGGTGACACCTATATAAACATATCTCTACAACTTAAAAGTAAACAAAATTGAAAGATATACTACTAAATTATATTCCATCGTGGTTACAAAAATTGACATTATTTATTCAAGATATATATAGCAATTTTACGATCATATACCATAAACGCGAAATAAACCACGACCGCTTCAATGAAGAACTTCCAAATATAGCATTTTCTAAATATTTTTATATAATTATGTATGCTATAATTGTGAACAATATGGGACTGTCACCGACAGCTTTCCCAAACTTCCCATAAAGTGATGGAAATAGATGGGATGCGGTACAAAAGGAGAGTTGTTAGTTCTATAACAAGTTGACACTTTGATACCAAATTCATTCATGCTTAATTTACGTGTAGAGAGTATGAAAAATGTCTGCTCGTGGTCAAAACGCTTGACGTTTCTGTGCAGGAGATGATATTGTAGTTAAACATCTATCATCGAAGAGTGTTCCACACAGTCAAATTTGTAACCACTTCAAAAGTATTTTCTGCGATGAAAAATCTAGAAATGCGTCACAAGGCATTTATAACAGCATTGGCCAAAAACTTATAAATATAACATGGGAATGGGGTCAATAGGTATCAGCAGAGTTGTCTAAATACAGTGATCTTTTTCGATAAAAGCATTTGGGGATCTGAGTGGATAAGCGTACTACGATGGGTTAAGAAACGATTAATACGAGGGATCTTGGATAAAGCGCTAGGATGGCCAAATTAGGCAAATACGGGAGTTCTGAATGGATAAATCGCTACGATTTACTATGGTAAACATGGTAGATATGATTGGATAAATACCACTATGATCAAAGTAGGTCAGAACTGGAAATCTGATTGAATAATAAACTACATATAGGTTTCTATTAGAAATTTATAACAAGTGCAGAGGATCTGATTGGTTACAATTGAATACGGACAGAGCTAGACCGGTTATAAGAAATAATATCGAGATGGACCCAGAGGGCCATGCCATTAGATAAGGTCCCAAAAAAAGGTAACAGGTAATATGTGCGTTCAGTGAATAATTATGCATTTCAATGCATTAAGTAAAAATTGGGTAAAAACGTGCGGTTTTCTGTGAAACAAGGAGAGAACAAAGTTGTCAAAATCCTCTCTCTCTCTCTCTCTCTCTCTCTCACCTACGCACACACACACCACCACCACCCCACCACCCCCCACTCCCCACAACACAACACAAGTTCGCAAAAACCCTTAAATATTTTAAAATATCGCTTTCTTCTTAGAACTATAATTTTCAAACATAATAGCTTATCATTGAATATGAAAATAATACAAAAGGACTTTGAATGACCTTTCATTTCTTTTGCTACCCTTCAAATGACATTACCTCAAAGTACACGAAAAATATACGAGGTACCTCTGACTTCCTTAAGTTGATTTATGTTCACTTGTATTCAACATTTTAAAAGTAAATAGCTTCTATTTACTTTTGCAATTCTGGCACTGGCTTGTAAGACTTATAAATACTCGTCCGCTCGTGATACTGTGATGTGAATGTGATGATTGTATTAAACCCCACATGTCTTTAATCCGTATTGGTACTTCAAAATATTTATAAATAACGAATGATAAAACATTAAACAGAATTTCCCTTTAAATTTTATTTGTTTTGTGAGCACCTTATGTGGGTCTCTCATTTTTATTATTTTCTCTTATCTTAAACTGCAAGTGATATTTATATTTACAGAAAGGGGGTCACAGGTTCGACATCTTCTTCAGTAAGAAAAAGTAACCCAGTGAATGCTTATGAGCACATTTGGCGACATACAGTTGGATGACTGGCAGATCTGAGACAAAGCAAAAAACGATTAAAACAAGTTAAAACCTTTTGTAGTCTAGGGAAACTGAGCCCACTGGTTCGAGCAGGCGTAACCTATTAGCAGGGGATGCCTACATTTCCATGGTAATTGATCCACTGGCTCGAAGCAGACGTAACCTATTAGCAGGGGATGCCTACATTTCCATGTTAACTGATCCCACTGGCTCGAAGCGGACGTAACCTATTAGCAAGGGATGCCTACATTTCTATGGTAACTGATCCCACTGACTCTAAGCGGGTGTAACCTATTTTATGGGGATGCCTACATTTCCGTGGTAACTGATCCCACTGGCACGAAGCGGGTATAACCTATTGGCAAGGGATGCCTACATTTCCATGTAACTGATCCCACTGGCTAATGGCAGATCTGTCAGACCAGCGTCTCATTTGATATGTCAATGATATAAAATGTGCGTTTGATTTTACAGAAGTTTTTACCTTTTACCTGTCTTGATGCGACCATGCATTTCAGTAGCCGACCATCCAAGATGCACCTTTGAGACAGCCTTTATTGCATTTTCAAGCAGAAGGTTGATGACCACTGGGTATCGACCCTAGGTGAGCCGTCGAACCGTAAGGCACCTTCAAGCGGAGATATCTTCGAAGCATTCTTTGACGCTCCCAATCACTTGCAAATCTTTCCATATTCCAAACGCATCCGTCACTAGGAACAATCTCTCCCCGTTCTAACGCATCCGCCTCTAGGAACACTCCCTCCCCGTTCTAACGCATCCGTCACTAGAAACACCCTTTAGGTTCTAACGCATCCGTCACTGGAAACACTCCCTCCCCGCTCCAACACACCCGTCACTAGCCATTCTTCATATTGAATTTCATCCTTCAGGGATTTTGCATTTGTATCATTAGAACCATTTTTATGCCCCCCCCCCCCTTCCACAGATTGATAGATTGTGGACATATTGTTTTGTCTTGTCTGTCTGTGTGATTTCTGTTGGTTTTAAACTTTAACCTTCGCCATAACTTTTGATTTGACATGCATACTTCGCTAATAAAACTCTTTCAAACTACAAAAAGGTCGGTGGGTTATAATCAAGATATAGGACACTGCGAAATTTGCTTTATTTGGAATTTGTTGCCACCGGGGGCATTCTTCTTCTTGTAATAGTATATTTGATTGGTGTATTTATTGGGGTTTTAATTATATCTTGATCAGACACATACCGACATGGAGGAATGAGATAACCATCCTCTTCCACACAGTGGCACAATCCATGAATCGAACACGGATCACCTGCACCACAAGCCAAGCGCTTAACCACTACACCAAGCCTGTCTCTGTAACGAGATGCGATTTATAATGAACCATAAGTGTTATGAATGGGCAAATGATGGCAATCGATTTCATATTATATCCTCCTCCCCGTCAGTTGTTACAGACTATGTAAGGCGACAGATGTTGTTTTTGTTGAATACTGTATTGGAGATTTTCTAGCTCTATTAATTCTTTCTAATGTAGTAATTTACATAGATGTGTCTGTTATATGTACGACCGGTAGGGGTCATCGCAGACTTATTTTTCGGAAAAGGTCCATAATTGCGACGTGGTTGACCTATTCTACAAGAACGTCCCAATAAATAAAAAAAAAAAAATATGAAGACAAGTGACTTTGCATGAGTGATACCCCTCGGGGATTTATTCTCAGTTTCTTAGTAAAATCTTATGTTTTGATCGTTTGTTTTATTATGTTCATTGTCAACAGCGAACAAATCATTGAGAATATCGTATCATCGTATCTATGAATGTTTCTCCGGTGACTTCAAATGATTATATTCATTTATCTACATTACTATTGGAAGCCGGCGTGGCCTAGTGGTATCGCGCTCGTCTTCTGATGGGAAGGCCTGGGTTCGAGTCCCGCTCTGGTTGCCGGTGTCTTGTCTTTCGGATGAGACAGTAAAAACCGAGGCCCCGTGTCGTGGTATGCATGGCACGTTAAAGATCCCTCACTGCTTCGAGTGGGTCCGTTGCAAAGGTCAAAATTTGTATGCCCCGCATCAGACAGATGCCGTCACCATATACGTGAAATATTCGTGGTGTGACGTTAAACAAAAATCAATCAATCAATCAATCAATAAACATGACTATTGGTAATCTTCGGCTAAAAATGCATGGCCGCTTATGATAAAACCAAAGTCACCATGCACCTATAAATATATACGGAAAGTTTTGGACCTATTCTCATAAAAGAATCGGGCATTACATTAAAACGTTCAGATAGCGAGTCCCATTAATGCTTGAACGCTCGACTTAACTGAGTTTTATATCAAATCCATTAAAGACAGCCTGATTGCGTTGGGTTTTAACGCGTGCTTAACGAGATTCAGGTCCTCTGAATGTAGACTAACACTTGGTATTTGAAGGAATTCTCTGACGCCTGCTTAACGAGATTCAGGTCCACGGACTGCAGACTAACACTTGGTATTTGAAGGAATTCTCTGACGCCTGCTTAACGAGATTCAGGTCCACGGACTGCAGACTAACACTTGGTATTTGAAGGAA
The DNA here is from genome assembly GCA_035048485.1 of Pteria penguin. Lineage (NCBI taxonomy): Eukaryota > Metazoa > Mollusca > Bivalvia > Pterioida > Pteriidae > Pteria > Pteria penguin. Next base: position 27,457,370 of record CM068593.1, read on the forward strand.
TTCTCTGACGCCTGCTTAACGAGATTCAGGTCCACGGACTGCAGACTAACACTTGGTATTTGAAGAAATTCTCTGACGCCTGCTTAACGAGATTCAGGTCCACGGACTGCAGACTAACACTTGGTATTTGAGGGAATTCTCTGACGCCTGCTTAACGAGATTCAGGTCCACGGACTGCAGACTAACACTTGGTATTTGAAGGAATTCTCTGACGCCTGCTTAACGAGATTCAGGTCCATGGACTGCAGACTAACACTTGGTATTTGAAGGAATTCTCTGACGCCTGCTTAAGGAGATTCAGGTCCACGGACTGCAGACTAACAATTGGTATTTGAAGGAATTCTCTGACGCTTTCATCCACGTACGCTAAATTACTTTTTAATCAAGGATATATTGTGTAAAGCATATAAATTACATCGGGCTCCGGGGCCATACACTGAGAAAATATCTAAGCCATTTTTTTTTTCAAATTCGTATATTTTTTTCCATCATAAAGGTGAAATAATCCTGGTGTGGCAGTAAGCAAACAAAAAACAAAACCTGACACCACCCGACGTACCGGAAACCTATAGTATACATAACATACTGTATTTATATATACATAAAATTGTTGTGATATCAAATCAATATTGTGGTCTCAACTCATTGTTCCTATATTTAGTGAAGACGACAGATGGTTATGACTTATTTCAATGACGGTTTCGAGCAGCCGGAGTGTTTGGTGGCCAGCTTTACCAGACGCCTGTACTGACGGTCAGAACATCGCGAACTGCCAGACGGTCTAAACTGTGTGGCAAGGAACTGTAAAATCCGCATACTAACAAGTAGTGTGTGCTCTGAAAAAAGACCGTATTCATATTTCCAAAGTTACTTGGGGCGAAAATTGACATTAAACAAGACTGGATAGTGCTATGAGTGACAAGATTAATAAAGTCGGATGCTGTGGATTTTAAAAATTAACATCCAAAACTTACTCCAGAATGCTGAAAACGGATATTCCACCTTAACATTGGATTTGTGAATTTATTGCGTTTTGTGGTCATGGATACGAATCCAAATTTTGTGTCAATTAAATGTAAGTCATAGAGTGCAGAGTACGGAGTGTACTTTAGGTTTACTGTATTTACCTCTGTAATCTTGTCTATCATCAATTTCTGCCTCCTCGTCTATCATCAACTTCTGCCTCCTTGTCTATCATCAACCTCTGCCATCTTGTCTATCATCAACCTCTGCCTCCTTGTCTATCATCAACCTCTGCCATCTTGTCTATCATCAACCTCTGCCTCCTTGTCTATCATCAACTTCTTGCCTCCTTGTCTATCATCAACCTCTACCTCCTTCTCTATCATCAACATCTGTCATCTTGTCTATCATCAACCTCTGCCATATTGTCTATCATCAACCTCTGCCTCCTTGTCTGTCAACCCTACCTCTTCATATTTCCAAAGTTACTTGGGGCGAAAATTGACATTAAACAAGACTGGATAGTGCTATGAGTGACAAGATTAATAAAGTCGGATGCTGTGGATTTTAAAAGTTAACATCCGAAACTTACTCCAGAATGCTGAAAACGGATATTCCACCTTAACATTGGATTTGTGAATTTATTGCGTTTTGTGGTCATGGATACGAATCCAAATTTTGTGTCAATTAAATGTAAGTCATAGAGTGCAGAGTACGGAGTGTACTTTAGGTTTACTGTATTTACCTCTGTAATCTTGTCTATCATCAATTTCTGCCTCCTCGTCTATCATCAACTTCTGCCTCCTTGTCTATCATCAACCTCTGCCATCTTGTCTATCATCAACCTCTGCCTCCTTGTCTATCATCAACCTCTGCCATCTTGTCTATCATCAACCTCTGCCTCCTTGTCTATCATCAACTTCTGCCTCCTTGTCTATCATCAACCTCTACCTCCTTCTCTATCATCAACATCTGTCATCTTGTCTATCATCAACCTCTGCCATATTGTCTATCATCAACCTCTGCCATATTGTCTATCATCAACCTCTGCCTCCTTGTCTATCATCAACCTTTGCCTCCTTGTCTGTCATCAACCTCTGCCATCTTGTCTATCATCAAATCCTGCCTCCTTGTCTATCATCAACCTCTGCCTCCTTGTCTATCATCAACCTTTGCCATCTTGTCTATCATCAACCTCTGTCGCTTTGTCTATCATCAACCTCTGCCATCTTGAGTATCATCAGCCTCTGCCTCCTTGTCTATCATCAACCTCTGCCATCTTGTGTATCATCAACCTTTGCCATCTTGTTTATCATCAAATCCTGCCTCCTTGTCTATCATCACCCTCTGCCTCCTTGTGTATCATCAACCTCTGTCGCCTTGTCTATCATCAACCTCTGCCATGTTGTCTATCATCAACCTCTGCCTCCTTGTCTATCATCAACCTCTGCCTCCTTATGTATCATCAACATCTGCCTCCTTGTCTATCATCAACCTTTGCCATCTTGTCTATCATCAACCTCTGTCGCTTTGTCTATCATCAACCTCTGCCATCTTGTGTATCATCAGCCTCTGCCATCTTGTCTATCATCAAATCCTGCCTCCTTGTCTATCATCAACCTCTGTCTCCTTGTGCATCATTAACCTCTGCCATATTGTCTATCATCAACCTCTGCCTCCTTGTCTATCATCAACCTCTGCCTTCTTGTGTATCATCAGCCTCTGCCATCTTGTCTGTCATCAAATCCTGCCTCCATGTCTATCATCAACCTCTGTCTCCTTGTGTATCATCAACCTCTGTCGCCTTGTCTAGCATCAACATCTGCCATCTTGTCTATCATCAACCTCTGCCATCTTGTCTATCATCAACCTCTGCCATCTTGTCGATCATCAACCTCTGCCTCCTTGTCTATCAACAACCTCTGTCGCTTTGTCTATCATCAACCTCTGCCATCTTGTGTATCATCAGCCTCTGCCATCTTGTCTATCATCAAATCCTGTCTTCTTGTCTATCATCAACCTCTGTCTCCTTGTGTATCATCAACCTCTGCTATCTTGTCTATCATCAACCTCTGCCATGTTGTCTATCATCAACCTCTGCCTCCTTGTCTATCATCAATCTCTGCCATCTTGTGTATCATCAACCTCTGCCATCTTGTCTATCATCAACCTCTGCTATCTTGTTTATCATCAACCTCTGCCTCCTTATCTATCATCAACCTCTGCCTCCTTGTCTATCGTCAACCTCTGCCATCTTGTCTATCATCCTCTGCCTCCTTGTCTATCATCAACCTCTGCCATCTTGTCTATAATCAACTTCTGCCATGTTGTCTATCATCAACCTTTGCCTCCTGATCTATCATCAACCTCTGTCTTCTTGTCTATCATCATCCTCTGCCATCTTGTGTATCACCAACCTCTGCCTCCTTGTCTATCATCTACCTCTGCCTCCTTCTCTATCATCAATCTCTGCCTCCTTGTCTATCATCAACCTCTGCCATGTTGTCTATCGTCAACCTCTGCCATCTTATCTATCATCAATCTCTGCCATCTTATCTATCATTAACCTCTGCCTACCTTGTCTATCATCAACCTCTGCCATCTTGTCTATCATCAACCTCTGCCTCCTTGTCTATCATCAACCTCTGCCTCCTTGTCTATCATCAACCTCTGCCATCTTGTCTATCATCAACCTCTGCCTCCTTGTCTATCATCAACCTCTGCCTCCTTCTCTATCATCAATCTCTGCCATCTTGTCTATCATCAACCTCTGCCATCTTGTCTATCGTCACCCTCTGCCATCTCGTCTATCATCAACCTCTGCCTCCTTGTCTATCATCAACCTCTGCCTCCTTCTCTATCATCAATCTCTGCCTCCTTGTCTATCATCAACCTCTGCCATCTTGTCTATCGTCAACCTCTGTCTCCTTGTGTATCATCAACCTCTGCTATCTTGTCTATCATCAACCTCTGCCATCTTGTCTATCATCAACCTCTGCCTCCTTCTCTATCATCAATCTCTGCCATCTTGTCTATCATCAACCTCTGCCATCTTGTCTATCATCAACCTCTGCCATATTGTCTATCATCAACCTCTGCCTCCTTATCTATCATCAACCTCTGCCTCCTTGTCTATCGTCAACCTCTGCCATTTTGTCTATCATCAACCTCTGCCTCCTTGTCTATCATCAACCTCTGCCTCCTTGTCTATCATCAACATTTGCCATCTTGTCTATCATCAACCTCTGCCATGTTGTCTATCATCAACCTCTGCCTTCTTGTCTATCATCAACCTCTGCCATCTTGTGTATCATCAACTTCTGCCTCCATGTCTATCATCTACCTCTGCCTCCTTCTCTATCATCAATCTCTGCCTCCTTGTCTATCGTCAACCTCTGCCATTTTGTCTATCATCAACCTCTGCCTCCTTGTCTATCATCAACCTCTGCCTCCTTGTCTATCATCAACATTTGCCATCTTGTCTATCATCAACCTCTGCCATGTTGTCTATCATCAACCTCTGCCTCCTTGTCTATCATCAACCTCTGCCTTCTTGTCTATCATCAACCTCTGCCATCTTGTGTATCATCAACTTCTGCCTCCATGTCTATCATCAACCTCTGCCATCTTGTCTATCATCAATCTCTGCCATCTTATCTATCATTAACCTCTGCCTCCTTGTCTATCATCAACCTCTGCCATCTTGTCTATCATCAACCTCTGCCTCCTTGTCTATCATCAACCTCTGCCCCCTTCTCTATCATCAATCTCTGCCTCCTTGCCTAGCATCAACCTCTGCCATCTTGTCTATCGTCAACCTCTGCCATCTTACCTATCATCAACCTCTGCCTCCTTGTCTATCATCAACCTCTGCCATCTTGTCTATCACCAACCTCTGCCTCCTTCTCTATCGTCAATCTCTACCATCTTGTCTATCGTCAACCTCTGCCATCTTGGCTATCATCAACCTCTGACTCCTTGTCTATTATTAACTTCTGCCTTAATGTGTATCATCAGCCTCTGCTATCTTGTCTATCATCAAATCCTGCCTCCTTGTCTATCATCAACCTCTGATTCCTTATGTATCTTCAATCTTTGCCTCCTTGTCTATCATCAATCTCTGCCTCCTTATCTATCATCAACCTCTGCCATGTTGTCTATCATCAACCTCTGCCTCCTTGTCTATCATCAACCTCTGCCATCTTGTCTATCACCAACCTCTGCCATCTTGTCTATCATCAACCTCTGCCTCCTTGTCTATCACCAACCTCTGCCATCTTGTGTATTACCAACCTCTGCCATCTTGTCTATCATAAAATCCTGCCTCCTTGTCTGTCATCAATCTCTGCCTCCTTGTCTATCCCCAACCTCTGCCTCCTTGTCGATCATCAATCTCTGCCATCTTGTCTATCATCAACCTCTGTCATCTTGTCTATCATCAACCTCTGCCTCCTTCTCTATCATCAGCGTCTGCCATTTTATCTATCAGCAACCTCTGCCTCCTTGTCTATCATCAACCTCTGCCATCTTATTCATCATCAACCTCTGCCTCCGTGTCTATCATCAACCTCTGCCATCTTGTCTATCATCAACATCTGCCATCTTGTCTATCATCAACTTTTGCCTCCTTGTCTATCGTCTATCGTCAACCTCTGCCTCCTTGTCTATCATCAACCTCTGCCATCTTGTCTATCATCAACCTCTGCCTCCTTGTCTATCATTAACCTCTGCCATCTTGTCTATCATCAACCTCTGTCATCTTGTCTATCATCAACTTCTTGCCTCCTGTCACGGTAAACGTTAGCACGTAGGAGACCACCACTGTTTCGGGTGGGTCCGTATCATAGATCACCCATGTTTCGGGTGGGTCCGTATCATAGGTCATCATGAAGCAGTGCATCCGGCAGGTGCCGCCACCATGTAAATCAACCTGGAGTGGCGTAAAGTAATAACAAACAATTTGAAGTCAAATTGAATTTTTTCCTCCTGGAATCAATATCTACGTCTTGGATATATTCCAGGATTAAATATAATGACATGTTGATTTCCAAGACCGTATACGATTTGATTCTGACACAAATATGTTTTACATGTATGTATAGTTAAAAAAGAATATCCCGATTACTTCGAAATGACGACCGAATAGGCTACCGTCATAAAGTGATTTAATGATTTATCTACAAATATCTGTGGAATGTAAAGATCTAGATCAAGGGTCACGGAGTGCATGTACATGTATTTATTCTCATGAGAAATACTTATTTAAAAGCATGCATTGATAGGATTTCAAAACTTTTCTTGGAGTTTTCTAAAAATGCTGTTTCAAAATATTATACTCTCTACGTATTTGAAGAAATGCATTTATTTATTTGAACGTCTCTTTAAAACTGATAAATTACAATTTTAAAAATATTACAAAAAATCACCATGATGAACATTAATGGAAGAAAGTTTTTAAACTGCTGACAACATTCATTTTTTGTCCTGTCGCAAAATATTATGGACATTAACCTCTTCTTAAAATGTGGTTTTTTCTTTTCTTTCTCGGTTGATGAACTTCTTGATTTAATCACACAAAAGTTACCGAGTTTTGCGGCTACGGAACCAATGCACTTTTATGGCATACTGGTCCATAGCTGAAACAAGTACGCAACTTGCCGCTGGATTGTTTAAAAACAATCTCACAAGCTTTACTTGGATAATAGAAATATACCTATAATTGTCGGCAAGTAGAATCAAACCTGGACCACCTCGGATACCAACCGAACACAGAACCATTCAGCTTTAGACTACGTTACAGTAAAACCTCAACTTGAACTGGTTATTTACAGATCAGTTAGTTTTATTTCCAAGGAGATGGTATTTCTAAGGAAATGTTATTTGCTCTCGTTTACCTAAATCGTCAAGGCGAGTCTTGTAAACTTGTATTAATTAATCTGATTATTGGGTCCAGCTATATTGTATGTATGGTGCCTACTCCTGTCTGATGCGCTGGGTTTTTTTATTATTATTATTATTTTTTTTTTTTTTTTGTTTTTTGTGGTTTTTTGGGGTTTTTTTTTTGTTTGTTTTTGTTTTTGTTATTTTCGTGTTTTGAACTAGGTGACGAATTTCTTTTGGTGCCTACTCCTGTTTTTTTTTTTTTTTTTTATATATGTTTTGACCTATGTAACGAATTTCTTTTTTTCGAAAGAGTATATTTAATATTCGACATTATGCGAAAAGCCTTTGGGCACACATACACATTCAATAATGTCAGTTGAATGTCGAGCCCGATACGACAGACGTATATATGTTACATATCATGTGCATACGATTAGCTTTGAAGACTCCGACAGCTAGATAGACAGGTAAAACAGCCTAAACATGATGCAGTTTACCAGTTCCCGTCATAAATAGGTAAATGTTCAAGGAGAAATTCCGGTGCGCATGCGCACCCGTTCCGTCAGGCGCATAACTTCAATAAAACGTGAAGCACCGTAAAATCTGTGTATATAATGTGTCGCTTGTTGAGGGAGGTAAAGGGAAGATATACTGCTCCTTATAGTTAAGGAGGAAGTTCGGAATATTTCTATCAAATGTAAGATATTTAATTTCTATTATGCATAATAACAATCTAGACACCATTTAAAGTAGGTATATACTAACATTTAAATAAATAATCCAGTAAAGTCTGACCTTTAAAGCATTTTATTTTTCTTAATTTAAAGGCCCATTAATTTAAACCTATCTCGTGCCAGTTGATCCTGTCATTAATTTACCTGGATAAATGGGTCTTGTTCCATTTTATCGAGATCTTTACTCTGTATTTTTTTTCTGTAAACTTTAGATGTACAAATAGAAATTGATTAATTTATTATTGTACGAGGGGCAATATAAAAACAATAATATATAATATAGTATAACATAATAACTTCAGCAGATATGGATATCTTTGCTCTTTGTCTGTCTGTCAGTCCGTCAGTCTGTCCGTATGTTAACCATTTGTCACTCTATTCATCGACGGCATCTTTGAAATAAATTTCGCCTGAATGGTATGTATCTATATGTAATCATTTATTAATGGTATGTATCTATATGTAATCATTCATTAATGGTATGTATCTATATGTAATCATTCATTAATGGTATGTATCTATATGTAATCATTCATTAATGGTATGTATCTATATGTAATCATTCATTCATTATTTATTATTTTTCTGCTAGTAAGGAAGTGAAGCTTTTATTGTTATTGAGGTAATTATTATGAAAGTGCGTGAATACATTTTTCAAAATCATTCAACCTCCCACGATAGAGTGAACCCTGATCGACATGGATAGTCTCTTATCCCGGTGTATGTGCGCGGGAAGGGAGGGGGTTCCGTTACCACTGCCAGATACACCTCCACCACCCTCCGCGCTTTGTAGAAATCTTAATTTGTAGATAACTATAAGGAACTAATCGAGCTCCGGGTAGAACAGGGACGTGCAACGTGGGAGGGGGTATGGAAGGGGGAAAATCAACTATGTCGCTGCGAAGATTTGAATTGATCTACCGGTACCTTAGAAAAAAAAACTAAATGCCACCCACTTACGTCTTACGATATATTTGTATACGAAATAATTTTAACAGTTAAGGATCCGCGCTAAGGTTAACCAGAGGAAACTCTGGAGATCTTATGTCATCGGTTGACTTCTGTAACAAAAGACCCGGTTTCGATTCCCTGAAGGCACCACTACGTATGAAATGTTGGTCAGTCCAAGTTTTATTCTAGGAATGTTTGGATCATTAGAAAATCTGCTTTACGGATATCTAGGAAACGGTAAGAATATTGGGAAAGAGTGGTGGGTGAGGAGGGTTGAAGGAAGGAGTTAGTATGAAATATTTTTCTGATATCACCAGCAATGTACATTTGTCGTAGTAAGGGTATATTTCTGGATGCCATTAGGGCTTATTATGTCATGTGCTCATTATTCCTGATAATATTGTCCACAGATTCTACTATCAGCTCGATTCCAGAATGTTATCTTAGATCCGCCATTGAATTTTACCTCAAGCTATTAACAGGTATAACTGAATACTCACTAAGCGAACTGAGAGCGCTCAATAGGGCAATCATATATACATAATAGAATATATACCAAGAGCTGACAAATAATTGACAGGTTTTATGCTTTACAATTTATTCAATCTCACCTCACCCCCTTGAGCCTCTACCTCAAGCGTTAAAATAGATTCAAACTCCACCCTCTTTCTTCTCTTCTCTTTGTAAATATATGAATTTGTGATTCATTTTAACACAGTGCCACAGTGTGTATGTAACGCGTTGCCCCCGTAAATCTGACAGCGAAGGGTGACCTGCGTTAATTGTACAAAGTCAAATTTGTATAATTAATGACGCGAATTAACGTAAAACTTCTGAATTTCAATCTAGCTTTCGTGTTCCTGAGTACAACTTGCCAACGGGAAAGGCAAGTCTCATACGTGACGTCTGTAAAATCAGGATCATTCTCTCATTCCCACACGCGGTGTTACGTCAACGGACCCCCTTTCTGGAGAAACCCCCTTTTAAGATTTCTAGATCCGCCTATGTACTTAATCTGAAGGAACATTTTCTCCATGTTTTTCAGGTCCGTAGGTACGCAGGAGGGTGGGGGTGGGGGCGCCTTCGCCTTTTTGGCCGATTATGGACCTATCTTCTTTACGAAACGAAACAAAATTCGATGTTTGGCCTCCTCACTTTTGAAATGCTTCCTACGACCCTGTATTTAGGGGGTTCTAGCATCGAATTTAGAATAAAAAAGTGTTTTAGGATATTTGTGTAATTGTCGTTAACTTATGTAAATTTTAACGATTGCATGAATACATGTGCGTGTAGTCATGTGCCGATAGCAAAGACAGATTGCTTTAAACATTTGCTAATTTACCACGGCAGGATTGTTACGTTTTTGTCAAATCCTATAAAATCTATTCAAATCAAAGTGTTCAGGTGGACCAACCCGATAACAAGAAAGATAATTCTAACACCGATATACTAAAAATACCCAATTTTCAGTATAAAACTATCACATTGGGTGTGAATTTCTTCTACATTTTTACAAATCGTAAAAGAGAAGTTTTTATTTACAGCAGAAAATTGTAATTCTCTCTTGGAATATTAGGTATTTGGTTTCCTTCATTTTTATGTGTTCCTTAGAAACTTTTGAAAGGAGGTACAAACTCCCATCACTAATATTTGCATTATTCAGTCCGGAAAGATGGGGTACAGCCCTGAAAATGGTCCAAAATTACCTTTTTGGTAAAAGTTTTCCAACCAAATGGAAAGTGTGTGTGTGTGTGTGGGGGGGGGTGGGGTTGCAGGGGCTTTAAATCCGCCAATGTATGTATGTACACATATACAAATCGTAGTACGTTTTGACCTTACGGCTTTACATTGTGACAGAGAAAAATCATAAAACTTCTTGTGATGTTTGCTTTAATCATACACGAATAGAACAGCTTCATTTCTACAAAAACATGTTAGTAAACATGTTAACATGTAGTTAGAATGAAATTAGAAACGCCATGAGACGCCATGAGACACTGTAATACATGATAAGAATTGTAAACTGCGAATCAACAGAAGGTATAACATTGAGGGATCCAGGGGGTAGGAGGGTAGGTGTGGTTAGTTTCTGGATTGGAATTTTCTATTTGACACATTTGATAAACCATTAGTTTACAACAAATTCTCTCTCTCTCTCTCTCTCTCTCTCTCTCTCTCTCTCTCTGCGCGCATCCCAGTGTTACGTGTTAAATCTTCCTATCTTCGTATTATTGACCTGTGTACTACGGTCACTCTCTCTAACAAATCACTCGTACATTTTCTACATCATCTAGAGTTGTCGTTTCTCCTTCTAACGTTAAAAAGAGCAAGGTACGACAAACTAGCAAGAACAATACCGTAACATATCGAAGTATCATAGAATATCGATGTAGCAGTACATCAGGGTCATATTCGTTCATAACCTTAGTGGTCGTTATTGGGGAGCATTTTGTCCCACGACTTCGTTCCAGATCCCGTGCCTCTTCTCAGAGACGACAAATTACACCTTGAGACACAGTTATCATTATATCCACACTTGACATAGCATAGAATTGCAATGCAAGTCAACAATGTACTAGTACCCTCCGTTAAGAGGAAAATATCACCGAAGAAAGGGTGCTAAGATAAGAATAAATTTATGGCATAAATACTATATACATGTGTTTACATACACCAAGGTAGACACACGTTCTGTAAGGGGTATTTTTATGCTCCGGATCGATAGATCGGGGGCATATTGTTTTTGTGCTGTCTCTCTGCCTATTTGTCTGTTTGTTTGTCTGTTGTTAAATTAACCTTAGCCATAACTTTTGAACCGTGAGGGATAGAGACTTCATATTTTACATGCGCACTCAACTAATGAAGCCCTTTAAAATGACACCAAGATCGATGACCCTTTGACCTTGACAATGACCTTCACGCTAAGAATAACTTTTTGGACTTTGTTACCGCCGGGGGGGGGGGGGGGGGGGGTTGTCTGACTGCTGGTCCTGCTAAGAATTCGGTCTTTGAAGTCTTTATCTGCACTGTGCTTCTACACCAAGACATTGGGACGATGGTTCTACTGTTATGATTTTTGTTGTCTGTAACGCAGCAGTACATAGTTGTTTTGTTAATGCAGTTTGAAGAGTAATTTCAAATATTCAAATAGACCATTTTCATACGAACTGAGTACATCCACGTTAATCAATTCAATCTCGCCACCTTTTCTTTTCCTGTGTCTTATCGGCTTTTTTTTTCTTCTAAAATTCCATGAATGATGTACTTTAACATCTGAGAGTCCGTGTATATTATGATTAGTCATCTTTATTGACATTTGTAGATATTGAAGGTTTCTTATTTCATCTTTTTTTTCTATTCATTTAGAATAATCAGCACTCCAGCAACTGAGAAGAAAAGTCAGCCATCTTGTGACGTCATCCGTCACGTGATCTGTTGTCACCATGACGGATATTACAGATCAAGCGGTTGTCCGAGATCTCGGAATCACGAGGAATTTCAGCGTCGATGAGTTTGACTCATCAGGTACATATATGTTGATTATTAATAATTGAGTAAATTGAAACAAAATCATACTTACTGATGCCATGGCTACGCGTAACAATATGTACAGTTTGGTGTTCACACATAAAAAAGTAAGCCTTTATCTCGCGTTTTTCTCATAGTTTGATACGTATGATCTACCGAGACCATTGCCAAATCAGTAGAATAATCCTCGTGTGACGTAAGACAGGAGTCAAGCAAAAAAACAAAAAACAAAAACAAAAACAAAACAAAACAAAACAAAAAAAAAAAAAAAAAAAAAAAAAAAGAAAAACAAAACCAAAAAACACCCGCCCAAAAACAAAACAAAAACGAAACCAGAAATATGTATATATATATATATTTTTCCGAACTACAATTTTGTACCTGTTTCAGGCCATGATAGCCAGCGACATGTGCTGCAGGTGAGGTTCCCCCACCGTCCCCACCGACCAGGACGCCACCACCACAAGCACCGTCACAAACACTCCTCGTCTCATCAGCACTCCAATGGCGTTCCTAGCTCTGCTAGTAAGTCTACAACTCTACAGTTATATCAGATATTGTCCATCTTTCACAAAAAATTAATTGTAGTCTGTAACTCAATACTGTGCGGTCAAACTTGCCTTAACGACCGTTGACATAAATCTTTTTGAATCCTTACAGTGTATTACTACATTACTTAATACTGCTTGGATAAAATGTGTATGTATTTGATAAAAACATTTTAACACTATATAAGTGATAACAATATAAACTACCCAGTTTACATCAATTTATTCATTCATACATACATACATACATACATATGTTATTTTACTTATTGTGCTTTTCATCCTGGGATTGACACGCTGTACGGAAACAGTCGTTACCGGCGGTATCAAAACACACAGTATGGTATGTCTTCCAATATAAATGCATGTTTACCCGCCATTTTATTTTGGTTTTTTTTCCCTTAAGTTTTGTACGGTCTCGTATACTGCAATTCATTGGAATGATGGTTTAATTTTCGCCATTACATGCATTTTTATTTAACTTTACTTTTATAGATATAAGATAGTATGCGGTGATATATCATCTTTAATTTTGTTTTTAATTATCCGGTCGTTATGTAAACTCATGGTGAAAAAATATCATGTTTTATTAGCCTTCCTTAGAAACCTATTCCATACGTAACAGTTCAGATTTGACATTTGAATGCAGCTCTGGAATTTATGCAGTTCATGTTTAAGCAATAATTATCGACTAATCACGTTAATCGGCGGTGATCAGGTTATGAACATACTTTTTTCGAGGATTGCATCTCTAGACTTAGGTAACTTTCTGTTTCCATGTCGCGGTATCACAGAAATATGATAATTGTTAAAAGTGATCTTTTTGTTACTAAAGTTCAATCGCTGATAGTGTGACAACACTAGTTAGGATGATCATACAAGCGGCAAGTTAATGCTCCCTCTGCGGACTATAACATATAACTTTGCACACATATTATGTGCGATTTTTATCTTGTTTTTTTGCAGTAGAGAATTCAAAGTGATACTTATAGTGTCGGCGAGGAGAGGACGAGACCACAAGAATGTGACAATGATTTACGACATTTTATGCTGTGATTTGCTGACCCCTGGACGAGAAAGTGGGAAAGGGCGGTCCCTGACAAACAGACACTGACCTCCTCTAAATATCTCAATGTATTCGATATTCTAATATTTCTATACTAAACGGAGCTAAAAGCTCTGTTGGGACGACCTTTACCCATCCTCTCCGTCGCCAGTTATTAAGTGTTGTACAAATTGTTTCCATAGCAACTTTAAATTATTTTGTAAAAATATTTTGTTTTTCCCTGAACAGCGGAACATGTAGAAAGCGTAATTACAGGTCTTCCCGGTAAGAAATCTATACCAAGGCCATCCTTGTGAAATGTCTGTTTCCTGTGCAAATAGCTTCGGAAGAGAAGGCAAAACATGTGTTATACTAAGTCAAAAATACATGTACATGTATTTATTCAAATAAAGCAAAACAAAAATGTCGTAAAGAAAATTTTTTTGAAGAAATCAAAAATATATGCAATAAAACGTTCAATTGAAATACGGAAAAAAAGAAAAGAAATGAAAAATTCATAAACAGAGATTCAAGACTTAAAAGGCAATAATGAACAAGAGGTACATACTGTAGATTTAATATCTATCAGTATCTATAGGGAATATATCAGTATTTTTGATGAAAATAAATTGCCTCGTTCTGATAGCTGTGAGCAACGGAAACAAACATCATTTCTGGATGGTTGCCTCATTATGCATTTATTAAATGTATATACAAACACCTGCACATGAAGTCCATATGTGCGTTGTATTCATTCGTGTATCAAATGTACATATTATAAATGTTCACTAATATCTACACTTATATTGTACTCAATTAAGCTATAGCCGCTGGTGATGGGTTATGATAAAGTAATTCTTAACTCTTGTCATCAAGGATAGGGACTGGATACGGTTGTGGCGTATTAGGGGCGTTAATCACACCATTTGAGGAATCACTGCATGCCATTTCCAATTGACCGTCCTCAATCGTTTTAAGTCACTCCACGACTATTTCACCTATATGTTGACCGCAACTGCCTGATGTATTGCATAGAAATGTATACCTTCGCATCGGACCTACCTGAAGCAGTGAATGATCCTTTTACGTGCCACGCCTATCGTGTCACGTGACATCGGCTTTAATTTGTCATCCAAAGGATAGGACACCGGTGTGCACATGCCGGGAGTCGAACCCGGGACCGCTCGGTCAGAAGCCGAGCACTTCAACCACTGAGCCACACTGACTTTGGTTTATTACAGTTATCTATATGCAACTTGGGTAGTCGATTGAGTTGTGCTAACACTCGCTGTAGCCCGTCACCTCCGTTAAGCTACTATTCGCTGTAGTCTGTCACCTCAGTGGCATCAAAGTGCAAGTCTAGATCGAGACGAATAGTAAGGTGTATCAGTCACTATACAAGGGAGGTAAACCTGGTAAAGTCTTAAAAATATACAGTCAGAAGGTAGCATAATGGAAACTCAAAAGGAGACCTGTAATTCAAATTTCTGAAACTACAAAAACAAAACCTCGAGCTGAAATTCATTATGGTCGTTTTGTTCAATCTACTATAAATCTACATTCATGTAAATACAATCACAAATATAACCCCTTTAGATTGTCAGTTATACAAATCCATCATTATTAATGATAGACAAGAAAGCGGTTTTTTATCTTTCTGTCAAACATGAAAGCAAATGAAAGTTCAAACATAATTTTATATACTTATCTACATATGATATATCTATTTCCTTATATGATTTCAACTTGTCACTCTAGCTTAGATACATTATCATTTTCTCTCCACATATTTGGGGGTTTTTTTACCATTTGACTGACGGGCAATAGTGGCTGCACCTGCTGTTACATCTTCGTAGTCATCATAATTATTGGACTGTTCCACATTTGGTGGTTGCCAAAGTGTTCGGATCGTCCCACCTTTATAGCTATCATAAGTATTGGACTGTTCTGCTTTTAAAGTTCTTAAAGCGTTCTGATCGTTCCACCTTTGTAGATATCATAAGTATTGGACTGTTCTACATTTATAGTGTGAAAGTGTTCGATCGTCCCACCTTTGTAGTTGTCATAAGTATTTGACCGTTTATTCATTTATTATTTATATATTCTTATATATCTGCTCATTGATTGTGTTACTACTTATGATAAATGGAAAGGTGGGCCCGTAAACCGGTAAACCACATTAATAGAGAAATTGTCAGTTCTCGTCTCGTCCTTTCTTTGATAGCTTCACATCACATTTCTTTGGTTTTAGATGGTTGTATGGTTCTATCTCGGTTGTTCCGTGGTTGCAATGATGTTTTGGATATTAGACATTTACACCTGTTTCTTTATTCGCATGATTATAGATTATGAGGGTTTTAGATTAAGGTTTTGCGTACCAACATGTATGAAGTAGAGGTGATGGCTCGAATCATGCATGATATAGAGATTAGTAGTTCTGAATTATATCTTTGAAATATTTGATTATTGGCAATGTACTTTATATTATTGAGACAATATCCGATTAAATTATTATTGGAGACAAAGATGTGAACTTATGATCAACAATTTGCTGAAAGATTCCATCGTACAAAATAAGAAGTACACACTTGCATTCTTGTATAGCCGCTTGTGTCTTGTCTAAAATAAAATATCCCAAATTCATGTTTAAATTGATGAAGTGTGTTTCTCCCCTGACAGTAAATACAATATAATGGTTTGTATACAGGTCACAATAGACCATGTCAGGATTCTCATTAACGCCCTAGAGCTCTTAGATATCGTCACAAAAAGTTCTCGACTACAGACACACACTGACATTATAGAATATAGAATTCAAATCATTACATGAAGAATTTTATCTAATGCTATTTGAGTAGGCATCACTGTATTTCCCTATATCATGCTCACCTTTAATATATGCCCTGTATGTAAATGTAAATAGACACCAGGACACGGTGCAATGTTAGAAATCAGTTGTGATTTACTATATGAATTATATAATGCATAACAATCAGAAGGATTTCGTTCATACATGGTAGATACCAACAAAACCTAGCATTTATTATAGAGCATGCGCGGATCTAGGGGGATGGACTGGGTTCTGGACCCTCCCTGGGCATCGGCAAAAAAACTTTTCTTGTTACTTTTCTGTTAAATAAATAATGTTACTCACATAACATTTGTGAGCCCCCTCTCGGAAAATTCATTGGGGTGGACCTTCTCCTCTCTCGACAAAATTTCTGGATCCGCGCCTGAGGAGTATATAAGACAAAATAAACAAACAAGGAAATGCTCTGATGTCTCTTACTAAATAACAAGATAACAGACCAATTTTCAGTTGATATGGAAATACTATATTGCGTATAATTACAATCAAGCTGACATAGTATTGATATATAGTCATACATTAATAGCCAAACATGTGTCAACACCGTTGTCAAGAGAAATTTATTTCCTTGTTTTCTTTTTCTTGCTCTGATTACCTCAAAAGATTCAGGCCATGATGGAAGGTTTGTACGGACCCATCAATTTTACAGATACCCCATAACATACTATCAGATAGGCTGACCAGTCAGAATATATATGTTCCACGTTTTAAAAAAAATGAAAAAAAGTATCCTTTATAAAAGTAACAATGTGAGACCCCCTTTTTTAATGCTTTAATTACGACCCATTCTGTGGCGCAATGGTAAAGTGTAGTACTCGAGATCAAAGATAAGCAGTGGTATCGCAGTACAAGGGATCAGGGTTCGATTCGCGGAATTTTCCCCACCGTGTGTAAATTTTGACTATCTCCTGATAGCATTCGCCGATGTGATTGAAAGCGAAGCAAAACCATAAGACTCAAACAAAAATTAGAATTGAAGATAAACAAAGAATTCTAGGGCCCCTGGATAAAATTACTCTACGAGACAGGACGATTCCGTTTATAGAGTCTGTCCATTACTGATTCTTCCGTCTCCGAAGGAATCATCCATTATACAGAACCTGATTGAGTGTACTCAACAGATGTCCAACTTTATCAGTGCTTAATCTGAAATTGCGTAAAAATGTAAATTTTAAAATATTCTAAAGTACTAGTTTTACCAATATTCAAGCCTCGGTTTAATTTACTCTCTCAGAATCGATTCTTACTCAGAAACTGGGGTTAACAAGGATGACGTTTTCGATCTGAATTTATATGTATGTTGACTGCATACTCTATACGCAGTTTCTTCCTGTGGGCAGTATGTTTACATGATCAGTTAGTTTAATTGTGTGGGCAATTTGTTTGTGGGCAGTTTGTTTATGTGGGCAGTTTGGTCATTGCAGCGTCCATGTCGCCCAGTGAGCAGATTCAGCAGCTGATCGGAGAGACTGAAGAGAAACATGACGTATTCTGTCAGATGGACACGCTCTATAAAGCACACAACGAAATGCAATGGCGTGAAGCTGCCAGGTAAAACAGAATCTGATGTTTTCTTCAGTGATATCGAAACTTATAAACAGCAAATAGAGATTAAAACTATCCACAAGTTATTCAAATACTGCATATATACCTCTGTTATATCAATAATACCTTCTTTTATGTTCTTTATAGTATATCCGACAAACTTCATTTCAAAATGGCCAGATTTACTAAAATCTTATATCAATGATCCTCATTAAAACCATGTAATCACATTGTTGTAGATGGGTCAAATACGAAGAGGATGTAGAAGAAGGAGGTGAGAGATGGTCGAAACCCCACGTGGCCTCTTTGTCTTTACACTCATTGTTTGAGCTGAGGTCATCTTTGCTGACCGGCGCAGTAATGTTGGATATGGACGCTTTTCATATATCACAAGTGGCGGGTAAGTCACGTGAATCGAGCTCTGATATTTATACTAGAATGTGATTGGTCCATTATGTCACGTGATCATATTTTAATTCCAATGGAATACGTGTTTCATGTTTTTGTCGTACAAATGATGCAAACGATATCCGAACATCTATGTAATAGAAGTGGCGTAGGAAGCAAAACAAACGTGGGAAAAAAACACATTATATTTTTTTTATAAACACATGTTTTCTTAATTTTTCTGGTGTACTGGGAAGTGGGAAAGTTTGGCATCAGTTATCCGCTAATCACACCATCTCTCCACTCCTTTGGAATACATGACCGTCAAAGTTAGTGGCGGTCACACTGTCGGCTTCAACAACCTTAATGATATTGTCAATGGTGTGTACATGAAGTCTAGTATTTGCCTTCCTTCTTGAATTGATGATGTGCTACCATAAATGATGGACTTGGAGATCACCACTCTTTCTATTGGCTTATTGTTCTTTAAGGACAATCCCTTCCCCCTTTTTTCTCTTAAACAATATATAGGGATAGGCAATTGAAGATTATAATCTTTCAATTTCAGATTTAGTACTAGACCAACTTGTCAACGCAAAATTACTGGAAGGGAGTCTCCGCCCCCAAGTCCGTGCTGCTATTATCGCTAACCACGCCCATCAGCATCAGAAGCGCAGGCGCAGTCTTATGCCAAACGAAGGGGAATCCATCACCGACTTCCGGAAGCGTTCCATGAAACGTAACTTTTCCAGCCAAATGTCGTTCAAAAGGGGAGGTGAGAAAAATGTTGCAGATTCCACAAGGGATGGGAGGATTAAATGTACATGTTAAATTTTCCCAAGAAGGAACATCTGAGAGGGGGATGGGTAAAATACCGTACGAAATAATGTCAAAGTTGTGATATTACGAGGAATTGATGTAGATTCAGAGGGTCTCGCATAAACTATGATATGCTTAAAATGATAGAGATAAAACCATCTTAATTAACTAGATGAGAGCAGGAAGATGAGAATAATCACAAATACAACGTCAAGAAAACGTTTGATTATACGTCACTTACATTGCCGAATTTAGACGTTGATCTGTTACAAGAGGTAGTCGGTAACATTAACTGGTGTATATGAATGGTTTATGGAATTTTTATTTTTGATAATTGAGGAAATAACTTAAAGCTTTAGGTGAACAAAGGGCAGAGAAAAAGAAAGGGGCACGAATAATTATACATATTTAATGGTGAATCTGTCTAAAAATTATAAAAAGGCTGAATTCGTTATTTACAGATAGCTCTTCCAAACTTGCCAGAAATCCCAATAGTGTTCCATCAGATATCGGTAACATGATCAACGGTGATATTCCAGAATCGGCTTCGTCGTCCAAGGTACAATTCTAATGCCTGTCCTCTTTTCATTTCTTCTTTATTTTGTATAACAATAATTTATTCTATTGTACGTATTTCTGATATTTTCCTTGTCCCAAGCTAATATATCTTCGACCTACATTCGGAGAATCTAATGATATTACAAATACAGAGAAATACTCTTGTGTATTATATTTTTTGTGTATTATATTAAAATATTTTGCCCCATCTTATTAATATCGCAATGATCGCGACATCTTTTGATGGCAGAAGTACGAAGTATGTGTAAAACAGAAGTATAAAAATATATGTGCGCTTTGTCATTGTGACACAAAAATTTACAGGGAACTAAAAAAAAAAAGATCAGAGGTGAGGCAAGGTGCCCGGAACACTAAGCATTTCCTTTCTGGCAAGCAACGTCCATTATAAATATACACACAACATAAAAAGTTGGTCTAATATATATACGAGACGTCGAGACACGACCATGTATATATAAAACGTTGAGACATGACCCTGTATATATGAGACAGTGAGACAGGCCTTGTTTATATGAAACGTTGAGACAAGACAATGTATATACGAGGCGTTGAGACACGACCATGTATATATGAGACTAGATAATGTATATACGAAACATTGAGACACCACCATCTATACATGAGACGTTGAGACATGACCATGTTTATATGAAATGTTGAGATATGACCTTAAATTATGAGACGTTGAGACACGACCATGAATTATGAGATGTTGAGACACCACCATGAATTATGAGATGTTGAGACACGACCATGAATCATGAGATGTTGAGACACGCCCATGAAATATGAAATGTTGAGACACGACCATGAATTATGAGATGTTGAGACACGACCATGAATTATGAGATGTTGAGACACGACCATGAATTATGAAATGTTGAGACACCACCATGAATTATGAGATGTTGAGACACGACCATGAATTATGAGATGTTGCCACACGATCATGTGTGTCTCAGAGTTTGAGACACGACCATGTATATATGAGACGTTGAAACACGATCAAGTCTATACTATGACACGTTTTCGCTTGGAAATGGCTATTAAACTTTCTATTCACAAATTGGTATGTTTATGGTCCTTCGGATTAAGATTAAGATACAAAACTGCTATATTACATATCTCTTCTATTGCAGTTGAATCAAAATTTCCTGAAGAAGATACCCGAAGGAGCTGAAGTCGCAAACATAATGGTAGGAGAATTAGAGTGTCTTAAATACCAGATCACTGCCTTCGTTCGTCTGACAGAGGCTCGATCTATAGGAGATCTCACGGAAGTACCGCTACCTACGAGATTTGTCTTTATTCTCCTCGGGCCTCCCGGAAGCCAGAACAAAAATATTGAGATCGGTCGATCTATATCAACCATCATGGTAGACGAGGTATGGTTTGTTGATAAATTTATTCGATAAATTGAAAAAAATGACAAAAAAATAGATACTACTTTAGGATTACTTATTCTAGTGTTAGAAACTAGACAGCCATGATTTACTAATGAATAAGTTAGTAATCTACATCCTATACGATTATTCTTTGGAAAATTGTAAGTCAAGTGACAACTGTCACATGTATTTTCGTATTTTATTAAATTAAAGCATATTCGTCAGTGAAGTACCATAGGGGTTTTATTTTGATACAAAGGAGTTTTGATAACATGAGCTGTTTTGTTTAAAGAGAGTTCTTTTGTAATGAACAGGTGTTCAGAGAGGTAGCCTTCAAAGCAAAGAATCGACAAGACCTTTTGTCCGGAATCGACGAATTCTTAGACCAAGTCACAGTCTTGCCTCCTGGTGAATGGGATCCCAAGATCCGTATAGAACCGCCTGACAGTGTTCCTTCACAGGTAGATCGTATCCGATTTTAAGTACTAGTATACTTTTATACATCTTGTTAACCAATTTCGGAAGTACCCTAGCTTTCCACAACAAACCCCACTTAACTAATTATAGGGTCAGATTAATCAATGTGTAAAAGGGGTAATTCAGTCTGTGGCCGGTAAAACTTTGTTAAGGGAAGATGTTTCCGCACATACATGTAGGACTAAATGTTTCCCTTTTTCGGGGAGGGGGGGGGGTTAAAACTTGCCGAGAAAAGCTTTAAAAATGTTTGATGTGTGCGAAGAAAGACATAAATTAATTCACGTACTAAGTGTTGACTTTTATCATCTATTTCTAGGGAACTTGCCTAGTCTATTGGAATTCGTTAAAATTGTTAATCCATTGGATTAAGCCTTTAGAAATTGATCAAAATATTTTGTGTTGCCGGGTGATGAAAATGTTTGCTTGATAGTCAATGTATATACAATTATGTGTGTGAATAGGATGGACGTAAGATTGCAAGCAAGCCATTGCCTGAGGGACCTAAGGTTGCTGCTGAACAGGAAGAAGAAGAAGAAAGTCATGTAGACCCTACTCTAGTCAGAACAGGACGGTAAATAAATTCAACTCATTACATGTAACATACCCGTTTTCAGTTTTGACAAAATGTCTGCTTCATAAAATCTAAAAATGTACCAAATATGTAAATGTAAAAATATGAAAATGGCATTTGCATGATAATCATTTATATGGTGACGGTGCGTCAAGTATCCATTTGGCAGGGAAAAACCGGGACCATGTGTCCAGAGGACACCAAACTCCTAACATTAACATAACTCACTTGGTCACGGAGGGTTACCTATTTAATTGCTAACATGATTCCATCTCAAATCCTAAACAAGGACTATACATATTTCAAATCTAATTCATCTTTATACCAATGACCTCTTTTTCTAATCTTGCATTTAGTTGCAAATAATTCTGGGCACCCAGACTTTTTCCTGACAACTGAATATTTGTCACACGGTCACCATATAAATGCAATGATCTTGATGCGTCATAAAAGACGAAAACAATAAACAAACAAAACTCTGTTGTCAAGCGTGATATTCACCAACAAACGAATCGAATGATTAAGTGATCTTTCCTTGTTTGATAGGATAACCATGATTTACTTTTACATGTATTCTTTTCACGTTGTGCATATGGCTTCACTCTCTAAGCAGATGTGCGTAAGGATTTCATGTATGTTTTAGAAGGGGACGAACAAATTCCCAAATTCAAATATTTCCAAATTTGACACTCTGTTGTGAATTTAGTGCAGTATCTTGAGATATTTCCATGAAAAGGAGTATTACAGAATTACAAGACTATACGTGTGTATTTACAGTCACTTTGCAACAAAATCAAAATACGATCGATAGAATAAAGGGGATTTCCAGAGCTAAAAACAGATTTTTCGCATATTAAACATGTTAAGGATAAAAAAGAAAATTTAACAAAATTCCGAACAACCAACAGATGTAGCGCTTGAACTGCGGTATAAAGATGATACTGGTCATTTACTTGTTTATTAGTTATATATAGTTTATTGAACTTTAAGCAAATACATGCTTTTAGCATAACACATTATTATAATTTACATGCGTGAGAAATGATACACAGGAGGTGCAACAATTATATTATATTATATCATGAATACAATAATAAATACAATATAATAAATACAATTATACATATCATATATTTGTATATGAAAAATAATACCATATTATAAATGCAAGAATAAGGATAATATTAATTTTCTACTAAATAATGATAATTTATTTTACAGTGTATTTGGAGGCCTTGTTGCCGATATAAAGCGAAAGATTCCATGGTATGCAAGTGATTTTAAAGACTGTTTACATATACAATGTGTCGCCTCTACCCTTTACCTTTATCTCGCTACTCTCACACCCAACGTTACATTCGGAGGCCTTCTTGGTTTAGCCACTGATTCTTACATGGTAGGTTGTTATTTAATATGCGTTTTGGGGTATTTTGCTATTTCTTGTAGAACAATAAGTTGAACAACAATAATATATCAGGTTTCTGACATATTCCGGGTCTATTTTAGGAGGTGTATTCGTCAAACTTTTAAATATATGTCACTTGAATTAAGTTGTCATCACGGAAAGTGTGGGAAGGTTCGCCCGTAAACCGATGAATTAAAATGTTTGTCAGTTGATCGAAATCGGCGCCTAGATTACAGTGTAACTTATTGTTTTGTAACGTCTTCCCGTTTTGTGCTCTTTTTGTTTATTTTCCAGGGGATAAATTTATTCATATACTCTAGTAAATTCCTCTCCATTCTGTATAAACCAGTGCGGTAAACCATTGATACTTTTTTAAACCTTATTTACTCAAACACATGCAGTTAAGCAAGAACACTAACTCCTGACAATACATTACAGGGTACCATGGAATGCATTCTCACCGCCGCTTTGACTGGTATCCTCTTTGCTCTATTCTCCGGACAGCCTCTTAACATTCTGGGAAGTACTGGTCCCATGTTGGTTCTGGAAATGATAGTATATAGCTTTTGTGCGTAAGTATGAAGACTTTATGGATTTCATTAACAAAGGAGTTTGGCAATGAAGAGTATAATATTATGTGAATTGAATACTTGGTTCTATTCTTCATTACTACTTGAAACATACATGTATAAGTGACCTTTTAGATTGTCTTTTCATTGAATTTTTCTTTGTCATCTTTGTTTTGTTTTCAATGCTAATTTTAGCTGTGCTTTTTCCCATAAGTCGTTAAGAATGTTTTATGATATCTATAAATTCTGTAGCATTTCAGTTTATAAATTTCACTCCTATTTCGACTTCTAATGTTTATCAATCACTTCCTTATTTCTTTATATACTTAATAAGTCTCTCATGGAATTTGGTCTTTGCTTCTTTAGTGAATGGGCAAAATACGAAAATTTAATTCTTTAGTCGGTATCGTAATTGCACTACAATCAAATATTTTTGTAATGTGTTATATGTGCTAGTATATTATTGATATTCATGTATTGTGTAGCGCCATGGTGACTTCTGCCACATAACTGAGCCAGTAACTCCTCATTTTTCTTTCTTTTGGTCAAAGAAACTTGCTCAAAAGCACCAACGCTCGGGTGACTTTTATTTTGAATTTGTACCCGAATATTTCTTTTCATTTTCTTTTTTTTTCTTCTACCCCAGACGCAATTCTATATTTTAAAATGTCTTGAAATGCGTATTAGTCATTTACCATCGTGAGTTGGTCGGTCGCGTTGTATTATTCATTTCCAAAGAAATTATAGACTCTCAGCTTGATTTCAGGGTTTCTTTGTGTATCACAGCCAATGACAATTTAATTTCGACTTTTTCGAAAATGTTCGAGAGACGTGATACTCTTTCCGACACTATTAACACAAATTTGAGTAACAGCACTGCTGTTAAGGGTTTCATATCGCAGGTTATGGTACAGTACATTGTCTCCAAATGTAAATTACATAATGGTGTAATGAAGTACATGTACTTGGTAGTATATTCATTTTATATTCTTGACACCGTGTACAGGAAAGTGTTGTGATATGTTTCTTCTGAACATTTGTTGTGCGATGGACGGTGACTCTTCTTATTTATGTAGTGACGATCAAAATGCGTGTTATATCTCGCATATCTCTACCATTCGTATGACTTCTCTTTTGCAGGGAAAATGGTTGGGACTATTTACCGGTGCGTGCATGGACTGGAATATGGACGTTTGTGATAATCATGTTGGTGGTAGCATTCGATCTTAGCTATCTAGTGAAATACATCACCCGGTTTACAGAGGAAAGCTTTGCTTCCCTAATCGCCATCATATTTATCTACGAAGCCGTGAAGAAACTGATCGGTATAACAAAGCACTACCCTGTGAACCTTCATCCGGAGGTGGACATAGTGTTCGAATGCAACTGCATGCCGCCCTCAATGAACGGTACCAACTCTACATTTTACAATACCTCTGTTGACGTCTCTTCTGCCCTATCACTTCCACTTTCTACCGTGAGTTACACCGTACAAGGAGTGCTTGATTCGGCCAATGCGTCATTAAACAGCACCAATACTTCCTGGGTAGACTGGGCTGCCGTGTCTGAGGACAAGTGCAAAGAATATGGCGGGAAACTGGTCGGGGATGGTTGTGGTCGCCACGAATATGTTGCAGATGTGTTCTTTTTGTCCGTGTTGCTGTTCCTGGGAACATATACCGTTGCTGCTTCCCTCAAGAAGTTTAAACTGAGTGGATACTTCCCTTCTTTTGTAAGTTTCTATACCGGTATACTTCTCCAAGGTAGCGTATGATATTATGGGTTTGGCTGAGCGTTTTACACTGATTTGGTACTTTTCCTGTTTTGTCCACGGAAATAGAGATACTTTAATAAGGCCAATTCCATAAACATGTAGCTTGATTAATTGTTTTACGACTGCCCACAAGCCAAAACTCCTAGTAATGAAAACAGAAACGCTATAAGAATATGAATGAAATGCAACTTATTCGTATGTGGAATTTTAATGACCTCCATGATGCATTATTGTATGTTCGTATCTGTCTCTCTGTCCTTTAAACTGAACTCACTTAAACTAGTCTACATGTAAAATAACAGTCGGTTCTCATTTATGATAAAGTCACTGAAGTTTATAAATTCCTGTGTTTTGTATTCGCCGACGTGTTTTTGTAATAAAAGAAATGTAAAAAAGATCCTCAAGTGTATTCCATTTTCTCGGCGCTCCCTGAGGTCAGAGCGAAAATGATGTACATACTGACACACCTATCTTTTAAAGCAGAAATGACTATTGTTCGAAGTAATGGTCGTCCTCATGCAGGTTTTTAAATGTTTTCATTCATCAGGTTCGTCAACTCTTGGGAGACTTCGCTGTACTGATCGCAATCATCTTGATGGTGGGACTAGACATGGCTATTGGTATCGGAACTCCTAAATTATTGGTACCTGAGAAATTCCAGGTGAGCAAGATTGAAAAAATATGACATAGTAACAATTATCAACATTTGAAAACATGAAATGTGGAAGCTGCGAAATTCGAAGTCAACTAAATGAAACTATATACATGTACCATTCTAGTCGCAAAACTGGAACTGTACGTAGGCCAGAGATATGCGTCTTTTCGTCACAGTCAAAGAAATATGAATGAATTAAGATGAAAGTGCTTTTACAATTTCCTTTGCAGCCTACTCGAGCCGACCGACCGTGGTTTATCAACCCGATCAGTCCCAACGTCCCCTGGTGGCTGATCCTGGCTACAATCGTACCTGCTCTCCTTTCCACCATCCTGATCTTTCTTGATCAACAGATTACGGCCGTCATTGTAAACCGGAAAGAGAATAAACTGAAGGTACGAGTCTGTGATTTATGTTCCGCCTAACATTCGAGAAGTTCTTAGCTCTACATGTTCAATAAAATGCACAATTCCTTTGAAAAAATAAGTCTTTTTCTATAAAAATAGTTCAATGAGGATTCGATATGTACATGTTACTGATGGAACAAGATAAGCATATACATGCAATGCATAAACAATTCTGTGTAAGGGGCCAGTGAGTTTCTCACCGACAATATCCGTCTAAAGTCGGCATGGATCTGAGTATGTTATTGAATATTATTGTGACATTCTCTTGTCAAATCCGAACATGCATCTTGGTATTTTGTGACATTCTGAAAATTTAACGTTTAGAAATTGCCATACGATCTCATTCTATTTGGTATATGTTTCCCGTAAAAATTCCTTTTAATATTTTTTTTCTTTTTTCATTTTAATTTTGCCTTTTGCGAATTCTGCGAATAGTACACCTTCTCTGATATACGCTGGAACAACATATTCTATTACAGAAAGGAAACGGTTACCATTTGGATATGTTCGTGGTCGGAATTTGTGTGCTCCTCTGTTCCCTGCTAGGTTTACCGTGGTATGTAGCCGCTACAGTTTCCGCTCTCGCCCACGTGATGAGTTTGAAAAAAGAGTCGGAGTGCACTGCCCCCGGAGAGAGACCAACCTTCCTCGGATGCAGGTTAGATTGATTTGACTAGAATCAACGTAGCATATTCTTGGGTTCCTATTACCTTACTTTTTCTTGCTTTTCTTTTTTTTTTCTTTTTTTCTCTCTTTTTTTTTCTTTTTTTTTTTTCCTTGACCGGCCAAAGTAAAAAAAGAAAAAAGAAAAAAAGAAAGCAGGGAGGGGGTGCCCTCCCCTCGGGCGGTTTTTATGAGCCTGCCCTGCGCCAAACCCACAAAAGAGACTAAAATGAGAAAGAATGTACCATGTGTGTTTGAGTACGCAAATGTATAACACAGAGACTCTGCTAAGCATGCCGTAATATATGTACGTCATTGGAACAACCTTTTTTAGGGTTGTCTCCGTGGCGTGACGTTATATGCGGCATGCTTTGTAGGCTAGGCGAAGCCGCCGTACGGTATAAATTTACTTCATATATCACATATGTCTTTACAATAGTTTCGACGTCAGACCACCACCCAATATATTTTTTGTATTTTCCCTTTTTCCTTTGCTTAGGATTGACATTGACTTGATTTTTTCTTAAGAGTATGATTGAATGCGTTAACGAGTGAATAAATAAGTAGACAGATCAGTCCGGCAGAGATTATAAAAAGATAATAATGACGGTGCATGGTTATATTTGACAGAGAACAGAGAGTGACAGCCCTCCTGGTCGGTATACTTAGTGGATTGTCAGTCTTTATGACAGGAATATTAAAGGTAATCATATAAATATGAAATAATATATTCTAAATGAAACAGTAAGAATTTTTATAATATTGGTGATGAATATAACTTGAGAATGTAAATGATGGTATCGCGGAAATTGCTGTGATGCGATATTGTAAGCCATAGTCCGTACCAAAAACAAACAAACAGGACAAAACAATAAAAAAGAAAGAAAGAAAAGAAGTTTTAGAAGGAAAATGTGAAAAGTTTACGATAAAGGACGAGAGACGATGGACAATACGCCATCCCATTAGTTCACTTGAGCCTTCGGCTCAGGTAAGCTAAAACGTTGATTTAATATGATGAAATCCTAAAGAATAGCTATATACAAACTTAGGGTTTTTTCAGCTTACTTTTGAAATTATTATATTATTTTTCCAGACTAAGTTACGCCACGTGCTTAGATCATACAACGTATCTCTCTTGTCATTTAATATTACTATTCTTCTATATCGTGACATATACTTGCAGATTATCCCTATGCCAGTCTTATACGGCGTATTCCTTTACATGGGTGTTGCAGCTCTCAACGGAATGCAGGTAAGCCTGAATCAGATTGAAGAACCAGACAAATCTTCCAAACCTTTCTCGTAAATTATCTATATTTCACATGATTTTTATGCCCCCGGATCGATAGATCGGGGGCATGTTGTTTTTGTCCTGTCTGTCTGTCTGTCGTCAACTTTAACCTTGACCATGACTTTTGAACCGTGAGGGATAGAGACTTCATAATTGACATGCGTACTCAACTAATGAAGCCCTTTCAAATGAATTTTTGACCTTGACAATGACCTTCACGCTAAAAATAACTTTATGATATTTGTTGTTGCCGGGGGCATTAGTGTTTCACAAACACAGCATTTTTCCATAAGGACTTTCCTATCGTCATATGTCATAATATCGTATTTTGCCCGATAAATCACACATAGTTCGTTAATTTTTCTTTTTGCCAAGACTCTAACACCCTATTCATTCACAAGACATTTTTCTCGAGAACAAACGTGTCTTGTTAGTAACAAGCACTTATTTCCGAGAAGATCTCCCGAAATCAAAGATCTGATTAACAGTGTTTCATGTATAACCAAATTGTTTATTTATTATGAATTTACTTAGTTATTTATTTTTTGTTTATTTATTTTTATTTATTTATTGATTTATTTATTTATTCATTTATTTATTTCATTCTTGTATTTGTTTTTCATTTGTTTTTATTTCCTTATTATTTTTATTTTATTTATTTATTATTTATTTATTTATTTATTTTTGCCCTTGATAAGTTATAAGTACATTGTTGACTATGAATATTTTCCCTTTCCAGTTCATCGACCGTCTGTTGTTAATATTCATGCCTCAGAAATATCAACCAGACCACACCTACCTACGTCACGTGCCTGTCAAACGTGTTCACATCTTCACACTGATCCAGATTATCTGTCTAGCTGTATTGTGGGTCGTGAAAATGATCAAGTCTATATCCATCCTCTTCCCAGTCATGGTAAGATTCATTACCGACCATCAGTACGTCATCATTATACGGTCAAGAATCCGAGAGCTATAAATAGTCAAAATCAGACCTCAAGATTCATTACCGACCATCAGTACGTCATCATTATAGTCAAGAATCCGAGAGCTATAAATAGTCAAAATCAGACCACAAGGAACAAACCATGTCGCTGGGGCTCTTGGATCACCTAGAAGGCGCTATTACCAGAAACATGTATGGTTCTTACTGTAAAATTCTAATGATACAATGTACTCTGATGTCTTTTTTTCGGGGGGGGGGGGCTTTTTTTTACGCCACTGAAGTTGATTGCATATCTGCCTACTGTACGGACAGTGTGACCAATGCAGTGGACTTAGGTACTCGGGACGGGAGGAGTAAGCATCTCCTGTCAGAGGTGAGACCAGGTGTCTGGGAGGAGTAATCGTCTCCTCTCAGAGGTGAGACAATGTGACCGGAAGGAGTGAGCTTCTCCCATTAGGCCAGTCACACCAATCAAAACAAAGACTGTCACGCATTTACGGTTATAAACGATTGTAGTTGTTTTATTTTAGGTCCTCGGAACCTGTTTTGTACGATGGGCTCTGGAGAAAGTATTCTCTAGGAAAGAACTGAAGTGGTTGGACGACTTGATGCCTGAGGACAAGAAAATAGCCAAAGAAGATGCTGAAAAAGCGGAGGAAACTGAGGTTAGTTTCATCAGTCGGTAGCACTACTGACAGTATGTGCTGGGAATGTCCCTTTATAAACTTGTATGTTACAGTGGTCACACACAACCACAGTCTGACTTATTTCTATATTATGAAGTCTAAGGAGAGGATCTGAATAATCCTGCAATAACTTCTGATGAATCCTTTTTGTCCAATGACATAATTAAGTAAAATAAGAGAAGAGCGGAAGCAGAAACG
Organism: Pteria penguin; assembly: GCA_035048485.1. NCBI lineage: Eukaryota > Metazoa > Mollusca > Bivalvia > Pterioida > Pteriidae > Pteria > Pteria penguin. The sequence continues at coordinate 27,488,248 of CM068593.1, forward strand.
GAGAGGGAAAATGTCCCTTTTAGACAATAGGTATTTTACAATTTAGAAATATATGTATAAAAAAGTACTAATAGTGATTGTAAGTATGTATATGTAACGGCCAGGTGATAGTTCAGTACAGTTGACCGTTATGTATCTGTTACGGCCAGGTGATAGTTCAGTACTGTTGACCGTTATGTATCTGTTACGGCCAGGTGATAGTTCAGTACAGGTAGCCGTTGTGTATCTGTTACGGCCAGGTGATAGTTCAGTACAGGTAGCCGTTATGTATCTGTTACGGCCAGGTGATAGTTCAGTACAGAAGACCGTTGTGTATCTGTTAATGCGAGGTGATAGTTCAGTAGAGGTGGCCGTTATGTATCTGTTATGGCCAGGTGATAGTTCAGAACAGGCGGCCGTTATGTATCTGTTACGGCCATATGATAGTTAAGTACTGGTGGCCGTTATGTATCTGTTACGGCCATATGATAGTTCAGTACAGGTGGACGTTATGTATCTGTTACAGCCAGGTGATAGTTCAGTACAGGTGGCCGTTATGTATCTGTTACGGCCAGGTGATAGTTCAGAACACGTGGCCGTTATGTATCTGTTACGGCCATATGATAGTTAAGTACAGGTGGCCGTTATGTATCTGTTACGGCCAGGTAAAAGTTCAGTACAGGTGGCCGTTATGTATCTGTTACGGCCAGGTGATAGTTCAGTACAGGTGGCCGTTATGTATCTGTTACGGCCAGGTGATAGTTCAGTACAGGTGGCCGTTATGTATGTTACGGCCAGGTGATAGTTCAGTACAGGTGGCCGTCATGTATCTGTTATGGCCTGGTGATAGTTCAGTACAGGTGGCCGTCATGTATCTGTTACAGCTATGTGATAGTTCAGTACAGGTGGCCGTTATGTATCTGTTATGGCCAGGTGATAGTTCAGTACAGGTGGCCGTTATGTATCTGTTACGGCCAGGTGATAGTTCAGTACAGGTGGCCGTTATGTATCTGTTACAGCCATGTGATAGTTCAGTACAGGTGGCCGTTATGTATCTGTTACGGCCAGGTGATAGTTCAGTACAGGTGGCCGTTATGTATCTGTTACGGCCAGGTGATAGTTCAGTACAGTTGACCGTTATGTATCTGTTACGGCCAGGTGATAGTTCAGTACTGTTGACCGTTATGTATCTGTTACGGCCAGGTGATAGTTCAGTACAGGTAGCCGTTGTGTATCTGTTACGGCCAGGTGATAGTTCAGTACAGGTAGCCGTTATGTATCTGTTACGGCCAGGTGATAGTTCAGTACAGAAGACCGTTGTGTATCTGTTAATGCGAGGTGATAGTTCAGTAGAGGTGGCCGTTATGTATCTGTTATGGCCAGGTGATAGTTCAGAACAGGCGGCCGTTATGTATCTGTTACGGCCATATGACAGTTAAGTACTGGTGGCCGTTATGTATCTGTTACGGCCATATGATAGTTCAGTACAGGTGGACGTTATGTATCTGTTACAGCCAGGTGATAGTTCAGTACAGGTGGCCGTTATGTATCTGTTACGGCCAGGTGATAGTTCAGAACACGTGGCCGTTATGTATCTGTTACGGCCATATGATAGTTAAGTACAGGTGGCCGTTATGTATCTGTTACGGCCAGGTAAAAGTTCAGTACAGGTGGCCGTTATGTATCTGTTACGGCCAGGTGATAGTTCAGTACAGGCGGCCGTTGTCTGTTACAGCCATGTGATAGTTAAGGACAGGTGGCCGTTATGTATGTTACGGCCAGGTGATAGTTCAGTACAGGTGGCCGTCATGTATCTGTTATGGCCTGGTGATAGTTCAGTACAGGTGGCCGTCATGTATCTGTTACAGCTATGTGATAGTTCAGTACAGGTGGCCGTTATGTATCTGTTATGGCCAGGTGATAGTTCAGTACAGGTGGCCGTTATGTATCTGTTACGGCCAGGTGATAGTTCAGTACAGGTGGCCGTTATGTATCTGTTACAGCCATGTGATAGTTCAGTACAGGTGGCCGTTATGTATCTGTTACGGCCAGGTGATAGTTCAGTACAGGTGGCCGTTATGTATCTGTTACGGCCAGGTGATAGTTCAGTACAGGTGGCCGTCATGCATCTGTTACGGCCATGTGATAGTTCAGTACAGGTGACCGTTATGTATCTGTTACGGCCAGCTGATAGTTCAGTACAGGTGGCCGTCATGTATTTGTTACGGCCAGGTGATAGTTCAGTACAGGTGGCCGTTATGACTGATTTTACATTCTTCTAACGTATGATTTAGGTGTGGAAATGTCATTTGTGATAGTTTCGTTTACACTTAGTCCCGAAATCTACATGTACATGTACTTTACACAAACAATAACGTACTTTACACATACCTACATGTACTGTACACATGTACTTTACACAAATCTACACATACTTTACACAAAGCTACATGTTCTTAACACAAATGTACACGTACTTTACGCAAACCTACACGTACTTTACACAAATGTGCATGTACTGTACACAAACATACATGTACATCACACAAACATACATGTACTTCACACAGACATACACAGATTTATTGCTATTTACAATACTTTGATGAAATGGTACTTACACTTCGCTTTACACCTATTTGGTAGTTTCGTATGTGTGTTGATAGCATTTCTGATGAGGGTTTCAGACCCGGAGCACGTATACAGTACATTTCACCGACTCTGCATGTTTTCTGTAATTTGAATTGGTACTTAATTACTTCGCTGCTGGCATTTCCACAATGAATAGTACGTAATTTCTTATACGTACGATATATGTACGTACAAAATAAATCATTAGGTCATTGAGGAAAACCTACGTAAAAACGTGTGGACAAACTTACGTTCTTTGTTTAGGGCTGAATGGTGTTAGAGTACAGTACTTTCTTCAAAGCCTGGGTTGTCCGGGGCTGAATGGTGCTTGAGAACGCTTCATGCCACAGAGTCTGGTTGTCCAGGGAAGAATGGTATTAGAGTACGGTGCATTTCTCAGAGTTTGGGTTGTGCAGGGCTGAATGGTGTTAGAGTGCGGTACATTCCTCTGAGTCCGGTTTGTGCAGGGCTGAATGATGTTAGAGTACGGTGCATTTCTCAGAGTCTGGGATGTGCAGGGCTGAATGATGTTAGAGTACGGTACATTCCACAGAGTCTTTGTTGTCCAGGACTGAATGGTGTTAGAATCCGGAACAACCATCACAGTCTGGATTGTCCGGGGCGGAGTGGTGTTAGACTACTCTACATTTTTCAGAGTTCACAGTACTTGACGACAATGCGAACCATTTTATTACGGGAGCGCACCATTGAAATGCTTTGTTCATTTACGACGTTGTGTACTCCAGAGAGATTCCTGGCATGATATGCTCATAAATCATTATCTTTGATAAGTGTAATATAAGTAATTACTGCATTTCAGAAACAGGAACTTCTAGGAGATGACTACAAAAAGACAAGCAAGATATCGTTTGACGACCGTGTGAACATTTCTGAAGAAGTCAGTAAAACTGGTTTGTGGATGGCAGTAAGGCGAGAATCTCTACGTCATGACAATGGAAACCTTCTCAGGTAATTGTTTATTTTGATGTTTTCAGTGTGCACTAAGTCGGCATTCCTACAATTTATATCCTTTGTTGTTAGTTTGCTTCACGTTTATAGACACGACAGAGAGGGTGTCTGCCTGATTCATTGATCTAGATATTTCGGCCTCTGTGACAGCCTCTCCGGAACACTGAGGGATATTAAACGTAACCATGTCTACCCTATCACGGGGTCTTAGTGCTCGAAACGACAACGCACCGACCAGTCGTAGCTGGAATTCGAGCTGGAGACCTCTCCAGTTTCTTTCTTTTTTTCTATTTAGGGGGAGGGAGGGGGTGGTTTTCATTATAATTATTATTATTTTTTATTCTTTTTCTTTGTATATTTGTTTTGCGTCACGCAAAATTGCCTTATTTATATGGTGATATGGTGATGACGACATTTACTGCTTCTTGCAATGATTTTCGATCTATTTATTGGAGCCCCCCGAGGCAGTGAAGAACATTTAGCTCCAAAGCCTGGCTTGATACGGGCATAGGCTCCCTCTGTCTCACCCTGAGAACAGAGTACCTAGCAGTGATCAGCTAACCCAGACCGAACCCAGGCCAAGCCAAGCAGTGTACCAATGAACTACGTTACTTCCCGATTGTTATTTCTTCACGGAAGCTCTATGTAAAAGCTGGATATCAGTCTAAAGACCGCGCTAAAAACGAGGGAAACAACCCGTCATATTCCTAAACTTAGAATTTGAACTATTATATCAAAATAAATTCTGAAGTGTAATTAACTCTGCATAAATGGATATTACAAAACAAGGAGAGATCTAGCATTATTCGGTAAAGTGCTCGGTTTACAATCCAAGTGATCTGGGTTCGGCTTCCACATTGTGCTTGACGGTTTGACCTCCTGTTACCAAGTCTTGGTGTGTGTAATAAAAAGAAAGCAATGAAACTCTTTTCACGCAAATTTCAAAATAAATACCTGTGTACTTATTAATGTTAAATAAATACCTGTACGTACTTTGTAATGTTTGATATGTATTAAAATTGTTACATTTCTGTATATTTTCAGCAAGAGAAACAACATTAATTCCAGCAAAAATGAGAAAAATACGGAAAACAGTGCTAAGAAAGAAGAGAAAGCTGCTTTCTATTTTGGTGATGAGCCTAAATAGCTAGCATCATGGAAACAATTTTGTACATGGTTGCAATACATTGTATAAGAGATCCTGGATTTCTTGTAAATTAACATGTTTATTTTTATGTACAAAAAGACAAATGAAATTCATTCTCACAAGAAAATGTCTTCATTTTATTTAATTCATTTTTAACATTTAATAAGTTGTGCTCTTTATATTCATTTCATTAAAAAAATAATAATAATTAAAAAACAATATTAAGCATGCAAATGTTGGAAGTTGTCATGATGATGTATAACAGTATATGTAATACATGTGTAGTAGGTATCACACACGTGTACTATACACACGAATTGTAAGTAGTCATCACTATAAAGGTATAATTATTATGATAAGATTTGCAATGACAATGATCTAGTATAACCCCCTACAAAGGAATCGGGTGTAAAGGAACAGTATACTGACCTACATAATAGTATACTGACCTACATAACAGTATACTGACCTACATAACAGTATACTGACCTACATATAAGACAATGATCTAGTATAACCCCCTACAAAGGAATCAGGTGTAAATAAGGAATAGTATACTGACCTACATATAAGACAATGTTTATTATTATTTCACAGAGTTTTATGTAAAATTAAATGTAAACAGAAATAAATAAATGGCAAATAAATCATAAAGTCTCAGAGTTGTAATTGCCCTATATGCATATTTTAAATGTAAACATCTGGGTCAGTTGTTCGAAAATTTAACTACTGGTTAAGTTTATTAATGCTTACATTTCATTGAACGGTATCTTTGAAATGAGGAGAGTTTTTGAGTCATAGTTTGTGTACTGATTTATAGCATATGAAACAAGTGACGTCAGTGTGTATGGATATTCTCGGCGGGTGTGGCAAGCCAAGCCAAACAGGACATATTTACACCTGCCAAACGCTTGTAGTGGCCTTTAATTTCCAGTACTCTGTATGAGTGCTCATTGTGGTTCGTTAATGTAATTACAAAACTGAGGGAACACATAACATAAGGCCGTCCAGTGGCAGTGCGCCTGCTTCATAAAGACGTCCTTAAGTAGCACATCTACTTCATAAAGACGTCCAGTGCTAGTGCACTTGCTTCATAAGGACGTCCAGTGGTAATGCAACTGCTTCATAAGGACTCCTAGAGGTGGCAAACCTGCCTCGTTTCAGGACGTCCACTGGTAGCGCACCTGGTGCCTAATCAGCAACCAGCTTTCGAACCCTTATGTCGGCTTTGATTTTTCTGTGACTCAAACTTCAGATGATGCATTATAAACCTAGGTCCCGTATCACGCTATACGTTTACACGTAAATGATCATCAGTGGTTTGAATGTGTCTTGCATGGAGGGAAATTTTGATTCCATGCGTCAGACAGGTAACTTTGCCTCTCGTAGCGCTCAAGTCAGTTGGCTGATTTGGGGTTTTATGTCGCTTTCAACAATTTTTCAGCTATATGGCGACATGCTAGCATGGGGTAACTAACCTTTTATAGGTCGGGGCGCAATCTGGAAATGGGATCCCATCGTCTACACACACACACACACACACACACACACACACACACACACACACACACAGAAGAACTGAAATGATACATGCTTCTGTTGTGGTAGCAGTAAACATTATCACACATCGTTGTATATCGTTAATCTGTTTTACAGTCTATAGTACCGTCTTAGAATTACAATCATATGCTGAACGGACAGCTTCATTTTTCTCATACATGTATGTTCTATTCTGGTACTCGGCAACACCAAATTGGGACTCGGAAGTGAGCAGAGTCCTTCATATACTACTTCATAACTATGCTGATACAAATGTTTTAATGTATGAATAAGGGCAGTCACTTGTTATACTAATAGATGACTACACCCATACGTCACAAATCCCTACAACATATATTGGGCTGCGCTAAGATACTCACACCTACAGCACTTCATCCTCGACTCGAAACTGAACACAGCTCAAGCGCCTTCATTCAATATATGCATAAATATAGCTCCCGTGGTCCATAAATATACAAATTGTTTTCTCGAGTGTCCTTCGTTACTTTGAATTGAATGGATACATCCTTACTTCTGGTTTTAGTACTTATAACTAATCCAAATTTCATTGTATTTTGTCCGTTTCTCATCAGACACAGAGACATATATATATATATATATATATATATATATATATATATATATATATATATATATATATATATATATATATATATATATATATATATATATATATATATATATATATATATATATATATATATATATATATATATATATATATATATATATATATATATGTGTGTGTGTGTGTGTGTGTGTGTGTGTGTGTGTGTGTGTGTGTGTGTGTGTGTATATGTCTCTGTCAGACATGACATTCGTTATTTTCTTTTTACTGAATGTCATCTTATAAAGTCCTCGTTGTAGTACGTTTAAAGTCGGCATGACCCATAACTTCTATCGATCTAAATGATAATGTGTATATATGTCTCTGATCTGATATCAGTTAAAAGGAATTACATAAATAAACTATAAATCGACTAAATGATAAATAAATAAACAGTCAAGTAAATGAATAAATTAGAAACTGATTAACACAAACTGTGTATATAAATAACATCGCTGTCAGTTAAAAATTAAAATGGAGTGACTGTCGGCATTTCTTGGTACAAGAAAAATCACTCTTGAGGAATGGTTACAAGTACGAATTTTTACAGTTACTAGCGATGTAATCTATCTAAGATAAACACAGATTCGTAGTAATTAAGGATATTTATGCAGAATTCATAAAATAATCGAAAGCTTATTAAATCAGATCACATAAGAACTGCATTATCATCAAAGACGGGTGCATTTAATGAATCTTCTGAGCAACGAATTATGAACTAGTCGACTTGGCTGTCGTGGTATTGCGTGCACGGATAGACACGGCGCTAACGCGCTAAGGGGATATTATTGTTGTCTGTTTCATTTCGGTAATGAATAAATGCATGATTTGCTGCTATATATAGAGCCTCGAACCAAAAGCTACTGCATTTTCTTCCCATGTGTTTTGTTAGAAATCACAAATATAAATATTAAGCAGTTTTTTGTTTGTTTATTATGCCGACAAATTCCATTACTCGACTTGTCCTTTACCGGAAATGAAGAGGCGACTACAGCGCGCGTGCGTATTGATCCTAACAACACTGTCAACAGTGCTGCCGTATGTGTTGAATGGGGAAAAGTAGGTCGCAGGATAAAAAGTGAACGTCTTTATCCATACGGTAACGTCAAATACATAATACATGTTATTTCTTTGAGATTAAATGAATATTTATTCCTGGATAGATAGACGAAAGGCCCCATAATCTATCAGTTCTTGAAGTTTAATGATTGTAATCAATTATTTTGTTTGGTACGCACTGTGTGTTCCGAGCAAGGCCTTTCCATTTACGAATTTTCATTTCTTCTTCTTCCAATACGAAGTGTACTCAAAAGTTGAGCGTTATACTTCATTTCCTTTAATTTTTTCCAGTCTACCTACACTGCAACACCCTCTTGCGAGTATTAAATATTATGTGCTGTGTGTGTGTTAGTGTAATACACACTGTAATAGTCTGTATAGTCCATTCTATTCACAGAAGAAGGAAAATTTAAAACTTCGTTACTTAGCTTAGCCTTAAGGTCTTGGGTGATGTAAAATTGAGACTGTTATTTTGAATGCCTTAGAGTCTGACAATGAAACCACTCTCAGATCCAAACACATGTGAACCTTGACAAAAACCAGATTCAAAGACATGTAATTGTGGTGGTCACATTCTGCTGCTACTAGTCCAGGGACTAAAATTAGCGGTTGCCCAATTGCCAGAGATGACCACTGTTGCTTCTGGGCCCCTAGGCCTGAAATTCTCGTACTTGATTGCCTGAGTGGCCACTGAAAAATTCTTGAGTGTTAGTTAACATTTATTGCCGCTTCACTGATAGTACAATCACATTTTGGGTCATTTGAGGGCCTTTTTGTTGATTTCAATATTCTTTGGGTGCTTTCATCATCTCCGTCTGTCGAGTGTTTGATGTTGGGGAAGACCCACACTAAGCTAGTATATGGACGCGGACTTTGCAAAAAAGTTCGAAATATTTCTTTGTGAACTTCATACTAGCATTATTGTGGTAATATTTAAATATGAGAGTTACTGGTAATAAGAAACAGAGTGCAAAAAGACAAGAATGACATTAACCCTTCACCTGCTATGCGCGACATATGTCGTGCTCGATCTTTACGTCCCTCAATGCTACGCGCGACAATTGTCGTTTCTATCAAGCTTTGAAAACATGAATTGAAAATCGTACCTGGGCAAAGCCAAATGGTTATGTAAAAGTGTTTTCGAGTAGTTGGTCATTCTAGGTGAATAACTAGAACGTTTTTTTCGGAATGTCTCTAGACTTTTCCTTGTATAACACGGTTACTAAACACGTGATCAGGTAAACAAAAAATACAAATGGCAGACGTCGATTGGAGCGATGAAGAAGAAGTTTTACAATTTTTTAACGATGATTCAGACGATGAATAGTGATAATGTAAATATTTTAGCAACTTTGCCTATGAATGACTTTATATCGATAAATGACCGAGATTTGCCCTCTGATGTGCAAAATGGTGTCCCGATTGTCAAAAACCTCTCTGCGTTCCAAGGTGTTTCCGTGTATACCATTCTGTGCAACAATACAAACCTATTCTCTGTCCAGTGGATGAGGAATAGTTCTATGTACATTTAACTCATTTTTCAAATATGTGTCAAACATTTTCTTGCCAAATGACTTACAGACAAAATTATTATTAAGTATTTATTATTCGTTATTTCATGAACATTCTGCCAAATGTTACCGTTACTTATACCTTGTTCAAATTTATTACTGTTCGAAATACCATATAATGAAATTTTATTTATATATTTATTTATCTATTTATTTATTTATTTGCTGTTAAATCTTAGTACTACAATAATTTATTTATTGATATAATTAGCTTGTTTGTTATACAAGAATTCTAAAATTAGTCTGAAATTTAGAAAAGAAACTTATACAAAAGATTCTCATAATCTGCACAAAATCATTGTAATAATGTTGTTCAAAATACAGAATTCACCAATTTTCTGGTCTTTTTTCACTAATCATTTATTCCTTTGATAGATAAATAAAACATGAAATGTGAGCCTTGAATATTAAAGTTAAACTGTCCTAATCAAATACTGTACTCTTACAAAAATGTTGTCAGTTTGTGGTTCGTTTTCAAAAGATACATTTCTGTTACCATAGTAATGTCAAATGAATTTCCAATATGATTATTTGCAAATTTATAGCTGTTATGTCTTTTCACAACTAATCTATCATGTTAAATGATCATATTTATTGTTTGAAGATTTTATGACATATAAAAATTGTTAAGATATTCAATAATTTATTTTTTTTTAAATATTGATTTTTGACATAAAAATTGTGAAATTTTGACATAGTTATCGATATGAAATTGTTTTTATTGTTATGAATAAATTATTCACAATTTCCTGATCTGTTTTCATATATCATTTGTTACCATAAGTTGAAAAATAAGTGAGATATGAGCATTTAAATATTTGTGACAATCTGTCCTGTTTTGAAGAAATTAATTCAGCAGCAGTGGCCCAATTCATAATGATAGATTCAGCAGGCGAAGGGTTAATGGGAGACAGAATGAAGGCAAGGGTGTGGCCAGGAGATATATGAGTCTGTTTTGTAAGATATAGAAAAAGAGCAGACAGAGAGAAGTAATGGGGAGAGAGTGTTAGAAAGGGACAAGGATACATGTAGAAGAGACTGGGAGAAGAGCAAGAGGGTAAAGATTCAGAGTTGTTAGAGGATGAAAGTGATGTGATTGAGTGTATTTATGAAAAAGAAGGAGAAATAGAAAAATTGTTAATGTCAAAAGCAATTGAAATTAAATTTAGATAAGTATACAAGCTTTATATCTGAGGTATTGAATAAAATTCGAAAAAGTTAATTAAGTGCATTTATTTACAGGCTACTAAACACTACTCCTGCCTCCTAATTTTTGACCAGATTGCAAAGCAATTCCGGTCTATGAATTGGCGAAATCTGTCTGTCCGTCCATCCGTTCTGTTATACCCTAAGGGGTACTTATGTCAAAGTTCATAGGTTTGTAGATACTTGAATGTTCTATCCAACCAATACAAAAATTTAGTGACCTTGACCTTGACTTTACGCTTCAGTGAACACACTGTTTTTTGCCTTTAGGGTGACCATTTGCATAAATGTATTGTTAATGTTAATGAAAAGCAATACTAGTCTATAAATTGGCAAAATCCGTCTGTCTGTTCGTCTGTCCAGCGTCAACAATTTGAGTTTAGCATATGCAATCTGGTCATACCGTCCTTGAGGGTTTCTTGTTGAAATTTAGGAGCCCGGTGGCTACCATGTCAAAACAGTTAATTTGAGTTCCTGTAGTCTCCTAATAAATCTAAATCAGAGAAATTGGTTGGGCCCAATTTCATTCTGTTTTTTTGAGCCAACTACATTTATATTTTAGTGACAGCATGAATCAGGTGCTTGAAATTTTTATTACAGTTTCAGTTTGAATATATATGTCAATTTGTAGTGTATCTGAAAGAATTACAAGGCAGGTTATTGATTTCAATCTGTGTTTGGTCATTAATTTTTCTATATGCATATAGGACGATGGTTGGAGTAATCCACCAGTTGGAAGTCTTTGACTGCTTAAAATTTGGATGCAGTCCTAACATAACATACACATTAATGTGAAAAAAAGTCCCAAGGACAGCTTGAGCAGTGTTCGAAATTGGCAATTGTCCAGTAATCTAAAAACAACATAAAATCTGTTTTGGCAGTCTAAAATTCCAGTATATATATGTCCAAATTTGATGACGCATAATTTTTGCCAATTTCAAGCCCTGCTTTAGTGATGGGGCTGCTTGATCTGATGTGTGTGCACTGAAATTGTATTAATGCAGGAGGGAATTTGTGTTAACGTGATTTACATGTGTTTGGATCTGATGGATGTTGAGGTTGACATGTGTTTGGATCTGTTGGTTGTTGAGGTTGGCATGTGTTTGGATGTGCTTATTGTTGAGGGTGACATGTGTTTGGATCTGATGGTTGTTGAGGTTGACATGTGTTTAGATGGGTTGTTGTTGAGGTTGACATGTGTTTGGATGTGGTTGTTTTTGAGGTTGACTTGTGTTTGGATGTAGTCGTTGTTGAGGTTGACATGTTTTTGGATCTGATGGTTGTTGAGGTTGACATGTGTTTGGATCTGATGGTTGTTGAGGTTGAAATGTGTTTGGATCTGATGGTTGTTGAGGTTGACATGTGTTTGGATGTGGTTGTTGTTAAGGTTGACATGTTTTTGGATCTGATGGTTGTTGAGGTTGACATGTGTTTGGATCTGATGGTTGTTGAGGTTGACATGTGTTTGGATGTGGTTGTTATTGACTTGTTTGGATGTGGTTGTTGTTGAGGTTGACATGTGTTTGGATGTAGTTGTTGTTGAGGTTGATTTGTGTTTGGATGTGGTGGTTGTTGAGGTTGACATGTGTTTGGGTTGTGGTTGTTGTTGAGGTTGACATGTGTTTGGATGTGGTGGTTGTTGAGGTTGACATGTGTTTGGATATGGTGGTTGTTGAGGTGGACATGTGTTTGGATTTGGTTGTTGTTGAGGTTGACATGTGTTGGGATCTGATGGTTGTTGAGGTTGACATGTTTTTGGATCTGATGGTTGTTGAGGTTGACATGTGTTTGGATCTGATGGTTGTTGAGGTTGAAATGTGTTTGGATCTGATGGTTGTTGAGGTTGACATGTGTTTGGATGTGGTTGTTGTTAAGGTTGACATGTTTTTGGATCTGATGGTTGTTGAGGTGACATGTGTTTGGATCTGATGGTTGTTGAGGTTGACATGTGTTTGGATGTGGTTGTTATTGACGTGTTTGGATGTGGTTGTTGTTAAGGTTGACATGTGTTTGGATGTAGTTGTTGTTGAGGTTGACATGTGTTTGGATGTGGTTGTTATTGACGTGTTTGGATGTGGTTGTTGTTGAGGTTGACATGTGTTTGGATATGGTGGTTGTTGAGGTTGATTTGTGTTTGGATGTGGTGGTTGTTGAGGTTGACATGTGTTTGGGTTGTGGTTGTTGTTGAGGTTGACATGTGTTTGGATGTGGTGGTTGTTGAGGTTGACATGTGTTTGGATATGGTGGTTGTTGAGGTGGACATGTGTTTGGATTTGGTTGTTGTTGAGGTTGACATGTTTTTGGATCTGATGGTTGTTGAGGTTGACATGTGTTTGGATCTGATGGTTGTTGAGGTTGAAATGTGTTTGGATCTAATGGTTGTTGAGGTTGACATGTGTTTGGATGTGGTTGTTGTTAAGGTTGACATGTTTTTGGATCTGATGGTTGTTGAGGTGACATGTGTTTGGATCTGATGGTTGTTGAGGTTGACATGTGTTTGGATGTGGTTCTTATTGACATGTTTGGATGTGGTTGTTGTTGAGGTTGACATGTGTTTGGATGTAGTTGTTGTTGAGGTTGATTTGTGTTTGGATGTGGTGGTTGTTGAGGTTGACATGTGTTTGGGTTGTGGTTGTTGTTGAGGTTGACATGTGTTTGGATGTGGTGGTTGTTGAGGTTGACATGTGTTTGGATATGGTGGTTGTTGAGGTGGACATGTGTTTGGATTTGGTTGTTGTTGAGGTTGACATGTATTTGGATGTGGTTGTTGTTGAGGTTGACATGTTTTTGGATCTGATGGTTGTTAAGGTTGAAATGTCTTTGGATGTGGTGGATGTTGAGGTTGACATGTGTTTGGATGTGGTGGTTGTTGACGTTGACATGTGTTTGGATGTGGTTGTTGTTGAGGTTGACATGTTTTTGGATCTGATGGTTGTTGAGGTTGACATGTGTTTGGATGTGGTGGTTGTTGAGGTTGACATGTGATGGTTGAATAGCATCTTCCTTACCATTTGCTGTATGTGTTTGATAACAAAATATTTCTAATAAAAATAAGTATGTTTTTAAGTGGATGAATATCATTTCCATCAATTGCTCCGATAAAATTAAACGTAATTATTTGAGATCTGATGTAGATTTGTTGAAACTTGAAATTGATTAGGTAGTAGTGTATCTTACTGAGACATTGGCATCGATAGTTCACTTAGTAGAACCAATATCTGCATTAAATGTGAATGGTTCTGAGTTGACGTAAACATTTCAATCTTTAATTATTGCTTCATTTGCATGTCAAAGTACATATAGTGTCATGAATGATTTGACAAATACAACTTTTTATGTGTAACAGAAAGATTTTCACTATGTACAGTCATGATTTTACCTGCCCTATAGTTCTATAGTGTTATGAATGATTTGAACTTACTTTTTGTATATTACAGAAAGATTTTCACCATGTGTAGTCGTGGTGATACTGGCCTTAGTTCTATAGTATTGTAAATGATTTGAACTTTTTATAAATTACAGAAAGATTTTCATCATGCAAAATCATATGGTATTACCTGCCCTATAGTTCTATAGTGTTATGAATGATATGAACTTACTTTTAATATATTACAGAAAGATTTTCACCATGTGTAGTCGTGGTGATACTGGCCTTAGTTCTATAGTATTGTAAATGATTTGAACTTTTTATAAATTACAGAAAGATTTTCATCATGCAAGAGCATATGGTATTACCTGCCCTATAGTTCTATAGTGTTATGAATGATAAAATTATGAACTTACTTTTCATGAATTACAGAAAGATTATCACCATGTATAGTCGTGGTAATACCGGCCTCAGTTCCATTAGTTATGGGTCGTATGGATCAGTACCACAACAACGTCAACCAGGTCAGAAGTCCAAAAGAGTTCAGGTCTGGACTAGAATTCGACCCACAGCAGAATTTGCCCAGGAGAATATAGAACTTTTATCAGACGGAAGAGTAAGTCCGATAATCAGTAGTAAAAATTGTTTTGTAGAAAGAACAATTAACATTTTGAATAAAATTAAAGTTAATAGGCAAAATATATAGTAGATCCATTAGACAGGCTTTCAACCCTTGGTATAACCTTCAGCAAGTTGAAGGTTATTGTCCAGTAGTAATATGTACGTGATGTATGTAGGCTGAAAAGGTCAAATGGCAATGTTTTGTACCATATGATTACCAGGTATTGTTGGTTGAATGTTAAATGCAGTAACAAAATATTACAATTTACCTACACATATGCTTTGGGATATATATCATATTATTGTGAAGATGAATTTTTCTGAACTTACTGATAAATAATGATCTTGTTTTCGTTTTGTTTTAATCATAAGATTTTATATTACTGTCAACTGTCTCATTATCCTGCCATGCCATGGTATCAGCATACTACTGCAAGTTTGATATGTTTTTTTCTTTTGGATCCATTCATCGATCCTGTATTATCAATGTATAATGTATTTTACAGACTGTAAATGTACATCAGTTGAAAGAGGGCCGAAGAGGAGCAGTCAATAACCAGATTCAGGACTGGTCATTCCGTCTTGACGGCGTGTTCAACAATGCTAGCCAGGACCAAGTTTATGAGACTGTAGCCAGTGACATCATAACTTCTGCTCTGGACGGGTATAATGGTACTGAGTCATTTAGCTTCATCATACCAATACACATGTTATGCCAAATGATATATATATTATACATTGCAACACTAAAGTTTTGTTCCATATATCTAGGATTAAAGATATGTCGGGCAAAGTGAAGAACATTTTATCAATAAGGCATTATGAATGGAACAGTTTAAGCAAATGGAATTTAATCACGCCTGTAATCACTGATCAAAAGTCTTAATCCTAAGGTTAAAAATAGAAATACATGTATGAAAATTTGATCAGTCAAAATAAATAACTATTTTATTATGTAGTCTGTATAAAACATATGGTGGCTTTGCCCAGCTTACAAGGCATGCCACATATGACGCCACACCACCCACAATGTATTTTAAGCTAAGCGAAGCCTCTGTACAGTTTACACAGACTGTATATTTTATAAAAGCACATTAATGGATATTACGCTGGTGTAGATGTGATATTCCCACCTTGGAATCAAACCAGGTGCCACAGATTTCAAAGAGTATTTCATTATGTTTTTATTTTGGTGATATTTAAAGGTAAAGTCATAATTTTCATTTTATATGTCATATGGTCTATTTTTCGATTAAGAGATTAAATAAGTAGGTCACAGTGTAGTTGTTTTAGCTAGGACTAGAGATTGATTTATTTTTTCCCTTGATACCAAATGTTTCCTTTTGTGTCTAGGAACTTTGATGTGCTATGGACAGACTGGGGCAGGAAAGACATTCACCATCACAGGAGCCACAGAGAGCTATAAACAAAGGGGCATGATACCTAGGGGCATCTCACAGCTCTTCAAAGAAATAGAGGAAAGACCAGAATATGCCATCACTGTGAGGTAAGGGGTCTGACTTTATATTTAAAGATTGTCTTGCTCATAGCCTACAAAGATTTAAATTATTTTTTCAAGACTTCCATTTCTTTATTATAGTATACAGTATGTTTTATAATGGTTCTTTTTTTGGATTATCATAAAATATTTAAGAAAAAAAATGTGAAATTCTTGAAAGAACTGTTGTATCTCTAAGTCATTATTTTTGAAAGAAAAATAATCAATGAACATTGTTATCTGAGGTATATCTTTATAAATTGATTTATATATATATTTTTTAACTCAGTTTTTATCATTCATGTGTTTCTAGGGTTTCATATTTAGAAATCTACAATGAAACTATGTGTGATTTGCTTGGCACACTGCCAGAGGCTGTTAGTAAGAAGGATGAGGTTGGTTACCAAGACAACATGGTTGTCGTGGAGAATCAAGATGGAGTCTATGTGAAAGGTCTTTCCTGTCATTTAGCACAGACTGAAGAAGAGGCACTCAATCTTCTTTTTGAGGTAGGTTGAATTTATCATTAATTCACTTTGATACACAGGTACATCCTTATTCATCCAAATATTATCATGACCCTATATAGAATTTGCGTCTAATCACAACTTTCTATGTCTCTCACCTCAAATTTATGGGACCTCCTTTTCTAATCTGTCAGGTTTCAGTAAAGAACTTCTATATTTATAAGTTAGCAAAGGTATTTGTTCTTGATTTGATTGTAATTAGATTTAGTATCATCTTTTTAGTGGATTGATTTTCGTAATTTTTAACAACAATGCATCGTTAAACTACATTTTACATATACTACAGGGGGAGACCAACAGGGCCATAGCTTCTCATTCTCTGAACAAGCATTCGTCTCGATCTCACTGTATATTCACAGTCTACTTGGAGGTAAGATACTATGCTGGCATATCTCTAATGAATTAACAAGCAGCTTAAACTTTGAAAGTCAAGGTCACAATCTGGCTAGAGTCTTGACAGTTTCTTGTCTTTAAGAGAAGACAGTTAAAACTGAGATCCTGTCTCCCTATAGAGATTGGTATGTTGAAATCCATCAATGCTCTGGTGGATACTCTATGCTCAAATCCCTCAGAGCTGTGGTGGATATGTTGCATAAGTAAAACAAGGTTAAGAATGCAATGGGCAAACGCTATTAATTATTACTATGAAACAGTTTCTGAGATAATGTTCAATAATTCAATGAGGCAGTCAGTTTCTGCCATATGACGACAGGCTCATACTACCTTTAGGTGCTTGTATTGTAAGTTCATAATTGTCCTCGGCTTTTTACGAAAGCGTAGGGTCATTTAAACTCATTCCTGTGTCCGTCTGACACAAAAACTTTAACCTTTGTCAAAAATGTATTAACCATAAGACGTAGGACCTTCACATTTGGCATGTGCATCCCTAATTGCAATACCTTTCCGTTCCTACCCAAATTTTTATCATGTGGCCTTGACTGTGACCTTTGACCTACCTCAATGTAACTATTTCACTGTAAGATGTAGGGCTTTCATATTTGGCATGTGTGTCCCTATTTGCAATACCTTTTCCGTTGGTACCAGAATTTTTCATGTGACCTTGACCATGACCTTTGACCTATTTCAGTGTAACTTTTTCACTGGAAGACTTGGGGCCTTCTTATTTGGCATGTGTGTCTGTAAACATGCACAACCATGACAATATGTCACAGATCACTGCACCCTTACTGATAGAACCCCGAAAGCGGGGGACCACAATTCTCTGAATTTGCTTGTTTATTGTTAAAGGGACATAGTACGAGACTGGAAAATTTTAGTATGAAAAGGATAAATTACGACAATATCTTATTTTTCCAGTATTACATAAATTATAGACTTTGCGTTAATTGCAAAATTTAAAACTAAAATCCCTCAATGTTTTCGTAGAATAAAGGTAATTGAGTAGAATTAAATTCAGCCGGTATCAATTCCCCGAAATAAGGCGATGCTCCGTCCATAATCATGCGCATGCGTGGATATTTACTGTAGAAAACAACAAAAATGGTTCACATGGAGGAATACGAGCACAAGAAAAGCAAAAGTGTGGTAGAAAATAACTATACACAAAACTCAGAGGCCAAAAAAAAAGAAAATGGAACAAATGTAAGAATCGGGTAAAGCTCGAGTTTCATTGTCACGTGATTTTACTCTGACTTTCCTCATCAATATTCAAGGAGTTGGCCTGGTTATGTTGAAAATTTAAAATGGGCATATCTCGTTAACGACATCGACTTTGGTAATGATACGTTTTACACATCTTAGATAATATACTAGCAATCGATTGCCGTTTAAGAAATATGTTTACATTTTTTCATACTTTTCCCGACTTCAATTGGACCATGCTCCTTTAACATTAATTTTAGTCTTGCTGTATTTATTATATTTCTTTGCATCTGCTATATTTAGTAAACAAAATAAGAATTGAATCAGTGAAAATTATACTCTTGACGGAATTGAAATTAATTTTTTTCCTTTACAGACGAGGTCACGTGTGCAATCCAATGCACGATACACTATATCCAAGCTAAATTTTGTAGATTTAGCAGGCTCAGAAAGACTTGGAAAGACTAGGGTAAATCAAATTGTTAGATACATGATTATAATGTACAGAGGATACTTTATAAAGGTTTTGTAAATTGTATTATTGAGAAGTGTATTTTGGTTAAAAGGTATTCAAATTAAGAAACGAAATTTAAAAAAATAAAAAAAAAAAAAAAAAAAAAAAGAAAAAAAATTTTCACATGTTGGCATAACATATAATTTGTTTAAATCAATGCTTACCTCAGTGTTATTTTGAAGTAAAAACTTGACAAGAGTTTTTGCTATAATTAATTTGTATAAACATTGAAGAAAATTTCTTTGTATATTTCATACAATTATGCTTATACCGAGAGATATAACAGAAAGAGAGAGATGTTGAAATTCCTTAGGCAGTGTAAGAGTGCCGTATAAAAATGAAATTAATTATAGGAAAATATCAAAATTACTCTTAGTGTGTTAGGATAAATTACTGTCCACGTCATAGAAATAAAAATATACTAAATAATTATACTCATTCTAAAACCAGTGTAAAAGGATACAAAAATTGCTGAATAGAATGATTTCTTATGATATAATTCTTACGATATTAATATTGTAACTCTAATTTTTAGTCTGAAGGCAAGACGCAGCAGGAAGCCATGTACATCAACAAGTCTCTGACATTTCTGGAGCAAGTGATCGTAGCTTTGGCTGACCGTAGACGAGAACACATTCCATTCAGACAGTCCAAGTTAACACACTGCCTTAAGGATTCCATCGGAGGAAACTGCAATACATTATTAATTGCAAATATATGGGGAGAAGCTGCACAGCTGGAGGAAACGGTAAGAAGTTTGAAAAAATTTTACTCGATATTTACACATCTTGAAAATGAGAATTATGTAAAAATCATTGGGTATTGTTCTTGTGTGAACCCTTTTGGTTTCTTTACAAGTACAGTATAGAAGCATGGTTTGCAAGTCTTAAAAGAATTTTAAAAGTTGTTATTTATTCTATTGAATGTTATGCTAGATCTTTTAGTTTGTATTATCATACGTGCATTCTGTTTACTGATATAGATATCAACCCTGCGATTTGCCACGAGAATGATGTGTGTGGCCAGTGAGCCGGCTATTAATGAAGTGTATGATCCAGTGGTAAGTCAAATATAAAATCTACATGAAATGTAGGATCCAGTGGTAAGTCAAATATAAAATCTACATAAAGTGTATAATTCAGTGGTAAGTCAATATAAAATCTACATGAAGTGTATGATCCTCTGGTAAGTCATTTAATATAAAATCTACATGAAATGTTGGATCCAGTGGTAAGTCAAATATAAAATCTACATAAAATGTACGATCCAGTGGTAAGTCAAATATAGAATTTAAATAAAGTGTAGGATCCAGTGGTAAGTCAAATATAAAATCTATATGAAATGTAGGATCCAGCAGTTAGTCAAATATAAAATCTACATAAAGTGTACGATCCAGTGGTAAGTCAAATATAAAATCTACACAAAGTGTACGATCCAGTGGTAAGTCAAATATAAAATCTACACAAAGTGTATGATCCAGTGGTAAGTCAAATATAAAATCTACACAAAGTGTATGGTCCAGTGGTAAGCCAAATATAAAATCTACATAAAATGTAGGATCAAGTGGTAAGTCAAATATAAAATCTACCATCAGTTACTGTGTATCAGATAAAGCAATGCATGTATATGTTTTCAGACAGAAAGATAATTTTTAACAATGAAATTTATTTTTGATATATGACTTGTGAACCACCTAACTATTAAATGTACCATCCAGTGGTAAATCTGACAGAGATTACAGGGAAGGAATTCTACTTCTTTTTGCTAGCCAGTCATTCTTGTTGGTAACAAAAATGTAGAAGCCTCAGGGACCAATTTGACTTGCCCTGAGAAGTGATGTTATCAAGTAATCAAATGAATATCGTGTTTATAAGAACTTTTTTATCTAAAGCAATGAAAAATGTTGATATATGTAAAATGTGCTGTTTCACGGTCTATGTGACCCTGAGGCTGATGTCAGTAAAAACCTATTGATTAACTGGTAATGATTCACGGAATGTTATCTACACCAGAGTTGTCTTTCTTTGATATTTCCATTCTACTAATTTTTTTAGATACTTGTTAAGAAACTGCAGAAAGAAATACAACATCTAAAGAATGAATTAGCTATGCATGATACACTGGTAAGTTTATTTGTAGTGTGCATGAATTTAATTGTAATAAAATAGAAGATGAAGTTTAATCAGATTGAGAACATGTAGGCTTAAGCATGGTAGCCTAGCTCTAGATCACGTCTCAAGTGGAGGGCTGACTTTAAGTCGTGACTTATCTCAATCTAATCTATGTAACTGTTTAGTATCAGATAATCTTTCATTCCTTATGCTAATTATAATAACTGAACTTATTTTTTTTTGAGTAATAAGTATTTGAATTAACTATCATAAATTTTGGATTTCCTGTCCTTCTGAAATAATAATGGATATTTGAATGTCTGCACTAATGTGTCTGTCTTTATGCTGTATGATTGATGTATGAATTTCAGACAAACCGTAGCATGGTCACATATGATCAGCTGTCTGAACAACAGCGGTATGAGATTCGACAACAAGTCCGTAGATACCTGGAAGGCAATGTGGATGAAATAGATGTAAGTATATGTGGATGAGATACATGTAAGTATATGTACATAGCAGAAGTGGTGAAATGTAGGACTCAGGAGTTAATGATTTATGGTCTAGGACATTTCAGTGTGGGGAGTTAATGATTTATGGTCTAGGACATTTCAGTATGGTGAGTTAATGATTTATGCTATAGGACATTTCAGTATGGTGAGCTAATGATTTATGCTATAGGACATTTCAGTATGGTGAGTTAATGATTTATGCTATAGGACATTTCAGTATGGTGAGTTAATGATTTATGTATAGGACATTTCAGTATGGTGAGTTAATGATTTATGCTGTAGGACATTTCAGTATGGTGAGTTAATGATTTATGTATAGGACATTTCAGTATGGTGAGCTAATGATTTATGCTATAGGACATTTCAGTATGGTGAGTTAATGATTTATGCTATAGGACATTTCAGTATGGTGAGTTAATGATTTATGTATAGGACATTTCAGTATGGTGAGTTAATGATTTATGCTGTAGGACATTTCAGTATGGTGAGTTAATGATTTATGTATAGGACATTTCAGTATGTGAGTTAATGATTTATACTATAGGACATTTCAGTATGTGAGTTAATGATTTATGCTGTAGGACATTTCAGTATGGTGAGTTAATGATTTATGTATAGGACATTTCAGTATGGGGAGTTAATGATTTATGCTATAGGACATTTCAGTATGATGAGTTAATGATTAATGCTATAGGACATTTCAGTATGGGGAGTTGTCTGCCCTTGACTATAAAGGTAGTTAGAGGAAGTGGAGAAGAAGTTGTGTAAAAATTGTAACAGTAACTCTTCATCAAGTTTTGTTTTATTTGTATGATCTATTGGCCATGTTGAGATATGGTCATTTACCTTTCTTACGCTTTACTGGGATATGTAGTAATTGAGAGTGTTTTTACCAAGGGCAGACAAATCATGTTATTATTAATACTTACCTTGAGATTACCAGTCTTCATCATAACCTTTGTATTCTCATTTTGTATCCTTAAAATGTCAACCTTGAATTACAATATTCTTGTATAGCTTGTGTTAATCAGCTTTGTTGGGGTTAATTGTCAAACGCTGAGACTTTTCATGGGCTAAACCCCTCGGGATTTATCTTCAGTTTCTAAGTAAAATCTTATTTTTTGATCTTTTGTTTTAATATAACGACTGCATAAAGTGAGAAAATAATTAAGATTGTGTCATCTATATGTGCTTTTCCAGTGAATTCCAATGCTGATATTAATGTATTTACAATAATGTCAGTAATATTTGAAAATTTGCGTTATTGCTTACGATGAAACCAAAGTCATACCCCATAATGCATTTGGAATGTCTCCAACCTTGAAGAGGACACGTAAATCCAGTTAACCCCATTTCTAAGTTGTTTTGATTTTATTTAATTTAAGTTTCTTGTTTTTTATCTTTCAGATTATTAATATCAGACAAATTCAGGGAACTTTTGAGGCATTTAAAGAAGTCTATCTGTAAGTAACTACTAACAAAGAGGATCACAGACACAGGGGTAGATCTCAGTTTTTTTAAATGAAAGTGTTTCCAAAGTATAGCAGTTTATACTGATAAAGTGGCCACCAGGAGCATTCATATTTCATTTATTGGGGTTTTCCCCTATAAAGGTGATACATATTGTTTAGGTTCTCTCTATATGATGGTATCTTTTATCAGGGGTTTCTCTATATAATAGTATCTTTTATTGCCTTTTTCTTTATAAATGTATACCATAGTTTTTATTGTTGTTTTTTTTATACATATTAGGTGGTATATTTTACTGCAGTTTTCTCTATAAATGGTAGTTTTTATTGGGGTTTTTATACATATTAGGTGGTATATTTTACTGCAGTTTTCTCTATAAATGGTAGTTTTTATTGGGGTTTTCTATATATAGGTGGTATATTTTACTGCAGTTTTCTCTATAAATGGTAGTTTTTGTTGGGGTTTTCTATACATAGATGCTGTATTTTGCTGCAGTTTTCTCTATAAATGGTAGTTTTTGTTGGGGTTTTCTATACATAGATGCTGTATTTTGCTGCAGTTTTCTCTATAAATGGTAATTTTTAGTGAAGTTTTCTTTTCATAGTTGGTGTCTTTCATACAGATTTACTTTGTGTGCATAATGTATATATTTCTTACAATAATTACGGGTATCAGTCATGAAACCAGTTCATATTCCTTTCATTCATCTATATTCTTCTGATATTTTTTATTTTCTGCAGGACCTATTTTTTATCGGGTCAGGCTCTTGATGATGTGTTTCTTTATTGTTTTTAGGTCAATGGAACAGGATACAGAAGAGAGATTAAGACAGAAATTTACATTGATTGACAGAACAGATCCAGCTGCCATAGCAGCAGCCCAACAGGTCAGATATATATAGGGCAAATTACATCATTTCTATTTACAGATCTTTTGATATACAATCAAATTCTGATAACTCAAAGTGTAAGGGACCTTGGAAATATTTTGGGTTTTAGTTGGTTCAAATTTTTTAAGTTTCCCTTTCATTAATAAAATGAATTGAAAGGTAGTCCGAAATGCATTGTAACTTCAAGTTTTGAGTTTTCTGCATTTTAATTATCAATTAATTATGTGACTGTATTTTTATGCCCCCAGAGTGAAATTAGGCGGCATTTCATTAAGTAATTTATTATGAAGCTCTTCATTGTTTTATATCTTGTGTTGTTTTTACTGTCACAGTGATTTTATAAATTTGACTCGAAGGGACTTCACTATCTGTACCTGAATTTTATGAGAACAATTATTTTTACCTATGGCTTTAAATGCAAAATCAAAAATTGCCTGTTTCTTAATAAAAAAGTGGATATTTACTTTTTATTTTGTCATTGAGTCTTTAATGTACATTATTTCTTCCTTTCTTGTAAATGCTTTATTTAAAATTTTTTTATAAATTTCTCATCAGGCGGGAATGCAGATTACTGATGAAGGCTTGTTAGTGGGAGAACCTGATGGTCAAGGTTTCGGAGTTGGCCAGGCTCCAAAATCTGCGAAGGCGGACCCATCTTCTGTCGTACAACTGAAGAAAAAAGAAATGCAGAAAGAAAGAAAGGGCAAAAGTGGACGAGATACCAAGAGGTTGGTCTGTTTGCTTGTTATCTATCTATCATTTTAGGGAACAATGATATTGTCTTAATTATGATTATAAAGCTAATTGTAGATGGGCTAGTAGTATATTCTCCTAGTGTTCCAACTGAAGGATGGTAAATTTTAGCTCACCTCGATGAAGTTGAGAGGAGATTACCGTAAATACTTGAATATAATACACACTTTTGTTCGCTAATTTGTCTTATCAGTTTTTGACTGCATATTATACATTAAGAATTAAAAATCTGTCACTTTTTTTGCCATACTCAGTGACAAAGTAGTTTATTTTTCTGTTTATCACGACAGTGGTTTCTGATTAGCAGATGATTGTACAGGTGATATAGTGATCTAGCCGTATGTGGTTAATTGACAGTTATGCAACAGGCGAAATTACTTTACTGTAACGGCACGAGCATCGACAGCTTGGCTTACTATCATAAGGATGTTAGATTAAAAAGAAAAAAAAATTATTGAACTTAAATTGGATTGAAAATGATTGCCTGCAGACTGGATTCATTCATTCTTTCTTTATTATATCTTCATAGCATGGGCAATTCCTGCGTAAAGTTCACATAATTTATGGAGACAAACAAAACCGATTGGAAAAAGAACTTTAAAATTCAATGCATTCACAATAACATAATACATTACAATAGAAGTGTATTTCTACAATGAATTGTCTTGTAGTCCTGTTGGAGGTAAGAGTGTCAGCAGTCCTTCACACAGTGCTAAAGGAGAGAGGGATGTCAAATCACCACATCCCTCCATGGAGAAACAGGATCGGGAAGGGGATATCCCAACACCTGCTAGCTCTGTCCAGGGCTCAAAGGGAGAGAAACCTTTGAGACCAAGGTAAGTTTATTATCAAGAATATCCCCCATAATAATTTTGTAAATTTGAACAAATGAATAGTTATACAACAGGAATAGTTGGTTAATTGGTGTTTTACGTCGCTTTCAACAATATTTCAGTTATATCGCGACATGGAAGTAGGAGGTTACCAACCTCTTAAACATAGTGGCGCAACCCGGGAATCGAACCCGGATCGTCGGCGCCGCAAGCCAAGCGCTTAACCACTACACCACGCCTGCCCCTACAACCGGAATAAGCGGAATTTAAGTAATGATAACAAATATTTCCTGTACAGTTCTTAGGTTTTCATTGAAATAATTGTAACTCAAGATTATGAAAATTATCTTTCCTTTAAAAGGGAAATATTACCTTAACTTTTATTTAACTTTCTATTGAAGTACTCCTCCCACAAGAACAGAGAAATTTGAGGAATTCAAGCGTGAAAGAGGTGTTGAAATAAATAGAATTCTTGTAGAAAATAAAGGTAAATTCTTACTTAAATTTATTGCCTTATGTATTACATCTGTTTGTATATAACAGTTGGAAGTTTAGAGGTATTGTTCAGGACTGCATGTGATCGTCTGAGGATATTCTTTGGAGGTCCAGACATTTTGTATTAGAAGTTTGACTGAATTCATGCATTTTGATATTCCTAAAAATTTTACAAGTTATTGAGGTACCTATATGGCCTCCTGGAGGTTATAGGAGTGTCCCTCGATTGTTTTCAAGAGTATATTATATATTAAAAAAAATGTTAACTTTATAACTATATATCTATGTGTTGAAATGATGGACACTGGTGTATATTTAGATTGTGCAGTGTTTGCAGTGTTAATGACCTCTCAAGTCAACAACATATTAGAATAAACCATTTTTTAGGACGCTGAACACGAATATGACAAAATTTTCCTGATGCGATAAAGTTAGATATTTTCGGATTCATTTTTTTGGAAATTCGATACTTGGAAAAAATATGAGAGAAAAATACTCTTTTATAGTCTGCTATGAAAGATGCATCAGTTACACCCTCGGGGTCTCAAAATAATGCAAAACCCTCGACAAGCCTCCGGGTTTACTTGAATTTGAGACCCCTCGGGTGTAACTGATGTATCTTTCATAGCAGCCTATAAAAGAGTCTTATAATACTTCTAGAGCATATGGTTGATGACAAGTTATTTAGGACATTGCTTTACATTGTTCCATGAATTAACATGGGTAGAACACAAAGACTTTAAATGACAAAAAAAAACATTCAGAGGACCATAACTATTCCGAGGATACATGTGAGAGACCAAGTATCGTAGGATAGTTGTCAAGGAATTGGACCACAGCTGTTGTAATTTGTTGAATGATATACAGCTAGATCTTTTAAACAATCATTCGAAGTTAATTATACAATACGTGAATTATTCAGAAATCCTGGCAAATAAGAAGAAACAGTATGCCGATCTAGCACGTCAGATAAATGCATCAAAAGTCGAGATAGATAAGTCTCGGCAGAAACTTGAAGGTTTGAAAGAGGAGCGTGAAGCAAATGGTCCGCAGTATAATGAGGATGGAGACGTTATCATCAGTGAGGAGGAGTTCACTGAGGTAAAACTAGTCATAATGGCCCAAAATAGACTTACTTCATTGTGACATTGAAATGACATCATGCTGTGGGTATGTTTGTAAATGAAATACACCAATCCATTTTTCCAGCAAGACAGCGATGTTAAGCAGACTATCAGCTGTTATGCATGTGATATCATCAAATACTCAACGTGTTCGCTCTGACATGACGTCATGACAATCAGATCTAACGCTGAATGCAGTGTCACAAATGAAAAATGGATTGGTGTATTGGTTTTCTATCATGTATTATTTGTGAAGTACAGAGGCTTGGGGAAAAATTTTTCCTATCTAGTTTCGTCTGTTGATTAATGTAACTTTATGAGTTATTTTGTGAGTGACATTTTATGAAAACAAAATTCATTGATTGGCATGACATTATACATAATGATGTAACATATCTCCTGAATTCAGTTACAATAGAAAAGAAACAAAAATGTGTGCATTAAAATGATGAAAGAAAGAAAATTATTATCAGAAATCATGAAATTATTTATATTCCTGGCAACATAATTGCCTAAGTAGATTTTCAAATGTTGGCAGGTATGCTATTAGGAATATATAGATTGAGATAACAGTGCAGGATGTAATGGATTTGAATGTGTTAGATTAAAATTACTTAGATCAGACTTTCTGAGAGTAGATAAAGGCACCTAAGATAAATTGTGACCTTGACCTTAAATAATTAACTTCAGTAAACTTCAGGTTCCTATAATTCCTTTAGGTGAAGCATTTAAAAGACTTGAAACTGCAATATAGGACAGGTCATGAAGAATTGAAATCACTGAGGGGAGAGGTTCAGTATTGTCAGAAATTAGTTGACCAGTGTCGACAAAGACTAATACAAGGTGAGTGGGAATCTTTGAAGGCAGGCAAGTAGCAAATGTTAAAATATATGACTTGGTAAGTGTAACGTCAAAGAAAATAAGCAAAGGTTAATGCATGTCTAAGGTCGAAGAAAATAAGCAAAGGTTAATGCATATGAAATGGGCATGTCCAAAGTCTTAGATTTCAAGTAAACAAGGAGCATGTGAGTGGGCTTAAATAGGCAAAGTAAATGCAAGATAAATGGTAATTCAATTTCATATAATGTTACTGAGGTTGAAGTATGATTGAGGTAGGTGTTTGCACATAAAGCTTTTTGCTTTGTGGTTCCACGATGGATAGGCCTAAATTTCTATGATATGCAATCGCCAGAAAAATAAAATAATCTGGATGTGACATATAACAAAACTAAAGTACTTATAGCTGTAAATGAAAAAATAATACCTTAATGAGAACAACATTCTTTTCATACAGAATTTGACACATGGTATGCTGAGAGCTTCTTGAACCAGGATGAACCTGCTACGAGTTTTGTCGCGGGGCAAGGGACACGCCCTGGTGTCCATTTACCATTCAATGCTAATACAGTGGTAAGAATATATTATTATTTTCAATAGGTATTAGAATACATATAGATATGCATAATTATTAGAGTTCAAAGGACACAAAACTGAATATGTATGATATGAAATTAGCAATGGGGACACTATGAGTGAGTGGTCTACAGCACTCTGCTGGAACACACCTTGGCTTCCTAATGGCCTGCTGAGTTCTGGTCAGCCCATCAAGTCTAAGTTCTGGTGGGGACAGGTCAGACAGGGTACCTGGCCTAAGACTGGTGGCTAACTTTACCACTAAAGATTTAAGAATATTATTTCTTAAACAATTTTTAATTCTTATTTATTATAAATTTATACATTTTATATTAAGTATTGTTTACAATACTCTAGCAACATCATTAAATTACGTTTTTGTTCTTTTGTTTCTTTAGCCTGAAGATGAACAAGAAAAGTTTGACCGGCTTCAAATGGAGCTCCTGATGAATAACCCAGACTCTGCCCCATATTATAATGCTCAAATGAGAACACATAGACGGGTAAGCTATTAATAACCCAGACTCTGCCCCATACTATAGTGCAAAAAAAGAGAACGCATAGACAGGTAAGCTATCAATAACCCAGACTCTGCCCCATAATATAGTGCTCAAATGAGAACGCATAGATGGGTAAGCTATAAATAACCCAGACTCTGCCGCATACTATAGTGCTCAAATGAGAACGCATAGACAGGTGAGCTATTGATAACCCTGACTCTGCCCCATACTATAGTGCTCATATGAGAACGCATAGACGGGTGAGCTATTAATAACCCAGACTCTGCCCCATACTATAATGCTCAAATGAGAACGCATAGACGGGTAAGCTATCAATAACCCAGACTCTGCCCCATAACCTAGTGCTCAAATGACAACGCATAGACAGGTAAGTTATTAATAACCCAGACTCTGCCCCATAATATAGTGCTGAAATGAGAATGCATAGACGGGTAAGCTATAAATAACCCAGACTCTGCCCCATAGTATAGTGCTCAAATGAAAAAGCATAGACAGGTAAGCTATCAATAACCCAGACTCTGCCCCATACAATAGTGCTCAAATGAGAACGCATAGACGGGTAAGCTATCAATAACCCAGACTCTGCCCCATACTATAGTGCTCAAATGAGAACACATAGACGGGTAAGCTATATATTAACCCAGACTCTGCCCCATACTATAGTGCTCATATGAGAACGCATAGACGGGTAAGCTATTAATAACCCAGACTCTGCCCCATACTATAGTGCTCAAATGAGAACACATAGACGGGTAAGCTATTAATAACCCAGACTCTGCCCCATACTATAGTGCTCAAATGAGAACACATAGACGGGTAAGCTATTAATAACCCAGACTCTGCCCCATAACCTAGTGCTCAAATGACAACGCATAGACGGGTAAGCTATCAATAACCCAGACTCTGCCCCATAATATAGTGCTCAAATGAGAACACATAGACAGGTAAGCTATTAATAACCCAGACTCTGCCCCATACTATAGTGCTCAAATGAGAATGCATAGACAGGTGAGCTATTTAAAATAACCTGACTCTGCCCCATACTATAGTGCTCATATGAGAACGCATAGACGGGTGAGCTATTAATAACCCAGACTCTGCCCCATACTATAGTGCTCATATGAGAACGCATAGACGGGTAAGCTATTAATAACCCAGACTCTGCCCCATACTATAGTGCTCAAATGAGAACGCATAGATGGGTAAGCTATCAATAACCCAGACTCTGCCCCATAACCTAGTGCTCAAATGAGAACGCATAGACGGGTAAGCTATTAATAACCCAGACTCTGCCCCATAACCTAGTGCTCAAATGACAACGCATAGACGGGTAAGCTATCAATAACCCAGACTCTGCCCCATAATATAGTTCTCAAATGAGAACACATAGACGGGTAAGCTATTAATAACCCAGACTCTGCCCCATACTATAGTGCTCAAATGAGAACGCATAGACAGGTGAGCTATTTAAAATAACCTGACTCTGCCCCATACTATAGTGCTCATATGAGAACGCATAGATGGGTGAGCTATTAATAACCTAGACTCTGCCCCATACTATAGTGCTCATATGAGAACGCATAGACGGGTAAGCTATTAATAACCCAGACTCTGCCCCATACTATAGTGCTCAAATGAGAACACATAGACGGGTAAGCTATCAATAACCCAGACTCTGCCCCATAACCTAGTGCTCAAATGAGAACGCATAGACGGGTAAGCTATAAATAACCCAGACTCTGCCCCATACTATAGTGCTCAAATGAGAACGCATAGACAGGTAAGCTATCAATAACCCAGACTCTGCCCCATACTATAGTGCTCAAATGAGAATGCATAGACAGGTAAGCTATTAATAACCCAGACTCTGCCCCATAGTATAGTGCTCAAATGAGAACGCATAGACAGGTAAGCTATCAATAACCCAGACTCTGCCCCATAGTATAGTGCTCAAATGAGAACGCATAGACGGGTAAGCTATTAATATCCCTGACCCTGCCGCATACTGCAGTACTCCATGAGAACACATAGAAGGGTGGGTTAGGTACATATTTTGGTAGCCCCTGAACTGTAGTACTTACAAAGGAATAAGTTATTCAAATCCTTGACAGGTCCATTTACCCTAGAGCTCAAATGAGAACATTAAGTCATGAACACATGAATTTTATGTCATAGGAATCAATCTAACACATAGGAGTAGACTGATTAAGCCCTTAGGCTTTTAGTTCTGGCAGTCAAGGTTAAAATTTGCATTCTGCCACAATGTTTAAGAGATTGCTTTCTCTCTACTTCCATGTTGCTATATGTTTGAAAAATGTTTCAAGCAATTAAGCCGAATAAAACACTCTATCATCAAGTGGAAGCATACACATGGAGGGAATTGATGACGAACCAGCTTGTACAAAACCATTGTGGATTTTTTTAAGGTCTTATATTGAAAGAATAATATTGAAGATAGAATTGTAATTTTGTAACCTCTTTTCCCAGAAAACCTATGAGACAGCCATGTCACAACCCCAGCCATCATTACGACAGACACCTAGCACACCTCGCATCACAATTAGGAATAAACCTCCCAGCATGCTTCAGGTGAACTGAGGACTAAATGATGTACCATCCTACATGTTGTGTACAAAGGATTTCAGAATCATTAATGATAGCTGTGATATACTGGATGCTAAATGACAACCCCATTTTTGAAATATCAAAAAAAAAAAAACACGCATGAATGCAATGTTATAAGTTGAATAACTGAAAAAGGTTGAAAAAGTGCTAGACACTCCATAACAGAAATAGTTCTTTGTTTCACATAATGGATAGTGAAAAAACTATTAAAGTATTGAAGGAAACATATTTATAATTTAATTACAAATGCAACTATATTGATAAACTGATATACATATTGCATTCTGGGAAAGTTAATTGCTATATGTTTGGTATGGTTGTGTATTTTTTTAAATCTAGTTTTATAATATTATGATGCTGCAGTATTTATTCATCATGGAGGATGTTATGTCCAAATTTGTTTATATTTTTCTTCACCTTTGTTTATTTTTCTTTGTAGTTATTGTGTACTTGATCATGTTAATTTCCCTGTCTGTGATAACAATCTAATTATTAAGTCACCATAAAGTAAATGAATTACATCTACTGCATTACGTGTCTTTTATTTAAAGAATGAATCTAATTTTTTTTCATTGGATGGAGGTATACCATGAAAAAAAGGGACGGAAAACAATGTAGAATGTATGCAGAAGTTTTCCATCTTTTTTTGTGGTATACCTCCATCCAACAAAAAACAAATTAGATTCATTCCTTATCATTTAATTCCTTTCAAACATGTTTTTATATTCTTAGAAATTAGTATGTTATGTCTATACTGTTTCCCCACATCTCTAGTCCTCTGCTGCAGTGGTGTCAGTATATTGACGTCACAGTTACGAAAGTGCTAGAAATTAGTCGTCAGAGTAAAAAATTTTCTGGATGAGATACACCACTAATTTTTTAAACCAATCAAAATGTGTTACATGAACAATGTAATGATTCAAGAGCACCTTGAGCCACAGCTTTATGAGTGATATGAACGTGTAGTGGTCCCTTTATGGTCTGTGAAATCTTCTTTGTTAAGACTTTGCAGCAATAATATCAGTATAAATGACCCCAAATTATATGTAAGCAGTTGTTTCTTTCAAGTCTTATTCATATTGTATCTTTAAGGTACATTTTAATGTATGACATTATTTTGATGTGTCGACTGAGTTTATGATGGATAATTCTGTTTCATTTGTGTGAACTTATTGCCAACCAATAGGAAATATCCTTGGTATATATTAATATATTTTCAAGTTGGTAAGTCATACCTACTGAGCCAGTGGGGTCAAGTGTCATGGAGGAAGAAAGATCTACCGTTGGTAAGTCATACCTACTGAGTCAGTGGGGTCAAGTGTCATGGAGGAAGTAAAATCAACTGTTGGTAAGTCATACCTACTGAGTCAATCCGATCAGGTGTCTCGCAGGAATAACCATTTTGTCTTGATCAAATGAAAAGAAAGAAAAAAAGTCTATAGAAATGCTTTTTCCATGTCGGATTTACAAAGTATATAGATATTATAATATAAAGATTTTAATCCACAGGATTCATCTTACTGAAAAGTAAATTATCTCATTCTATAAAGTACACCAGCGATCAGCAAGCAATGGCTTTTTAAATGGTTATAAAATTCTTGTATAATCATACCGTTGAGAGCGACCTCTATCTTGCTGGCATCTCATTTAACCTTTCCACGGTTCATAAAAGAGATGTGACATTCAGACGATTTTCAATTGTTCTAATTAGGATATAAATGAATTTGTTATTTGTAGGAGTTGTGTAAGGTCTCGGACGACGTTATCACTATGAAAAGTTGCATTTTGTGGAATGGAGAATGTCACAAGTCTGATGACATATTGGCCGATGGATGATGTGTGTGTGTGTGTGTGGGGGGGGGGGGGGATATCACAATATTTATTTTTCCCAACCTATAGATAAACTCTATTCTATTTAATATCAGGCACAGAGAGCATGGGAGCACACGCCTCGTCTTCCCCTCATCATCATTTTCCAAGTTTGTATATATTCAATAAAAGCATCTTAACTCTATTCAAATAATTTTATGACATCTCTGTTGTTTTCAAAAGGACTAAACTTTCAATAATTAGCCTTACTGTTCGTTGTTATAAATTGCATTAAAGAATTTACGTCTGGGTTGAGTTACATAAAACAATTTACGTCTGGCTCGAGTTTCATTAAAGAGTTTTTCCTTGCTATTTTCCATTATAACATTTCCTTTCTATAAGTTAGATAGGATATCACACTTTGAATCAACTCGTGGCAGCCGCACTTATAATATAATAACTCTCATAATGTTTTATTTTCAAAAAGTATTCAGATACGGATCATAAAAAATTAGATAAATAAATAAAATAAATACCCCTCCCCTTTTTCAGAGACATACATATACAGAGTGGTGGTCCTTACTTTATTAAAATCCGTGGTAAATTTGGATTTTGGCATCATTGCTGGATGTCTAAATAGAAATATAGTATTTTGTATGCGTGTTGAAACATGAAAAATAAATAAATAAATAAACAGAATTTAAGATAAATGCAGTTTTTCCTTATTTTAGTAATTTCTAAAAGAGTTATGGCTCTTTCTTTACTAGAAATTGAAGAGCTAGACCAATTTCTTCGTCAATTTCCATCAAAGCTATGGTTCTTTGTTGAATTTGAATCTATGAGATGTTCATAGAATTGAATCGAAATTATTTAGTTTTCGCACATTAATTTCGGAATGTTTCAGGGAGATTCATTGTCCTCCGAAACTTTGCAGAGAGTAAAAGTCGGCGACTTTTGTTTCAGACACGATCTTGCGTGTAATAATTTCAGACATTTATGTACATGTTGCATTTCAAAGTTAATATTGCTTTGACTCTTTTGAAAGTAAATGGTCAGAATCATGTATTATAACCTTCTTTAAAACTCCGCCCTCAGCCGCCCTCAGGGCTTCGGCCTCGAACCGCCCTGTCCATCTCGTGCGTACATATCATCATACCCGTGGCTACGCGCCTGACAACAACACTAGGCTTATTAAAATGATGCGTGGGTTACACGTATCTCTTTATAATTATTTATTATACATGTAGTATAAAAGACATATATATATACATTTATGTAGCATAAAGGTCATATACAGTAATAGAGTTCAGCACGTCATACAGATGCATGACAGATATATATATATATATATATATATATATATATATATATATATATATATATATATATATATATATATATATATATATATATATATATATATATATATATATCTGTCATGCATCTGTATGACGTGCTGAACTCTATTACTGTATATGACCTTTATATATATATATATATATGCAAAGTCACTTGTTGGACCATTTCAATGTTTGTGAACGAACCCCATTAGCTCGCATAAATACAAGGGAGAGCGGGGATGAAAATTATAGAAATAGAGAGGCTCCATTTTTGAAAATGAATTACAGAATTTAATTCAATTATTTCCAGATCCAATATCACTATCCTTATGATTTATTTTACGTGGGAATTAAACGTTGTAGCAGATACGATATCTTCCGACAACAGATCAGTCATAATAATATTAATAAATTACACAGAGAAAAAATATATCTGGTGGCTGATGGCGGCATTTACAGGAGGGTTACCACGAGATCTAACATTGTGATACGAATCGTCTGATGTGTCATTCCGCTAACACACCACAGCGACAAACCGCACGTGTAAGAACGACCCCTCATTCTCTCAAAGGACCACGTTACAAATTACCGCCATTAGCTAGTATCTACTCATGGGAACGTATATCGTGTAATTTGATGTTCCGGACAACAAATTATCCGATAATACAGATATTGCTATTAATGTAGGGGAAAATTGTTTCTATTAGTTCTAATCGTTTGATATAAAATTTTCCATCAGGGATTTTGACATTTCTCATTGTAATATGGCTTAATCTACCTAATGAAGGACAATTGCATGTTGTCAAGTTAACAGCTATTTCATCCATCATTTTGTACTGTTTAATAACCGATTTGACGTAAGGCTTGCCGTCTGCTTCAGACCACATTGCCATACTTTGCACTCCTTCAATATGATGTCGTATTACGTTCATGTTTGACAATCTACATTTTTTATTTCGCCCATCAATGCAAAATTTCCTTTATACCCGTAAAATGGTATTTTGTGTTCTTTTGATGTAGTTTTACTATATGTTTTAATTACTTTTGAGACAGGGATACGGAATGCATCTTTTCTAAATATTGTACAAAATGTAATCTTTCAACCTTATCCAATAAAGTCAGTCAGTAAAAATAATTATGGATTAAATTCTTTACAATTTTGGGCACTCTGATTTAATATTACCTTACAGAGTTAACACCATGTTAAAATCTCGAAGGAACGTCACATTCTCGGTACATCCAGTAAATAAAAAGTTAGTTTCTCAACTGTAAAATATATCTTTAGATGGTAAAAATAAAGTTCAAATTGTAATAAATAAATAAATAAATAGATAGATAAATAAATAAAATACATAGTGAAAAAGTAAACATAAACACCAAGCCATATTGTTTATATAAACAACAACAATAACGAAGAAGAAGACGACGACAACAACAACAACAACAACAACAATATCAACACCAATAATAATAATACGAATTAACAAAAAAGTCATCTGATATTAGACTATAGTTTAATTTCAAGGGGTCCCTGTAATGTCTGTAAGTCAATGTATAATAGTCACTCTTAGGCAATTCAATGTATGATGGGATACTCCTAAGTAAGTCTATATATAAAGGAATACTTCTAGGTAAGTCAATTTATGAAGGGATACTCCTAGATAAGTCAATATATGATGGGATACTCCTGGGTAAGTCAATGTATGATGGGATACTCCTGGGTAAGTCAATATATGAAGGGATACTCCTAGATAAGTCAATGTATGAAGGGATACTCCTGGGTAAGTCAATGTATGAAGGGATACTCCTGGGTAAGTCAATGTATGAAGGGATACTCCTGGGTAAGTCAATGTATGAAGGGATACTCCTGGGTAAGTCAATATATGAAGGGATACTCCTAGGTAAGTCAATATATGAAGGGATACTCCTAGGTAAGTCAATATATGAAGGAATACTTCTAGGTAAGTCAATATATGAAGGAATATTTCTAGGCAAGTCAATATATGAAGGGATACTCCTAGGTTAGTCAATGTATGAATGGGTACTCCCAGGTAAGACAGTGTATCAAAGGATACTCCTAGATAAGTGAATGTATGAAGTGATACTCCTAAATAAGTAAATGTTAGAAGGAATATTCCTAGATAAGTCAATGTATGAAGGGATACTTCTAGATAAGTCAATATATGAAGGGATACTCCTCGCTTATTTGTTTATCGTAGTGTGTGTCCAATTGTGATACTACATACCAGTACAACAGCGAGTCTAATTTACAGCGCTACAGAGGTGGTAATAAATATGATCAAGATTAATGTCAGCGAATCACTTTAAGTATCACTTGACAAATGTAAATAAAATATTGTCTAGTGACAATTTAGATTTAGGTTGGGTCAATTTTATTTTTATTTTGCTCTACATTGCATTGTTTCCTTATGCATATAAAACTTTCATTTGGCGAAGCAAATGGGGAGTGCTTACTCCAAGTCCGAAATGTTAGACCCAATCATGAGACTGGAGGCTGAATTTGTTTAATAGAGAATATCGACGGGAACTGATAAAAAATCAATATTTTCTTGACAGGACATTTCTTACAATTTGCTTTGCTATTCACTTGTTTATATCCAACCTATAATAGTTCAATAAAGGA
This sequence comes from Pteria penguin, assembly GCA_035048485.1. Classification (NCBI taxonomy): domain Eukaryota; kingdom Metazoa; phylum Mollusca; class Bivalvia; order Pterioida; family Pteriidae; genus Pteria; species Pteria penguin. Next base: position 27,525,645 of record CM068593.1, read on the forward strand.
CCGTAACGAGCAAGTTTAAATCCTTTGGCCGAATTTCCCATCTTTTCTATTGTCAGATTTTGGTAAATTTCTATTTGAATTCAATATAGGAGTTAATTCGGAGGAAGAACGTTAAACACCACTTGCTGCAGGACTTTTATCGAAATGTTTGATATAAAAACATAGTATTTTGGAGGTAAATGCGAATGACAAAGAAAATGGTGAGTAATTAAAAGTTTCGGTTTTGCTCATTTCCCGTCTGTTTTCTCTATAGCAGAAATTCAGACCTTTGGGACTAGCTTATTTCTGGATGATACATGCTAACCCATCTTTTTACCTATCATTCCAGATTCTATTTTACACACATGGATTGTGACACAGCTCAAACTTAGGATTTTTTTATCTAATAGCAACACATGGAACACTTGGTGTTCCTGAGTATCTATTTCACAAACACTGACAAGTATTATGTTTTACTTATTTACCCGTTTTAAAGCGAAAACAATCGATTTAGTCGGACAGAAAGTCTTTTTTATCACAGTGATCTATATTTGTCAGAATTCTCTAATCAATGGGTGGTTTTGCGTAGATACTATCATTTAAACAGAATATTGATGCTAACAATATGGTAACTTTAATCAGCATAAAATTTGGTAAATAGATATTTTTTACAAATACTAACTGGATTAATTTTGAAGCAAATTCGTAAGGTTTTTGTTAGATATGTGACGGGCAGAAGGGAAAAGAAAAACTCTCATTTTTCTTACGAAAATATTAATGAGTTCAATATTTATAGCCTCTGACATATTTTAAAATCGCTTGTTTCTATTTAAACTACTACGTATTGCAGAGAGGAATGGAACTTCACGAGTTTAAAAACCAGTGTCGTACACCCATCCGAGGATTGGATGGGACGAGTGGTTACCGTAATATGTATGAGATAGAGGTAATACAATAATCAGTGGCGTAGCTAGCCTAAAGAAAAGGACAGGGCGTCGGGGCTGCCATAAACGCCCCTCCTTCAAATGAAATCCCGGCGATTTTAACATTTTGATATGAACAAATCCATACCAACACTGCGAACTGTAAAATATTACAAAAGAACTGTATACATTCAAATACATGTGATTATTAATTCTAATTCACTAGTTTTTTTTTTGACAATTCTGATTGGTCCACACTTTAGCGTTCAGACATGTATAACCACGATATACCGTCCTCAAATGTATAACTACATTGTACGTACTCTTTGTCCACATTGCCTCTGGTTCCATCTACAAAAATACTGTCTATAACAACTTCCTCCGGTGCTCCGGATCCACCAGCGCCACCAGGAAAACACTGTTGCCAACGATATAACCATGGTATGCCTGTCGGAAACAATCAAACACAGTACGTTTATCCCCTAACCGTAATAGACCAATGTCCTACAAAAGTATGTGTATTTACTTGTGTGTTTTGCGTAAAGGATGTTACGCCACTGAACATAGATATAGGTGAATGCAACAACAGACGCAAGATGCTTTTGGTTTCAGAACATTGAAAATTGGATAGTGAGATTTAAACTAGACTCGATATGTCCGACAGTAAACAGTAACTGGTGTCACATGACTATGACACTAACAACAATGTACCACAGTGGGCGTTCAGGGACCCCTGAAATTCAGAGGTGAGGCCAGGTGCGCGGGAGGAGTGCAGCACACATGGAAAGCCCATTAGGACCAAAGGCTTCGCCTTGTAGGGGATGAAGCCTCAGATAGAAACCTTAAATGATGTCATGACATTATTTGGCATTATTTGAAAATCCCAATAATATGTTGATATTTATTACTTAGAGCTTGTGACATTTTCAAGAAAATAAGAATTATTGTTAAGATATGTCTCCTACTGAGTGACGGTTGACCAATGGAGAGACGATTGTCCGTTTATTTGATCGTCTTAAATCAACAACACATTTACATTATAACAAAATATATTTGTGATGTACTTTAACGCTGTAATTCTTCTTTGCTCTGCATGTGGCAATGTGCGTCAGACATTACAAAGGTAAAGTCTTTGCTTGACTCATCTGAAAACTGTTAACAAATATTTTTTAATGTAATGTGTTTATTGGTGTAGACATTTAGACGGTTTTACAAAACCTAAACACACACACACACACACACACACACACACACACACACACACACACACATATAGAAAACAAAAAGAAAAACAAAAGCAAGCCGTGTAGAAATAACTTGTCGATGTTCTTAAAAGCTTAAATTCCCCTGCAATTAAATGTGCAAAACCTGCAACATTTTAATTACCGACACTTCTTTAGTGGCAACCTTACTAACGTTTCTTTAAAACTCTTTTTTCTTTCTTTAAAACTACTGGCTTTGAAAATCTTTATATCAAATCATGGAATGTAACTTATGGCATTAAGTGCTCACTCTGTGATTTAATATATATAAAAAAGAAAAAAAGAGGAGTTACTGGCTCAGTTATGTGGCAGTAGTCACCATGGAGCTATACAAGAGGAACAAAAAGACAATTCTGATCAAGATCAGGTTTAGAATTAATTACCAAGGTAACCAATTTCTTTATCTTCTCTTAAACCTTCCTTGTCACTTTATTCTCTCTATGCAAATAGAATCCGAGATAAAATATACCACTCTACAAACAATGCAAATTTCGGCGGCACTCCTTTTCGCTCAAAGAGGGAAGGATACTGGATAAAACATCTGAACAGTGCGACCCCCTCCCTATCCCTATTAATACAGTGCTAACATCGGTGATATAGGAAATTTTACTATTTCTAATTGTCAGTCAGTAACTGCACTCTGGGTATTTAACATAACTCAAAAGAGAAATCGAAGTAATATCTCACGAAAATACAACAAGTGTGAGATGCAATATATTCTAATTCAGATAGAAATCTACATGATTTGTAAGGATCTACCAAGTATTAGGTACATACTGACCTCTGTAGGTTATAGTAAATATAGAACATATATACCTTATAATTCAGTACACCATATGCGCATTTCGACAACTTATGTCTCTTCAGAGATGCTCGTGGCCAAATGATAGGAATTCGCAAAATATGTAAGTATTTAAAGAGCAGTGTTGAAACCAAAATGACCGAAAAGTGAACCAAAGAATCTATCTAAGGACAGAGCTATGCATGAGGGAGATACTCCTTAGTTTTAGAGTGATTTACTTAATTTGATGACTGAAAATAGACTGAATAATGATATTTTGGTCCATTTCAAGACTTCAAATCAGACATAGAAATGAAAAAATCTAATATTCTTTTTATTAAAGAAAAGTAAGTGATTGAAACATTAGATTTTGACAAAATTATGGTAAGACAAAATTCACAAAAATTTGGAATATAAAGAACCTTCCTGAATTTCCTTCAGCTACAGACGCTCGGTTGCATTCCAAAACATACAGAAGGAATGGATTTGCAGTGCATTTATCTTAGCATTTTTCCTCACTATTATGATCCTTGTGAATGCTCTTTATATGATTTCGGATATTCCTCTCGCTTCCTTCTGTTATTGGGATCTAAACATATATAAAGCGCCAACTCGAGACAGCTCTAACAGAAGGTCCAAGATACAGAGAGCTAAATCCTTCACAAAGAGGGAACATTACGAAATAATTATGAAATAGTGTGAGATTTATTAAAGAAGATGGACGAAGAAAGATGGTGTAGAAGTGTTCGCTGTATCAGAATAGATCAAGTCAATGGTTCAAGTCTCTTAATTAGATAAAAATAAAAAGATAAAACTAGAATGAATTTATAAGTAAATATATATTTGTAGAATAAAAACTTTGTGAATCAATCTCTATATTAAACAATTTTATTTGTACATATCTGATTTACTGAAAAAAACTAGGTATTGCTGAGTGTCTATTTGTGTCTATTATACAGACACTGACAAGTGTTATGTTTTCATTATTTACCCATTTTAAAACGACAACAATCGACTTAGTCTTGCAAAATATTTTTATCCTAGTGATCTATATTTGTTAGTATTCTCTAATCAATAAATGATTTTACGTAGATACGATAGAAGCCTTATAAGCAGAGTATAAATACCGACATAATGTAAACCTTAATAAATAAGTGTAAAAAATTAGTAAACCAGATGATTAGTTACAAATATTAACTGGATTGAACTAGGCGAGTTGTAATATAGATGAGATATAAGTAAATGCAAAAATACATATAGGTAAATGCAATAATACATATAGGTAAATGCAATAAGATATATCAGTAAATAGGTAAATGCAATAAGAGATATCGGTAAATGCAATAATAGGTATAGATAAATGCAATAATAGAAGTCAGACGCTTTTGGTTTCAGAACATTGAAAACCGGTCTGTGAGGTTTATACTTGATATGTCAGACAGCAAACAGCATTCAGCGATAATGCGTAGATATCAGAAAGTAGAACAAACATGGAAAACCAAACAGGCTTCGTTTTCTATGAAATGATGTGTCATGACAATATCTGGTATTATTCAAAAAGGACAATATGTTGATGTTTACTTGTTAGAGCTTGTGACATTTTAAAAAATAATTATTATTGTGAAAGTTATAGGGCAATGTGCGTCATACTTTACGACAGCAAAGTATTTGGTTGGCTCATCCGATACCTGTTAATTAGTATTCTTTGGAGGTCCTTTTTAAGGCCAAAAATGATTGTTTCCTGTAACGATTCGAAAGAAACAGGGTCGGTAGGTAGATTTGCCATTTTTGTGGTCTCTGTGTTTTGTGTGTTATTTTGAAGTTCTTGCATTGTAATATGACACTTTTAACAGACACATACAGGCAAAACTACCAGGCAAAGTTTTATATGAAAGTATGAAAAATGTGACTACTGGACAGATGCTGGACAATCTTATCTGTATATATATTGCTTTGCAGCAGGTTACATATAATGCTCCTTTAACATAATATGATTGCTAAAGAAAGATATGACTTGGTATTCAAGGAATACATGTGGTACAATCAAAAGCAAAGTTTGAATGACGTATAGACAGACAGACAGAAGGACGACAAAGTGATTATATAAGTGGTGCTCTGCTTCGCTGGTGCAACTAAAAGCAACAAACAAGGGTATTCCCGGCCGCAGTCTGCACCTCAAATCGCCGGTCCAATCCATGTACTTATTGCATTTTAATGTGTAAATTGTGGGTTTTTTTCTGAACTGGTCATCAACCCATGCTACAGTTCTTTCGCTGAATTTTTTCTTCCATTTGTTGACATTTTTTAATATTTAAAGCAATGAGGGAGCTACTTCCAAATGTAGTTCTATAACATACAACCAATACGCACACCGCTTTCATTTTGCTGATATTTTTAGTATGGGCATCGGGTTCTATACCGATTGGTAAAATTCCTTTAATAGCAAAGGTTGCACTGAATGCAAAATAAGCACATCTGCCACAAGATGCATAACTTAAATTGGAAGTAGCGTAATATCACTCACTGCAATCCACAAAATTGTGATAAACTCATCTTATTAGTTTTATCAAGGACTTATAAGCAGAAAAATTTTGTTTACAAGTCCTTGGTTTTATCACCAGTTCTATACTTTTTGTATTTGACTAATTGAATTTACAGAGTTCTTCAGTAATGTTACAAAACGTAAGAAAGGTTGTTGTACGTTCTCTACTGTAGAGAGCAGTATAGACAATTGAAATGCAGTGTCCTGTATGTGTTGGTTTTTATGTTCCATTGATTTCTTGCTACTTATTCCATTTTCCACTCTATCCTTTGCTTCATATTAGGTACAGTATTTTTTCTTTTGTCTAACTTTAAAATAGAATCTGCAATATACACACAACCGCTAAATTTGAACCAGTGGAATATTAAATTTAACAAAAGTAGAGAACTAAACTTTATTTACAAGGTATTTTTATTTTTGTACTCTATTCATTGCTGTATATCTACAGTCAGTTGCAGTGTTTTGATGTTTAACACACAAGAAGAAATTCCGAAAGCGTTAACCTGGCAGAAGTCTGCTGTGGAAAATTGACGAAATGAAACAGAACCTTGCATTTACAATATCGATGTCAAAATTAATTAAACGGTAAATGCATGGGTTTTGTATTATAGAACCACATGTATTTCCAAATGGAGTAGCCATTACCACGCGATCACGCCGGAAACTGGCCGTTAAACGCTTAACCGGAGAATTGCAAAACTTGATAAAAGAAAAAAGAGGAGTTACCGGCTCAGTTATGTGGCAGAAGTCACCATGGAGCTATACAATACATGAATATAAATAATATAATAGAACATTTAACACATTATAAAAATATTTGATTGTAGTGCAATTACGATACCGACTTAGGACGGTCATTTAATTTGACAAAAGCCAAACAAAGAACAAGGGTCAACAGGTATCGCATATTGAGAGGTCATAAAAATATAAACACGTAAGGTATTGTAAAAAACATAATGGTATAAAATATATGCGACATCAACATGATAAACCGTGCTCTGCCAGTCTGAAAGCGAGCTAAGACCCTAGATCTGTAGGAGTCCCGACTAACAGTCAGAGGGGACGAGGTTCAGGACCATGTCTCCTCTGAAAGAGGAAAAAACCAAAAACCGAATCCGCACTTCGCATTTTCGGAAATCAGCGCCTCCAATAGACATTTTACAATGGTGTAAGAGGCAATACCGGACAAATTAACTTTTTCCGCATAGATTTGAATCATATTACTGTGATATTACAATGCAGGCATTAACGTCATAATGAAAATTCCGGCAAAAAATGGTTTGTCTGGTATTAGGACCCTTACATCATTCAAAATTGGAAAAAGGTCCATTAAATGCGCAAACCCTGCAACATCTTAATTACGTTAAAAACTAATGATTTTAAAATCTTTATTGTAAATCATCGAATGTAAATTATAGAATAAAGTGCTCACTCTGTCGGTTAATATATATCGCATGAACAAGAAGACATCTCTTTACAAGAGTTCAGATCATAGGTTAAAAATTTTAATCGTGGAGGTAACCGATTACTTTATCTTCATTTAAATCTTCCTGATCAATCTAATCTCTCAATGCAAATTAGTATCCTAAAAAAAATAAAACACTCTTCAAACAATGCAAGTCTAAATAGGGAAGGATACTGCATAAGACATCTGAACACTGCGACATCCCCCATCCAGCCTATGGATGCAATGGAAACATCGGTAAGAAAGGAAATCTTACTAATCCTGTTTGGCAGTCTGTAGATGTACACTGCTTATTTAACAGAACCCAAAAGAGAAATCGTAGTCATATCTCAAGAAAATACATGTACAACAAGCCTTAGAAACACTATATTCTATTCCATTGAGATATTTACATGAATTGTAAAAATGTACGAGGTATTAGAAAATAGGCTAGATAGTGCTATTTTTGTCCAATTCAACGCGTCAAATCAGACATACAAATGGCAAAATGTAATCGTCCTTTTATTTAAGAAAAGTAAAGGGATTAAAACATTAAGTTTTGACAAAATTTCGAATACAAATTATGTGAAAGCACTATTCACAAATATTTCGAATTTAAAGAACCGCGATGAATGTCCTACAGCTACACGCATTCAGTGGCATCCGAACACATACGATAACGCACGGATTTGCAGTGTATTAATCTAGCAAATTATCCCACTCATCATTCTTTTTAATGCTCTTTATATGATTTCAAATATTCCCCTCGCTTCATTTTGTTATTAGGGATCTTAACATATCATTTTAGCGCCAAATTGAAACAGCTTTTTACAGAAGGTCCAAATAGAGAGAGTCAAATCCTTCACTTGGAGTGAACATTACGAAATAACCATGTGCGATTAAGAACGATGGAGAAAGAAAGATGCTGTAGAAGTGGATGGTGTATCAGAATGGATCATGTCAATGGTTGGTTCAAGTCGCTTAATATGATAAAAATGTAAAATGTTATAAAACTCGTTTACCACCAGGTACGAAACTGTTGATACAAAACTGTTCCTATCTTGCTTTTCTAACTATATCATTAAATGAGACGTCCATTAATCATACGTTTATACTGTACGTAAGAAAAACATAGGTTGACAGGAAAGTAAAAGAGTTAGGGTTTACTCCAAGAAACACTACCTATGCCCATACAACGTTTTTTTCGATTTCAGAATTGACAACCATAAATTTGTTCTCTCTACGTCTGGTATTAACACTAGTAAATTAGATAATGTATCCCCAAGTTCACTAAAACTCTACAAACACCGCTTGATTGCTGATTCCACTAAGTGCTCAAGAAAAGCTGTTTCTACCTGACAAAATATTTATCAAAATTCAAATCTGTAAATACCATGAAACAGTTTACTGTAGAAGTGGTTGTTTTAATCAAATGTAGATGTTTGAATATTCAAAAGAACTGTTCGAACATCTGGGGTCACGTTTCAATGAAATACAATCTATCAAGTCAAATGATTTTTTCAACACATTACAGAACAATTCCTTATCAAAACTTAGAGGTACACTTAAACTGAAGACATTGCGATCTGATCGTGAACATCTTGAGGTTTCGGCATTCCAATGAGCACTACGTGCGCCCACCTCTTCGTTGGCATATCTCTTCATTCAGTCTTTTCGTTCTTAAGGGAAGAAGTTTGCCTTTCTGTTTCATTCACTCACAAATGTATAAATGCTTTACTGTCAATTAATAACTGAATACATTCAGGGATTACCTTAGCATTATCTATCCAAGTGAACTGGCAGTTAAGGAAACCACAGAGAGCAGCAGTTCTACTTTAATCTAGATATCATATTATCTTACAACACCTGAATACCCAGTTAACGACAAACTTGATGATTTAAATTTTAGCATCTCTTACTTTCCATGTATGAGTAGCAATAGCATATTCATATCTGATTTAATACGTTATGTCAGAGCCAGTTTAAATTACGATGAATTTGTTTTTATGGTAATGGGGTTTTCGAATAAAGTGCTCGCCAGTGGTATGTACATTGTAGACCACCTACATCACTAAGGGAAATTATATGATCGCTACGAGGCCCTTATCATACAATATAACATAATGCTTTTTTTTAGGATTCTGTAAGATATTTTGTATTGAAAACTTTCTCGTCCATTCAAACACCAATTTGACACCAGTATTTGGTATGGATCTGACTTATATTGTCGGGTCTTGCTAGCAAGCAAGAGATGGTTTCTTTTCCCCACCTGATCTTACCTGTGTCTCCATTTTCAAGATTTTAGGAATTGTGAGTTGGTTTTATTCACCATTTTTTTCTTGCTAATGGTTGGTTGGTTGGTTGATTGGTGTTTTACGTCGCTTTCAACAGTATTTCAGTTATATCGCGACATGGAATCAGGAGGTTACCAACCTCTTAAACATAGTGGCGCAACCCGGGAATCGAACCCGGATCGTCGACGCCGCAAGCCAAGCGCTTAACCACTACACCACGCCTGCCCCTTTCTTGCTAATGTAAACATCGGTATTTTTTTTTTCAAACGTATGTTGTTATTATCAGTTTTTATTTGTTTATTTTTTACTGTGCTGTTTATACATTCGATTCCGATGCTATTAAACATCTAGTTTCCAAGGGCTATTAATGGATCTTGAACACTGTTTCAGTCGAATAGCAAGAGCAAGAAAAAGACAATTGGCAGAATCTCGGTTAAAAGCGTTGAATTTAAAAACTATTTCTCATGCAAATTTTGACTTTATTTTTTACAGTTTTCATGTGCCTGTGTTGACAGTTATTTATCTTCTCATTGTATTTTCTAGATAAATTTTGCGACGGGTGTAGCACCTTCTGGACACCTGGTATAATTCTATTTGGAATCGAAATTGCTTTTGCTGAAACCAAAGATATAATTAATATTTCAAATGTATACCGAATTAACTTCAACTCTTATCTATTTCTATGCTTTCATTATTGTAAAATATTGGTCTTAAACGCGACATACATGTTGGACAACCTCTGGACGGTAGCATAATATATTATTAAGCATATTTAAAATGTTCCTCCAGTACTTTACCGAAGGAAGCATCTACTGTGTGGTTAGATATATCTGCCAGCAATTCTCTAACTGTCTTAAATGGAGGATAATTTTAATGTTGTACTCATGGAAAAAAGTTGGAAGACACAGTATGTTGAATATAAGGCTTCTATTGGAAATTAGCAGAAGAAACAAAAGAAAAACTACATGTTGTTACAAGCAGGGTTTTAAATGTTATACTATTATAGTACCTTACATACAATACGTAGATAATAAATCCTCTCCTTTAACGCATAGTATAACATAACGTTCTAATGCATTAGAGAAATGCATTCCTTAATTATTTCCTTGTCTGCAAAGGCAATCTAAACATTCGGTAAAGTGCATTCCACCTCGCTTATTCGACGTTATTCATGCTTGCTGATTGAGATATTTACGTCGTTCCCATCATTTTCATATTTAATCATTGTAGAAAACTCGAAAAAGAAAGGAAAAAGACATCTGACTTAATTGGATGAAAAAACCACTATGTACATGTAAAGAAGAATTAGTGAAAATAGATATCACAAAAATTGTCAATTGTTAAGCTATAGTGGTGAGTGACTTAAGAGTGTCCCTGCATCAGTTATGAGTATTTGATCAGATTTAATGGACATGAACTTTATCGTAAAGAATTCAATTCTATTTTATTTCTTTAAATGTTAAAAACAGGAGTGAAAAATTAATGCGGTTTTGTTCAAAGTACCCCTTTAAACAAAAGAAACTAGATTGGGCGTATGGTTTTCTCTTACAGGGTATTTAGAGAGTGAATTAGTTTGTTTGTTGATTAAATTTTTAATAATTACCATTAAATAGGATAACATCATCTTTGCTATAGCCATAACGTCCACAAGATACAAAATTAAACTCTTTAGTCATAAAGTCAACAACATACAAAACTTAACTCTATAGTCATAAAGTCAACAAGATACAAAACTTAACTCTATAGCCATAAAGTCCACAAGATACAAAATTTAACTCTTTAGTCATAAAGTCAACAACATAAAAAACTTAACTCTATAGTCCTAAAGTCCACAAGATACAAAATTTAACTCTTTAGTCATAAAGTCAACAACATACAAAACTTAACTCTGTAGCCATAAAGTCCACAAGATACAAAATTTAACTCTTTAGTCATAAAGTCAACAACATACAAAACTTAACTCTATAGTCATAAAGTCAGCAAGATTCAAAACTTAACTCTATAGTCATAAAGTCAACAACATACAAAACTTAACTCTATAGTCATAAAGTCAACAACATACAAAACTTAACTTAATAGTCATAAAGTCAACAAGATACAAAACTTAACTCTATAGTCATAAAGTCAGCAAGATTCAAAACTTAAGTCTATAGTCATAAAGTCACAAGATACAAAACTAAAATTTATAGTCATAAAATAAACAAGATAATAACTTAACTCTATAGTCATAAAGTCAGCAAGATTCAAAACTTAACTCTATAGTCATAAGTCAACAACATACAAAAATTAACTCTATAGTCATAAAGTCAACAACATACAACACTTAATTCTATAGTCATAAAGTCAACACGATACAAAACTTAACTCTATAGCCATAAAGTCAGCAAGATTCAAAAATTAACTCTATAGTCATAAAGTCAAAAACATACAAAAGTTAAATTTATAGTCATAAAATAAACAAGATAAAAACTTAACTCTATAGTCATAAAGTAAACAACACACAAAACTTAAGTCTATAGTCATAAAGTCAACAAGATACAAAACTTAACTTTATAGTCATAAAGTCAACAACATACAAAACCTAACTCTATAGCCATAAAGTCAACAAGATACAAAACTTAACTCTACAGCCATAAAGTCAACAACATACAAAACTTCAATTTATAGTCATAAAATAAACAAGATAAAAACTTAACTCTATAGTCATAAAGTCAGCAAGGTTCAAAACTTAACTCTATAGTCATAAAGTCAACAGCATACAAAACTTAATTCTATAGTCATAAAGTCAACAACATACAAAACTTAACTCTATAGTCATAAAGTCAACAACATACAAAACTTACCTCTCTAGTCATGAAGTCGACAACATACAAAACTTAAATTTATAGTCATAAAATAAACAAGATAAAAACTTACCTCTATAGTTATAAAGTAAACAACACACAAAACTTAAGTCTATAGTCATAAAGTCAACAAGATTCAAAACTTAACTCTATAGCCATAACATCAACAACAAACAAAACTTAACTCTATAGCCATAACATCAACAAGATACAAAACTTAATTCTATAGCCATAACATCAACAAGATTCAAAACTTAACTCTATAGCCATAACATCAACAAGATACAAAACTTAAGTCTATAGTCATAACATCAACAAGATACTAAACTTAACTCTATAGCCATAAGTAAACAAGATACAAAACTTAACTCTATAGTCATAACATCAACAAGATACAAAACTTAACTCTATAGCCATAACATCAACAAGATACAAAACTTAACTCTATAGCCATAAGTAAACAGGATACAAAACTTAACTCTATGGCCATAACATCAACAAGATACAAAACTTAACTCTATAGCCGTAACATCAACAAGATACAAAACTTAACTCTATAGCCATAACATCAACAAGATACGAAACTTAACTCTATAGCCATAACATCAACAAGATAGAAAATTTAACTCTATAGCCATAACATCAACAAGATACAAAACTTAACTCTATAGCCATAACATCAACAAGATACGAAACTTAACTCTATAGTCATAACATCAACAACATACAAAACTTAACTCTATAGTCATAACATCAACAACATACAAAACTTAACTCTATAGTCATAACATCAACAAGATACAAAACTTAACTCTATAGCCATAACATCAACACGATACAAAACTTAACTCTATAGCCATAACATCAACAAGATACAAAACTTAACTCTATAGCCATAAGTAAAGTAGATACAAAACTTAACTCTAAAGCCATAACATCAACAAGATACAAAACTTAACTCTATAGCCATATTATCAACTAGATACAAAACTTAACTCTATAGCCATAACATCAACAAGATACAAAACTTAACTCTATAGCCATAACATCAACAAGATACAAAACTTAACTCTATAGCCATAAAGTCAGCAAGATACAAAACTTAACTCTATAGCCATAAAGTCAGCAAGATACAAAACTTAACTCTATAGCCATAACATCAACAACATACAAAACGTAACTCTATAGCCATAACATCAACAAGATAGAAAACTTAACTCTATAGCCATAACATCAACAAGATACAAAATTTAACTCTATAGCCGTAACATCAACAAGATACAAAACTTAACTCTATAGCCATAACATCAACAAGATACGAAACTTAACTCTATAGCCATAACATCAACAAGATACAAAACTTAACTCTATAGCCATAACATCAACAACATACGAAATTTAACTCTGTAGTCAATAAGTAATCAAGATACGAATCTTAACTACAGTCAAAAAGTATACAAGGCAATTAGTCGAAATTTACAAGGAGTGTACTAAATGTAATGTTATGACTGCGCCCAAGGGTAAGTTGTGTTGAAAATTTCTGGTGTGTTGGAACATATTCTCTTCTCATCATAGGTATTCATAACTGGAGACGCTTACGGCTTTGTTCATCTTGTCTAACAAGACACAGTTTATAAGTACTGAAATTGAATTCCATCACCATTTCTCTTATCATGTGGCATTCATATATTAAACATATAATGTCACACTTACATTAAGTTATGGCGTCCCAAAGCGGACGGACTGACAGACGGACATCGCCATACCATAATACCTCCCGTGTATGACAGGCGTACAGAAATTTAGATTCTAAAGAATCCACTAAATGTTCGAAATTCAGAAGTTCAGTTGATTGGTTATTGTTTTACGTCACTCCACGATTATTTCACTTATATGGTGACGGCATCTGCCTGATGCATTGCATACAAATTTAGACCTTTGCAACGGACCCACCCGAAGCAGTGAAGGATCTTTTACGTGCCACGCCTACCGTGACAAGGGACCTCGGTTTTTACTGTCTCATCCGAAAGACAGAACACCGGTGTGCCCCGGACGGGAGTCGAACTCGCGACCTCTCGATCACGAGCCGAGCACCTCATCCACTAGGCCACACCAGCTTTCAGAAGTCCAGATTAAACACTGCAGATTCGATAGAAGTGTAAGCAAGAACAATTGTGGGTTCCAAAATGGGAATAGATTAGGTCTTCAAAATGGGAATAGATTAGGTCTTCAAAATGGGAATAGATTAGGTCTTCATAATGGGAATAGATTAGGTCTTCATAATGGGAATAGATTAGGTCGTCAAAAAGGGTGAGCGTCTCCTGGTAATACGCTACACCCGCAATGATAAGATATCGGATTAAGTTTTAACTACTACTACTACTACTTTTACTACTACTGCTATTACTGCTACTACTACTACCACCACTACTACTACTTATAATAATAATAATAAATAAATTAATATATAAATAGATAATAATGATGATAATAATAACAATAAATCCCACAATACAATTAATGCGCAATACAAATTCAGTATGGTTAGAGAATACTATGATATACGTACATGTGTATGACAGATCTTCGAGACTCTCGTAAGCTAAACAAGTTAACTTTATAAAACCTTCGCTGTCTTTCAAATGTAAATGGTGCAACATGGCGTTTCGTATTATTTACTTAAAGGTCGCGGTATTTGTAGAACACTCCCAGCAAATGTCATGGCCATGGGCGATTTAACAAACATGTCTAGTATTTCATTTCACAATGCAACGAAGAGTAGATTTCTTTAAGGTCATGATATTTTCCAGATATTTGCAGAAATGTCAAATTCACCATTTGCACCATTAAAACCCCTGTTCCCTTATAAACATTGTCGTCGTCAGGCTATGACCATCATGTGAAATGCAGCTCCAAGTTGGTTCTGATCAAGTTTGTGTCGGAGTATGTTAACAAATTTAGTAAGTCTTTTTTTATATTTTGAAAACTAACGCCTGGTAAAAGAAAATATTATTAAAACGAAAAATACGTTGGATACGAGACAAAATAAGTGTTGAAAAATCTAATAACCAATATTCAATCGAATTGATTTACAGTAGTATTTTCAGTAGATGCATTTCAAAAAGTTTTGACACATTCTCAAAATCAAATGTGAATGTAAAACGTTTACATAATTCAGAATATGTTTAATTATAAAACCCTAATCAGCTAAACTACGTTGAACATTTATCAATATGCTTGACAAGAAGTTACAAAATATTAAAGGAATGGTTGCAATCATTAATGTTTTATGAAACTGTCACGTGGACCGAATCTTATATGTAATTATGCCTGAGCTTCGTTCTTCATCAATATGTTGTGACGAAAATCTTTTTTTCACAAACACTCATAATTTGAAAATATATGTTATATCAGTCCCAGATTTCTGCTTGTTCTTTAGTGCTTACAGGAATGAACAGTTGTGAACTGCTTTTATTCGCTCACAGCATTACTACCTACGTAACTTTATTCCTGGCAAGCGCTCTTGCGTGAAATATATTTCTATATGGCTTTTTAATGACTTTTCGCGAAAATAAAGTCCAAGCTCTCCGAGATTTGACCATTATTTAACAGCTTGTTAATGAATTCTCCCGAATATGATGTCCCGCCAAATCATTCCGAAGTAAATTACTCGCGGAATTGAAATTACGTAAAATTACGTTAATTCATGCTTAGCATAGATGACAGATATAACATTTATCATTATCGTTTTGATATATGAAATATATATTATTTGTTGCGACAATTTACATGACTAGATGATCAATGTGTTGGAATCTTTTCACAACATTTAGTCTACATATATTTTTGGGCATCATTGCTGGTGTTATAAATAGATATGAGACGCCCACTTCGTGTGGTACCATGTCTTACATCTGACTTCCAGTGATTGCGTTCCATGGGTACATTGTGTTCAAGGGCGGGTGTGTCATCGTAAAAGCCATGTCGACATACTCGAGTTTCTTCTTACTTTGAGTACTCGGCAATAATTACATGTTTACATCCTTTATGTATGCATATTACGTTGAAAATGCCTGAGTGTTTTTTCTGGATTTTTTTAGTATATTTCTTTTTGCATATATATAAGTAAGCGTTAGTTTAGTAATTGTTCAATAAACACACATGACAACAAAAAGAATACACTGCTCTATACGAATATCTAACTTTATAATTTTCTCTCTCCGTCAAGCTACTGTATTCAGAAGTTATGATTTAGTCCTTATACGTACGTCTTTTGATTGTTCTGCTGTTACGGTGAGTGGGAAGGTGGGCCCGTAAACCGGTTAACCACACCATTTGTTTGGCTTTTGTCAAATTAAATGACCGTCCTAAGTCGGTATCGTAATTGCACTACAATCAAATATTTTTGTAGTGTGTTAAATGTTCAATTATATTATTTATATTCATGTATTGTATAGCTCCATGGTGACTTCTGCCACATAACTGAGCCGGTAACTCCTCTTTTTTCTTTATAAGTTGACGTCAGATTTCACCATAAGGGATCTGTGATCGGGATTTTGTTACAGATCTCACTGAAATGAATTATTATGATAACTGAATCTATTACGTTTTCTAAATAATACAAACCATTTATCTCCAGAATCTACAACATGCATCTACATACAAATTAACATATTTTGTGAGACAATACCTCATCAAAATTCAAATTATTATAATTTGAAATGTTGAAGAACAATCATTTACATTTTAGCTTGTATTGGATGGGCAATGCCGAACAAATAAGTTTCCTTTATGGATTTCTTAAACGAAAAACTGAAATCAAAATAAAAAATGACTAATTCCTTTTTACATGTGTTTTATAGCTTATTACACATGTCCAAACTAATCAGGTATTGATAACTTTATTTGATATCTCCTCTAAACACGAGTCGAAAAAGAGAAGACGTTTGGCCTAAATAAAATGTGATAAGGCAGGTCATCTGCCCATTCTTAATTACATGTACATGTATTGAGCCCCGTGAAATGTAAAGGAACCGTATAAAAGTTCTACAATAACCGTTAATTCAAGTTACAAATCTGTAATCAACCGGTTATCATAAGATACGATCAAGTAGCACTCATATTCAAACATATCTTGAGGTGGTGTGTAAAAACAGAGAGTTCTTATCAAATGGAGAGAGGCCGCCGTGTGGAATCCTGCTAAAGACAGAGAATGATTCCCCGCTATCTATGTCTGTAACATGAACAACAAGGATGCCGCATGACGTTGATATTAAACATCCGATCATGACGTCAGACCAATATCGTAAATGAGTTGTGTATATGGCTCAGTGGTGGATTTAGAGGGGCCGCCCTTTTTTCGCAAAGATTATAAGTAAAACCTAAGATTTGGCACCCAAAATGGCTGCGTATTTTGGTTAAAATATGACTTTCACATGCCCACCTATTCGGAAATCCTGGATCCGCCACTGCGGTTTGTCTCCTATTATTCCTTTGTTTTATCTTACTGAGCGTTTAGGCTTGTTTTCTCGTTATTACAATGTTTTGTCATTCTTAAAAACGTTTACCCAGCTTGGTTCATTGATCAGGGATCTCAATATTCCGGGTTCGAATCTCGACTTTGTCGTCAATTTCCTGCCCTATCATGGACAACAGTTCATTAGCCCACTTTATAGTCTGTTAGATAGATAAAACTTTTAAAGTAGGATACTCCAAACAGGTGCCACTGTCATGTAAAATTCTTGGCACCATTCACATCAGGAAAAGCAATATACACAATCCAGATTTCGGGTAGGGACTATAGTCACTACGGACCTGGATAGCAAACAGAAAAAATTAAAAGGCATTACAAAAGTATTTCATTGCAATGATGTCGGTACACCGCTTAGGTCAAATCTATTAATGGGGCAATAATCATTCATTCGGTGTGCTCAATATTTTAATTACTCAGTGGCGGATTAAAAGGGGAGAGGCGGGCTTTTGGCCACATATTTACTAGTAAAAATCCGTATTTTGCTCCAGAAATAGCCGAGTACTTTGGCTAATACACATGTGCCCCCACCCCCTTTTTTGGGGGAAATCCTGGATCCGCCACTGTTATTGGTAAATTAATCCTCCGATACAACAACGTAAGTTTAATATTCCAAAAATACATAGTACCTTTTCTTTGATTCTTAGTCAGCTATAGTATGATGACCTCTCGTCTTGTTGATTCTTTACAATGGAATATTTTTGTAATGTCGTTTTTCAGTGTATATTTTATCATTATCATGTTTTGGGTACATGTTTTAAGTTTTCTTACCTACTCCAGGCGGATGTGACACCGGAACCACATTATTTTCGGGATAAGTCTGAAATCTAGTTTAGTTAAGGAGCAAATACAATACATGTACTCAGTATTGTTTAACAAGATGAAATTTATATAGATTAACGATAAATACTATGTCGCACTGTTCAGTATTAGCTATACATTAAAAGATATAATTTTGCATTTCTTTAAATCACCTCATTTAATGAACCCTGGTTGCTAATGTTTCATTTTCTCGAAATAAATAAATCTGACTTGAAAATGATAATCCTCGATATATACATGTACATGTATACGATGAAATGTTACTATTATCAGTGGGGGATCCAGGATTTCCGAAAAAAAGGGAATGAGAGGGGGCACATATAAAAGTAAAGTATAAGTCAAACTACTTTGTCATTTTGAGTGCCGTGGCTGAATATTGTGGAAATGAATATAATGACATATATTCCACTCAGAAATTGGTAAATTATAGGAAATCTGTCAACCATAAAATAGACATGTTTAGAATTCTAATCTTAAATAACAGGTCTTTTTCCACTTTTCAAACTTCAAACAATACAAGTTTTATCTCCTAAAACGTTTATGGTGTCATTTTGCTGTAGTGAAAATTGAATATAAAAATAGAGCAAAAACACGTTGGTGTCGCATATACATGTATGTACGTGAGAAAATGCTTACTTTCCAGGCTTCAATGATTCATGTGTTGATATCCTATTCTTCATGAAGATCTTGTTCAGGAATAACAAATTCCGGTGGTTAGAGTATATACTGTGTGTTGTATCTGACACCGGTAGAAACATACAAAACAAACATACATTACTTAGTAATTAATTTCATACTTTTCTCATTCTTTTTCTCTTTCCCATGTCAAAATCTCGAGATCGATTAAGGCGGGCCCTTACATTCTACCTTGACAAAATTTCTGGAACCGCGCCCGTGGTGCGGCGATTGAACAGTGACTACATTGAGGCCATTATTCGCCAGACGTGTGAAACATTCATTTTCATTAAAAAAAATCGAAGAAAATTGTGGTGGCGAAAAGTGTGGAAAAACTGGTAGGAAGGACTAACAGTCGGATAGGGAGCAAATAATCCGATAACACTTAATCACTTTACTTTTGAACATGTTCTCTGTCTGACTAATAATGTTCGATACAGATAAAATTTAGTCATGGAAGGGGAGACGGGGGGGGGGGGTGTCACAGCCCAAGAGATTGGGCAATAAATACCTATCTTGGTACCTTTTTCTGACAATATTGGGGAAGGGGGGGGGGCGCAAACCCCATCCCCCTCTTAATGCCGCGTTTGGGGTATCTGTCTCTTCTTCTTCTTCCATTAAAGTGAAGAACCGCTTATGCGGCATCATCGTACTATGAAGGACCGCTTATGCGGCATCATCGTACTATGAAGGACCGCTTATGCGGCATCATCGTACTATGAAGGACCGCTTATGCAGCATCATCTATCGGGTTGGCCCATTCACCTAGAATTTTCAAAAGGCAAGTTTTTACGTTTTAGTGCAATACCATCTATCGCTGTCGGATTATCAGGCTGTCGGACTACATGTATCGGGCCGTCGGGCTATCGGGCCGTCGGACTATCGGGCCGTCGGACTGTTAGTCTTGAACCGGTGTAAGTTAAGTGCTCGGCTCCAGCCCGAGAGGTCCTGGGTTCGATGTTTAGAGAGAATCAATGTTGTTATTACCCTGTTTATACATGTGGAGTCGGTGCTCGGCTCCTGCCCGAGAGGTCCTGGGTTCGATGTTTAGAGAGAATCAATGTTGTTATTACCCTGTTTATACATGTGGAGTCGGTGCTCGGCTCCAGCCCGAGAGGTCCTGGGTTCGATGTTTAGAGAGAATCAATGTTGTTATTACCCTGTTTATACATGTGGAGTCGTTGCTCAGTGCTTGACCGAGAGGTCCTGGGTTCGATGTTTAGAGAGAATCAATGTTGTTATTACCCTATTTATACATGTGGAGTCGGTGCTCAGCGCGTGACCGAGAGGTCCTGGGTTCGATGTTTAGAGAGAATCAATGTTGTTATTACCCTGTTTATACATGTGGAGTCGGTGCTCGGCTCCAGCCCGAGAGGTCCTGGGTTCGATGTTTAGAGAGAATCAATGTTGTTATTACCCTGTTTATACATGTGGAGTCGGTGCTCAGCGCGTGACCGAGAGGTCCTGGGTTCGATGTTTAGAGAGAATCAATGTTGTTATTACCCTGTTTATACATGAGGAGTCGGTGCTCGGCTCCAGCCCGAGAGGTCCTGGGTTCGATGTTTAGAGAGAATCAATGTTGTTATTACCCTGTTTATACATGTGGAGTCGGTGCTCAGCGCGTGACCGAGAGGTCCTGGGTTCGATGTTTAGAGAGAATCAATGTTGTTATTACCCTGTTTATACATGTGGAGTCGTTGCTCGGCTCCTGTCCGAGAGGTCCTGGGTTCGATGTTTAGAGAGAATCAATGTTGTTATTACCCTCTTTATACATGTGGAGTCGGTGCTCAGCGCGTGACCGAGAGGTCCTGGGTTCGATGTTTAGAGAGAATCAATGTTGTTATTACCCTGTTTATACATGTGGAGTCGTTGCTCGGCTCCTGCCCGAGAGGTCCTGGGTTCGATGTTTAGAAAGAATAAATGTTGTTATTACCCTGTTTATACATGTGGAGTCGGTGCTCAGCGCGTGACCGAGAGGTCCTGGGTTCGATGTTTAGAGAGAATCAATGTTGTTATTACCCTCTTTATACATGTGGAGTCGGTGCTCAGCGCGTGACCGAGAGGTCCTGGGTTCGATGTTTAGAGAGAATCGATGTTGTTATTACCCTGTTTATACATGTGGAGTTAGTGTACGTTTGGTGCTCAGCGCGTGACCGAGAGGTCGTGGGTTCGACTTCCTCAGTAGGCCCGTCCGTGACTTGTATTTCGGATGTGACAGTGAAAAGCGAGCTCCCGAGTCGCTGAAGCGTGACACGTTAAAGATCCCTCACTGCTCCGGATGGGTCTGTAGATCCCTCACTGCTCCGGATGGGTCTGTTGATCCCTCACTGCTCCGGAAGGGTCTGTAGATCCCTCACTGCTCCGGATGGGTATGTAGATCCCTCACTGCTCCGGATGGGTCTGTTGATCCCTCACTGCTCCGGATGGGTCTGTTGCAAAGGTCTAATTTCTGTGTATTGCATCAGGCAAATGTCTTCACGAAAAATCTGCCCGGTTATAGTGGAAACAAATACCACATGATCGATAATCCTGTATGGGAGTGGTTGGTCATCGAACACACTCAGTTTTTATCCATTAAAACACCGTAGAAATGTCCCAATTTCAAATTTCATTGTAAGATATATAGGTAAAAGAAGAAAAAGATATCTGAATTGGCCAAATTACGAGCAGTGGCATGGACATACATGTACAGACATCGCAAATATGGCAAGAATGGCCAACTGAAGTGACAATAGCCTCTCAATTGATATCGTAAACTATATTCAAGGTTCACTTCTACTTTTGATATTTAACTCCTTGGGTATCTATTTATTTATTGGTTATCGAATATATATATTATTTCTAAAAGAACTAAAATTTAATATATGAAAATGTAATAAAATGTAATTTCCTGAGATTTGGTGATTTTGGGGCAGTAAAAGGTAAACAGTAGTAAAACATTATAACTAATCAAAATGAAATAGTAAAATTATGACATCCAACAGAAAAAAGAAGATGATTTAAAAGACAGACAGAAAGAAAGAAAGAAAGAAAGAAAGACAGAAAGAAAGAAAGAAAGAAAGAAAGAAAAGAAGCTCAACACACTTTAGAAGAGGGGAATAATAACCTCAAGACACTTTAAAAGATATTCATATAACAGGAAAATGATAACACAATTATAAGAAAATTATCATTTAAATTTAATTTGATAAGTTATGATTTGATGATAACATAATTCTAAGAATATTACCATTAATTTGATATGTTATCATTGGCAAATCCAGGATTTCCGAAAAGGGGGGGGGGGGGCACATGTGTATTAGCCAAACTTTTCAACCATTTTTGGTGCAAAATCTGGACTTTTACCAGTAAATATGTGGCCAAAATCCGCCACTGGTTATGATATGATTTATGAATCAATAATTGAAATAACACGAATAAATTGACGGCTATAATTCTGCATTAGTGTCGATTTGAACTATCTCAATGCTAAAAAGAGTAAATAGTATTATTCAGGGAATGTGTAAGGTCACATTGTACTTTCATTATATACTATTATTCAGGGAATGTGTATGGTCACATTGTACTTTCATTATATAGTATTATTCAGGGAATGTGTATGGTCACATTGCACTTTCATTATATAGTATTATTCAGGGAATGTGTATGGTCACATTGTACTTTCATTATATATTATTATTCAGAGAATGTGTAAGGTCACAAAGTACTTTCATTATATAGTGTTATTCAGGGAATGTGTATGGTCACATTGTACTTTCATTATATAGTATTATTCAGGGAATGTGTAAGGTCACATTGTACTTTCATTATATAGTATTATTCAGCGAATGTGTATGGTCACATTGCACTTTCATTATATAGTATTATTCAGGGAATGTGTAAGGTCACATTGCACTTTCATTATATAGTATTATTCAGGGAATGTGTATGGTCACATTGCACTTTCATTATATAGTATTATTCAGGGAATGTGTATGGTCACATTGTACTTTCATTATATACTATTATTCAGGGAATGTGTATGGTCACAATGTACTTTCATTATATAGTATTATTCAGGGAATGTGTATGGTCACATTGTACTTTCATTATATAGTATTATTCAGGAAATGTGTATGGTCACATTGTACTTTCATTATATAGTAATATTCAGGAAATGTGTATGGTCACAATGTACTTTCATTATATAGTATTATTCAGGGAATGTGTATGGTCACATTGTACTTTCATTATATCCTATTATTCAGGGAATGTGTACGGTCACATTGTACTTTCATTATATAGTATTATTCAGGGAATGTGTACGGTCACATTGTACTTTCATTATATAGTATTATTCAGGGAATGTGTAAGGTCACATTATACTTTCATTATATAGTATTATTCAGGGAATGTGTATGGTCAAATTGTACTTTCATTATATAGTATTATTCAGGGAATGTGTAAGGTCACATTGTACTCTCATTATATAGTATTATTCAGGGAATGTGTACGGTCACATTGTACTTTCATTATATAGTATTATTCAGGGAATGTGTAAGGTCACATTGCACTTTAATTATATAGTATTATTCAGGGAATGTGTATGGTCACATTGTACTTTCATTATATAGTATTATTCAGGGAATGTGTAAGGTCACATTGCACTTTCATTATATAGTATTATTCAGGGAATGTGTAAGGTCACAAAGTACTTTAATTATATAGTATTATTCAGGGAATGTGTATGGTCACATTGTACTTTCATTATATAGTATTATTCAGGGAATGTGTATGGTCACATTGTACTTTCATTATATAGTATTATTCATGGAATGTGTATGGTCACATTGTACTTTCATTATATAGTAATATTCAGGAAATGTGTATGGTCACATTGTACTTTCATTATATAGTAATATTCAGGAAATGTGTATGGTCACAATGTACTTTCATTATATAGTATTATTCAGGGAATGTGTATGGTCACATTGTACTTTCATTATATCCTATTATTCAGGGAATGTGTATGGTCACAATGTACTTTCATTATATAGTATTATTCAGGGAATGTGTACGGTCACATTGTACTTTCATTATATAGTATTATTCAGGGAATATGTATGGTCAAATTGTACTTTCATTATATAGTATTATTCAGGGAATGTGTAAGGTCACATTGCACTTTCATTATATAGTATTATTCAGGGAATGTGTAAGGTCACAAAGTACTTTCATTATATAATATTATTCAGGGAATGTGTATGGTCAAATTGTACTTTCATTATATAGTATTATTCAGGGAATGTGTAAGGTCACAATGTACTCTCATTATATAGTATTATTCAGGGAATGTGTACGGTCACATTGTACTTTCATTATATAGTATTATTCAGGGAATGTGTATGGTCACATTGTATTTTCATTATATAATATTATTCAGGGAATGTGTATGGTCACATTGTACTTTCATTATATAGCATTATTCAGGGAATGCATATGGTCACGTTGTACTTTCACTATATAGTATTATTCAGGGAATGTGTATGGTCACATTGTACTTTCATTATATAGTATTATTCAGGGAATGTGTATGGTCACATTGTACTTTCATTATATAGTATTATTCAGGGACTGTGTAAGGTCACATTGCACTTTCATTATATAGTATTATTCAGGGAATTTGTAAGGTCACAAAGTACTTTAATTATATAGTGTTATTCAGCGAATGTGTATGGTCACATTGTACTTTCATTATATAGTATTATTCCCGGAATGGGTACGGTCATATGGTACTTTTGTTA